>VZSR01001685.1:12384184-12401769 GCA_013398615.1 Brachypodius melanocephalos | reverse complement strand
CTATGACATTTCTGCCACAGACGGACAAAGCCTGTAGTGACAACGTGACATTGCAACCCTGCCCAGAGCGCTTTTTGGAAAGGTCAGTCAGGGTGAGGTGGTGGACATGCAGCTCTCTGAGCTGCTCTCCTGCTGCTCTGGATGCAGAGAATGCATTTCTGTGTGTGTAACTTGCCTCTCAGATTTACGCATAATTGCGGATCTCTTGCTGCTCTTCTCTGAGCACAAACAAGCTGCCCATGTAGGACCCCTGGAATGCACCCATACATCTCATCTCCTGAATGCCTTGCCACCTTTGCAATCATTTACTGTCTCAACAAGATGATCATTGTTTTCTATTTGCTTCCATCTTTATTCTTCTCCCCCCCACCTATGTTTCAGAAAATACCTAGGACCATTTGTCTTTTATTAACAAAGGCAATGCACTCTGGTTTATGAATTATTCTTGTTGCTTGCTGCAATTCTCATCTAATACATAGTTTTTAAAACTCTTTTGCCTTCCATAAGCAAATTCTACTTTCTTAGTTCTCTTGGAAGGCTGAGAAAATGTTTCCATTTTTGTGTCTGTTTCTGTTTACCCATTTTCAGTTTTTCGAAGAATCTCTTTTGCTCTTGTTTTCAGACCTCTAATCAACATGCTGTTAAAAAAAAAAAAAGTGACCAACCTCTTCTTCTTTAAATTGGCTCTTTTTTTTCCTCCTAATGGAGAATATTCTTGTAGAATTCCTATTTTCCTGTGTTGCACCCAGGAAAAGGTTAGATTTTTCATTGTTCACAATGGATTTTATTTATGACTATTATTTAAAATATATTTATTTTGAGAGGGTTTGTGGGGTTTTTTCCAAGCACTAATGCATTTTAAACCTCATGGTGGTACACATTTATGTAATTTCATGAAACCACCTTCAGGTGGTTCACTCCCTCCCAGAGAGCCTAAATACTGATTCTGAAAGAAACATATTTTGCTCTGGGTATGAATAATGAATAGTAGCATTGTGCAAATTACTTTTACACTCATGCTTCTGAAGATAAAATGTGTTGATATGGTATGGGTATATACAGACAGACAGATCCATGGGCCCACCCATTCTGGGTTCCAAATTACAGAAGTTTGATTATTACATTACACTTGTTATCTGCAGTACTGCAGAGTGAGCTTATAAAAACCCAGCTGTCTCTGTGTGCCATAAATCAAAAGTAATGGCCAGATAATCAAAATTATGTTTCAATTCTAGAACATCCATTACTGGTGGCATTGTGTGAAGCAGTTATAAAAACAAGCAGTGTGCTAGGATGATTAGAGGGAATTACACTAAAAATGTAGAATCATTACTGGTGTGTTCTGACTTGAAGTTAACCAAGAGCAGTTTGCTCAGTAAGGTTATTTCAAGATAAACTGAGAAATAAACAAAAATTTATCTTTTAGCCTGACCTAATCAGGAAGCAATATTCAGAGCCCTATCTTTCTGAGAGCTGATTTTTCCTCATTTGGGCAAAATGAAAGTAAACAAGAAAAACCACCAAAAATAGCCAACCCAACCCTTAAAAACTCCGCATGGAATGGGAGAGGCAAGTTCAAAGACCTGCTCTGCTGTCATGTTTCATAACAAAGAATTCCAGGCTATTGCCAAGTTTTTTGATCTTCCCATTTTTTTGTGTGTGGCAAAAATTCACACTGACTAGAGAACAAATTATCTGACTGTAGAATGTTTAAGTACAAGCTCTAACTTAGAATTAGTTACTTTGGTGCTTCCTTCTTGGTATGACTAACTAAATACTTGCTATATCTAAGGAAAACTTTAACACCTGAACTACTCTTTGGGATGTAAAAAATCCCCAGCCCATGCTCAGGAACTATGCCTTGGTGTTTTACATGCTGAGTAAATGCCCTTATTTTGAAACAAATGAGTTTTTCCAGTAAAATCTTGTGGAAATCTCTAGATTTTATTGTGAAGGAAACAGGTCACAAATTCTTTGCATTTATTCAGAAAATGAATTGTTTTCTGGACATTCCCTGTCAGCCTTCAGCTATTTGAAGGCAAGACTTAAATGGCAGTAAGGTTTTCATATGGGTTGATGACCACAAGGAAACCTTTTGAGCACTAGCCTTCAGGCTTGTCCTTCAGAGGCTGGAAAGCAATCCTTTTTGCTGAATAGCAGTCCATCAGGTCAAGCTCTCATGAAAAGTGTTTCCCCTTTGAAATTCAGTGGTGTCAACATATGTACTGGAGCAGTGCAGTGCAGAACATAACTGAGGGTGGCAGAGCACAGCCCTTCCAAAGTGGGTTGAGAGCTGAAGCTCCTGAGTCAACCGAGAGGCTCCCATTGGAGTGTCCCCCAGGTGTTCAGCTCAGGGAAACGTTCATGTCTGTATTATTCCTGCAGCCATGTATGATAGCATTTGGAGATAAACAACCTTGAATCACCAGTAATATATGCATGAATACATTTATTTCAGAAAATAGAGACTGACATAACAATTCCAAGTTGTTATCAATTACTGGTTGACTTCCTTTTGAAAAATGTCCTTTAATGACTTCATATTTTTTAACAACTCACTGAATTCACTAAGGTACTGTGTTTGCTGAACTCTGGACTGTGTTGTGATGACAGGTGACACTGTTTAAATGAGCTTTTACAGAAATCTATTTCAAACTGAGTATTTGGAAGAGAATTTTGATGGCAATTTTGTTGGCTGATGGTCTCAAAGACCACTAGACACTCAGACTTTTAGTAGCTGCCACAGGAATATCAGATCAGCTGCCATTCTAGAGGAGAGGGAGAAGATGATGCCATGAAATTAGATTTTAACACTGCTCCACTCATAAGTACAGTAGGAAAAAACATAAAGTAAAATGCTGGGTCATGAGCTAGATTCTGTGTAAGAATTTATTGTAGGTCTGTGGGCCACCTGCACAGTGATGGCAATTTTGCAAGGATAGGATTCATATTCAGTCTCAAATAAAATACCAGGCTTATCTGAAGATCATCACAAGGTTATTTGTCCTTTCAACTCACATGAATATATTATGCCTCTGCATATTGTGTATCTTATTGCAGGGGAGATTTCCTCCACCACCTGAAAATCCTTAGTGAGTCTTAAGTGTAAGTTTTTGTTAATTGAATATAACAATGTTCAATTTGTCAATTGAATACTGTGGGATCCCTGACAAAAAGAAAATGTTTATGAATGTCCACTTAAAAGAGATTATAATGAAAGTAGGTAGAAAGGGCAGATTATAATAGCACCCCATCAACAACGCTATATAAATTTGCCCATTGCAGACAACTGAAGATGTTTTTCATAATAGTAGCATCTTATTGTGACCTTTTTTTTAATTCTAAAAAAAGTCAAAATGGGTATAATTTTAGAACTAGAGAAGTTGGGATGGAATGAGCACTTATTCTGTGATTTTGAAGATTTGGGACTTGTGACCCCCCTCAGTGAAAATAAAATTGCTAATGTCAACCCATCTTTGGCAGACAGCACCTCGCATTGATTTTATACATAATTCAGCACAATTGACAGCCTTTTCAGGACAAGCTGGAGACTGATATGTTATGGAGGCTAAATTGCTTCTCCCTTCTGTAAAAGGAGGTCTCTAGAGGCCATGGTTTGTGTTTAATGGTGTAAAGAGTTGGAACTGTGAAGAAGTTGGACTATGTAAAGGCTGATGTGAAGATACTCACAGTAAAGCAGTAAAAAGCTTCCTCTACTGAATTTATTATTCTCCTGAGATATAAAAAGAAACCCTTTTCTCCCCTCTGTCTTGCCCCAAACTGTAGTCAAAGAAGTGAGAGTGCATTACCCACGTTTAGTTGTGCACATGCAATACCAGAGATGTTATATGTGCAATCAGCTGGCAACCCAGCCATGGTGAGACTAACCAGCAGAAGAGCTGTGGGAAACAGTGCAGCAATCCTTGCTAATGCTCTTCTGCTTTTGTCACCTGTTGAATTCCTCAGAGAAATGAGCGGCTGTGGGATAAACCTGGGCATAAAACTGAAATGTATTCATTTTCTCTAACTGTCTGTGTCTGACTTTCCACCAGGATTCCTGGATGGTTTTTCTGTATCTTTTCAGGGTAAGAAAACTTCTTCACAAGAACTTCTTCGTGAAGTAGCTGTAAACTCTCATCCTCCTTCACACCACAGGAACATTTTTATTAGCCCTGACCACCCTCCAAAGGGCTCCTTGTACAGTGTCAGGGGCAGGCATATGTGAAATAATAAGACAAAGGCTGCATTTTTTTACTTCATCATCTCTTAGAACAATCTTTTGACACCGTGTAGCACCACCTTTGCCAAACAGCTGGTGCACAGCTCTCCTCATGGTGGCCAGCCAGACTGTCCAGTCTCTGGCCACCATGCACCTTGTGCAAGGCCAAAACCAGAACAGAACAAACTTCTGTTCCTGAGTTGGATGTCCCCAGAATCTCCACTGTTAATTTGAAGTACTAGCAAAACTGTCTTGCAGTTTAGGAACAATAGTAGCAGAGACACACTGTCCTATCTTATTTTCATTTTTTGTTGTGTTTATGTGAGTCACTGACGCACACAGTCTTCATTCACTGATGGCATGCAAAATTCAGTGCATGTAAGAAACTATTCTTGCAGTGTAATCAGATAATTAGATGTTTTGTTGTTGCCTTGTGCTGTTTAATATAAAGTACTTTGAATGACAATATGACAGCTCCTTTCCAGCAAACTTTACAGGCTGCTTGTTGCAAACTGCAAGTTAACTTTAATTGGGTGTCCTGAGATTTGCCACTAGGAAGGTAATAACCTCAGCACAATAGCACAAAGCTGCATCTTTTCACTGTTGTCAGTGCTGTAAATAAAGGCTAATTTTCCAACAGGCACACTCTTTCTCCAGCGATCAGGTTTACCAAAAGAGGTAGAACCTTGTTCTGTAATTTCTGCAGACTGTAATATGCAAAGAGATGAGCAACCCAAGTGGGGTTTTGTGTGAATGAGTATTTGGGGGTGGGGACTGACAAAGGAGAACCACGTTTTGAAATAACAACATGAATTTTATTGAAAAAGCATTGAGTTGTTTGCCCTTTTATTTAGCCTTTATGATAGCAAATAGAAATGATTTGGCTTGCCAGCCAGACTTAGAAATGTGGAGGTAGAAAAAAAAGGCAGCCCAGAACCTCAGTGTAATTTTGTGTCAAATGAGGTTTGGATCAAACTCAATGCAATTTATTTTTATATACTGTCCTCCATGCAGAGTATTACAAAGCAGTTTACAGGGAGAGTTAATCATCAGAAGCTAAAGGGAAAAGTAAGATTTTTAAAGCCAAAAATAATTTGGTGGCAGGGAGGAATCATGGGGGCTTTTATTGGAGTTCTGAAAGTAATGAGAAAAGTTCCGGTAGAGCACTTTTTTTTCTGGTTTTTGGTAGGCAAAGTCTTGTATTCAGTCGTGTCAGAAAATGACACATTCTTTTTAATGATGCTACTTTTGAGTGGCTCATCTTGTCAGAGAACCATGTCAGTGTCACCCAACCTGAGACCTGTTCCAGTTCTGCTCTGCAGAGCTGCCACATAGACTACTTGCCATAAATAGGAAAGAGTATTACTGAGGTAGAGCTTCATATACTGCAAGAATTTATCTTTTTTTTTTTTTTTTTTTTTTTAAATAAAACCTAATATCCTTGAAATCTCATCAACTTCAAACTCTCATCATCCATTTTGAGGTTAAATTTAAAAAATATTAAAACAGAATGCTGCTATTGTATTATGTTCTCATGGATGTGAACAGACACACAACATGCACACACATACCCACACATGTATTTAATATTAACTAATTTATTAATAAATTAATACTACTTAATATTTTATATATTGGTGCAGATTCTCTGATCTCTTGCTTCAGTTCTGTATAACTGCTAAAACCACTCAGGCTAAGCTAATTTACACTAGCTAAGAATTTTATTTATTTCACTTGCTTTGTGTTTACAAAAATCAAGTATATGTATCATTTAATTAGTGACTCTCAGGGCGAGGTTTTAGTGATGCAGGATGTAGAAGGAGCAACACAGTAACCACGTCTAGCACCAAAATTATGTGTGCCCTTGGAGCCACCACTCCCTAGCTGACTTTCCCTCTAGACTCCCATGGGCAATTCCAATGCACAAAGTGTTTTCCAGACCTTCAAACACTTCAAGCAAAGCAGAATTTTCACCTGCTTGGTCTTCTTTATCTGAAAATGTCCTTCCTCGAAATATCGAAGTAATTCCTACTGCTCTCTGCATTATGTTCACTGGTTGGTCTTTGTCTCACACTGACAGCTCAGCCTGGAGTCTCAGAAAACCTCACCTCAGAAAACAAGAGGAAAACAGGTGTGAATACTTTCAGTTTGGTTTGGTTAGCTTAAAGTTTTAACCAAACCAAACATTTGTTGCTTGTCAAATTCTCCAATTTCTTCTTACATTTGTATTTATAAAGTGGCCTGTCAAAGGATTTGATGTATGAGTGTCAGCTTGATGAGGAGACAGGGTCCTACCAGAACCTGGAAGCTGTTCAGCCACTTTTCAGGAAGGAAAAGGAGGTGTGAAATAGTTGGGATCAATTACAGTCCCACCATAGACAGAGCAAAGGAAAGGGAAGAGGTGTAAAGCTGCACACAGCGATGGGTGTACAGCAAGGCAGGGGCTGACTCCTAGATAGCCCTCGCCAGGAGAGGAGGCAGCCCTCCATGCTGCACCCTGCTGAGCTGCTTTATTCCCATGTGGGAGTTGGAATGTGCTTCATTCCCACTGACCAGAAGCGTGGGTAGGGTATTGCAATAGGAAACCCTTAGCCTAGATCACAGAATAGGTAAGAAGACACAAAATGCTTTTTCCTTCATGTGCTTTTATCAGTCATTCATTAAGAGGGTCATTTTAGGAACCACTGATTATAGGAGATGCTATGCCTCGAGCTTCCTTCAAGAACACTCTTAAAGAATATTGTGATTCTATTCATCATTTTTCTAAATAACAACCTCTAATGACACAGTTTTTACACAAATGTAACTTCACAGATCTTGATATTCATGTTCATATACTGTGAGGCAAATGTTGAGCCCACGACCATCCATGTAAGAAAATGATGATATTAGATGGTGTGTGATTAGATTGTGTTACAACACTTGTGGGTTATTATAACAGCATCCTCTGGATGTTAAATCTCTTCCTAGTTCAAACTTTTTTTTCTGCTAAAAGCAATTTTTGCCTCACCACCCACCCAAAGCCTGAAGGTGCTAAGATTTTTTTTTTCATTCACATGTTTTCACTTAAAAATAGAGGTGCCTATTACAAAAGTTTGCAGCAGTTGGGAAACAAAAAAGTTTGGCTGTAAAATTCAAATAAGGGAATGCTTACAATGAATTTTCTAGTTCAGAAATTTCAGAAAACTACTGCTCCCTCTTATTTACTCTGTGATCGCACAGATCTTGAGAGGTCAAAGATGCACAAAATGCCTCCATTTACTTTTATGTGTACATTCTTCTGATATTTCAGCCTTCACTTCCTTGTCCCCGATGTTTTCTTTGCTTTTCAAACTCATGAGCTTCCAGCTTTATCTAGTATCTAGTATCTTGTATCTAGTGCAAACAGATCTTTAGGAAACTGGTAAGGCTGTGAATTACCTATTCAGGAGGACAGTTCTTCTTGGTGAACAAGAAAACAAGACACTTTCATCAGCTTCTGCTCTTAACCTTCTACTTTTCTCTAAAGATTCAGCTCACAGTATTTTGATATCAGTGACAAAAAATCAGATTTCTAAGATTTTCAAAGGTGTTCTTGATGACCACCACATTCCAAGCCAAATACTGTTTTGAAGTCTTTAAAAAAAAAAAAAAGAAAAAAAAAAAAGAAGAAAGGTATTTGGTTTATGGGTTTATGCTGCATGATTTTGGTAGCAGGGAGGGCAGCAGGAGTTTTATCTCTGAGAAGAAACCAGGAGTTGCCTCCATGTGGGCCAGAGACATTTCCAGCTGGCTCCAAAAAGGATCTGCCACTGCTCTAACATGAGCCCCTCAGCAAGACTGGTGGCATCTCTGTGATAACGTATTTACAAAAAGTGGAAGAACATTGTGCAGCAGCTGTTTGAGAAAGGGGAGTGAGAAAAATGTGCAAAAAGCAGCCCTGCAGACACCAAGGTGAGGAAGGAAAGAGGGGGAAGAGGTGCTGCAGATGCTGGAGCAGAGGTTCTCCTGCAGCCTCTGGAGAAGGATGTAATGGAGCAGGTTTTCCTCCTGTGGCCCACGGAGGATAAGGTGAACATGCCCTGAAGGAAGCTGCAGTCAATGGAAAAGAGCCCGTGCCAGGAGCTGGAAGGAGCTGCTGCCCATGGAGCACCCATGCTGGAGCTGCTCTTGGAGAGCTGCTCATCATGGGAGAGATCCCATGATGGAGCAAGGGAAGAGAGCAGAGGAAGGAGCAGCAGAGGTGAAAGGTTGTGGACTTACCACAACCCCCATCCCCCCTCCCTACTTCCTCCAATGAAAGAGTCAGGAGTGAGGGAGTAAAATTGAACCTAGCAAGAAGGAGGGATGGGGGAAAGTGTTCTAGTTTTGTCTGTTTTTCTTACTATCCTACTCTAATTGGCAATAAATTAAATTCATTTTCCCCAGGTGGAATCTGTTTTGGCTGTGACAGTAATTGGTGAGTGATCTCTCTATCTGTATCACGACCCTGTCTTATTTTCTCACCCATCTGTTGAGGAGAGATAGCAAAAGTGCAGCTGGGTGGGCACCTGGTGGCCAGTCAAGGTCAGCCCACCACAAAAACATATCACCAGTAATATTTGAGTGGCAGCATCACAATATCATTAACTTTTTCAACCATACATAGAAAGAAACACACACTTAGCCCTTAGTTCTCTCAGCTCTGTGCAGTATTAATAGAACAGTGAAATATCCCAGGAATTTTGCAACTTTAAGGACTTGAAAGAGGAGAGGCCAAGAAAAAACAACCCTGAAGGGAAGCTGATGAAACATAACCAGGAGATTGAATAGGTTTAAAAAAACAGCAAGTGGTTTAGAACTGTAGTGAAGAAAACAACCCTCTGGTTCAAAAGCAACTGCTTTCTTGTCCACTTGCAGGATAATCAATATCTTATCCTAAAACATCTGTGAACAAATATAAAAAAGAAAGAATACTGTATTCTGGAAAAGATTTGCTGACCAAGCCCAAGTTCCATCAGAAATGGAAGCATAAATAGCTTCAAAATATTGATAATGATTCTTAGGGAAAAAGAGCTGAATAAACAGCACTGAATAAAATGTGAGATTGCATTTTATCTTTCTGTTTTCTTTTAAAACTCTGTGCTAGCAGACCTGGACTGTGTCTGCCTCTAGCATTTGATCAGAATTCTATCTCAGTCAGCCTTTTTTATTTCCCTGCCTTATTTTAAGCATAATTATTGGATTGATAAATATGTGCATCAAGCATAACATTAGCAGAGCCTGTGTTCTGAATTACTGTGGGATTGTTGCTTCTAGGGAGCAGAGACAGTTTGGGACCAGAAAATGAGCATGTTTCACTGAACAGATTATCTTTTTCAGCTAATAATAGTTCATATCAAATACTATTTTGTGAAAGATAGAGACCAACTTGCATGCTGTCTGTAAAAAAAAAAAAGGGGAAAATGTTCCCTACAGAACTCACATATTATGAAATCAATTTTGCCTTAAAGGACAATTTTCAGTGTAGTTTCAATCCTAAAGTAAGTCTGTATGTTGCTGGGCTCCTTATATATTTATATCACAGTGAGCAGTACAAGGACCCAACAGTGCTGCCATTTCAGGCCCTGTGTAAAATTCAGCTTAAACTCACAGTAATGATAATGGAGACTGGATTGTTCACATCCTGAGAATTTTTTGTCTTGGAAGTTCCTGTTAGATCTTACAATATATGCACCAGCTTGAACTAAACATCTAACTCTTCCAGAACATTAAGGTACTTGGTCTTTGTAGCTTTATTATAAATTGTTGTTGAATCTGATTTCTTCTTCACAAACCAAGGTTCACTTTCCACACCAGGACTCAAAAAAAAAATCTTCTCCTTCTTGGTACCAGAGACTTTCCTCAAGGCAGGCTTATCTTTGCCACTTTTAGGAATAGTTCAGGCTGTTTCTTGTAGAGGGCAACAACTTTACTGCCAAGAGAAAAGGATGAGCTGTCTGAAAAAGCATGCTACATCCTGTACACACTCTGGCATTGGACACCATAATGGGATAGGAGGGTGGTTATCAGCAAAACATCAGCTAACTTCATGTTTCTCATGGAGTGCTCCCTCCTTCTGGTTTTTATCATGTCAGATGGGGAGTGACAATAGCTCAAGGGTGTCTTCCAGCCCCTCATTGTCTGCAGCATTGAGCTGACTCATGGGGTGGATGCTGGCTGAGACCTGAAGGCTGCCCAAAAAACTTGAGAAGAACTTTCTGAAGGAGATCTGTGTGGCCAATCACAGATCCCCTCTGAGTCTCAAAAATGTGTTTTAAGCTGCTTAGTCTAATGAGTGCAATGTTTCCTACCTCAGCCTTTCACAGGACCATTATGCTCATGTATTCATAAAGTCATGGAATCATGGAGTCATAGAATCATAGAATGGCTGGAGTTGGAAGGGACCCTAAGGAACAGCTGTTTTCAGCCCCTCTACCATGGGCAGAGACACCTCCCACTAGACCAGGTTGCTCAGACCCCCATCCAACCTGGCTTTGAACAGTTCCAGAGATGGAGCATTTACAACTCTTCTGGGCAATCCATTCAAGTGTCTCACCAACCTCACAGTAAAGAATTTCTTCCTAATATACAGTCTATCAGATTGTATACAATCTACAAACCTATCCTGTTTCAGTGTAAAGTCATTCCCGTTCGTCCTGCAACTATCTGCCCATGTAAGAAGTCCCTCTCCTTTCTTGTCCTTTTCTTGTAGCCCCTTTAGGTACCAGAAGGCTAAAGAATTATATCTGGAGGCTTTAAATGGTCCAGTTTCAAAGCCTTGAACAGGTATGAACTTCAAGATTGGGGGAAAAAAGTTTTTTGAATGTACTGCAGTCACATACAGGACTGTCTTTTGGAAGGTTTCAGCTTCTCCCTTTATTAGGTAAGGAGATGAGGTATTTTAGCAAAGAGATACTGAGCATTTTCAGCCACTGGGAAACTGTTCACAAGTTGTGTCCCTGATGTAAAGCTCTGTATGTTACAGAGAAAAGGAGAATATCCAACAATGCTGTTCCTGCTCCAAAAGGGTTTTGCATTCTATGCAGGTTACATTCAGAAGCTGCACAGACTTCAGTTGCTTGTGCAACCCTACAGACTGTACTAGTGCACAATGTTTTCCAATTATCCAACTTCTGTGAGAACAGAAGGTCAGCAAACCATTCTTGATAAATATTTTTGTCACCTTGCGCTTGATAACTAAGCTTTCCAAAGGGTAAACAGCCATGATTTCATCATCAATCTTGGAATGACAAGGTTCTGAAGTGCATGGAGTGCATGACGCATTGCTCCAGCATCAGGGGCAGAAGATGAGCATTGACAAATGGTGCAGAGGGTAATATTTTGATTGATTATTTGCATAGGAACTTACTGGTGAAGCCTGAGAGCTTTGATAAGATGCAAAGATTAAGATATAGAATTAAAACTCAAAAAATTATGTTTCTGTAGCAGCTCTGACAAGAAATGTGGGTGGAAGAGAGTATTGAACAGTACAAAAAGACAAAATTCTCTAAGAAAGTATTCCAAATGCAATAATAAACTAATGAAACACTGTTAGAAATATAATTAAACCAGCACTGTCTGCCACAGGCAACCCACTGTCTTAAATAAGCATTTTAATAATCCTCCTGTGGATTTTGGTGCAATTTTGTCTGACCTTTATTTAAAGACCACCAACACAGCAATTGAATAAGATTGGCCAGCCTGTGTGAATTGTCTTTAACCTAGAGTCAGTTCTCTTTATTTTGTTGCCTACTTTTTCCTCTTTGCTTTTAAGTACAGCTGTCCTTTCAGGGGACTTTTCTTCATCAAAATCTGCTGCATTTTTCTGTCTTCCTGTGGCTATTGGTCTCTTGTTTTGTTCTCCCTAAAGCTTTTGTAGTCAACTGCCGATGTTTAGAATTGTTTTCTTTGTTAGAATCAGCTGTTAAATCCAAAAATTTTTTTAGCATCTTAGAAATTAATTTAATACCTATTAAGAAAATAGAGGACTGAATTTGCTCCCTGACTAGCCACAATCACATTCAGTGTATCTGGTGGGAGGAAATTTTTTGATACTGCAAGTGTTGTCCCCTAGCAGTGCTGCTATGTGTGGACCAAGAGCTGAGACTCCATGCTGAGATTGATGGAGGTAGGGGTTCAAGTTCCATCCTTGAGTGTGCAGCTCTGCCTTGTAGAGTGCAAGATCTCTACTGTTGAACAAGAACAGTTGTTGCAATATTAGATGAGCCAAATTGAAAATACATGCACAGCTGTGTGTGGACAGTCATTCTCCTGCTGGATTTCCCCTTCAAAAGAAAAAAGGTGGTCCTTCCCTCCAATATCAAATACTGTTCCAAGCTTGACAGGCTGCTGCTGACAACCATAGCCACCACAAACAAAAATGATCTGTCAAAAGGTAAGAGATTTTGGAGTAGTAGTTCTTCAACCTTAATTCATCCTTTTAAATGACAGGGATATATACAGCTGCTTTGCTGTCAAAGACATGAAGATTTGGATGGCATCTTTTTTTTCCTCCCACATTTAGCATATGTTTTAGCCATGCATAAGACTTTTCCAGTGTGGAGGAAACATAAGAGGAGGAGGAGGGGTGGGGAGGAGGCAAAATTTTCTTCCTTTCTGAGATGCAGTCTGAAGTGATTCTAGAAATACTCACTATAGCTGTATATATTTTTGAAGATAAGGCTTGTTCATATCAAAGCAGAGTGGCAGCAGTCAAGTGAATTGCTTCAAGTAGTTCTGCCTTTCACAATCTGATGCAGCCCTTTATATGTTTGTTCAGTTCAGGGGGCTCTAATGTCACAGACACAGCTGGTTTCCCACTCAGCTATCACACTTTACCATGGGGGGCTCTCCTTCACTGCAGGTGCCTCTAACATCAGTACCACAGGTATTCCAAAGGCCTCGGGTTTTCTGTGAGCCCATTGCCTCTCCCATTTTACCTCCTTCTTACTAAGCTGACAAATAAACTCTTCATGATTTTCCTTTTTTAAATTTTTTTTAAAATTTTTTTAAAAATTTTTTTAAAATTTAATTACTCAATTCCAGCCACTGGTGATTCCAAATGAATGGGATCTTGGGAACCAGCCAGTTTTGTGTGAAGATATTGCAAATCTGTTAATCTATTAATGCTGGAGGTAAGCCAAGAAAGGTGGTGGAACCAAGACCTGGACAAAAAAGTGAAAGCACTGAATGACATCCAGGTAGAAAGTGATGCAGAGTTAGTCATCTGAAGAAGCAGAGGGTGAGAGTGGCATGTGAAATTCCACTTTTCTGCCTTCTGAGCTAATTTTAACCTGTTATACACAGTGCTGCCACTGTTAGACCTACTAAGCCGTTTCCACGAACACCAATGCCGCCATTCCATTGCTTCCAGTGAGAATACAGCTAGGCTGATATAACCTATCCCTAGAAAGCAACATTTGGAAGCACTTAATTTACATTTTCAAAAGTATGTTTTGTGGATGAATGGTCTTTGTTGACATCTCTTTAAGTTTCAGCTAAAACTGAAGCACATCTACTTTTCTGTTAAGATTAGGTAAACTCTAAAACATCAGAAGAATTTTAGAATTGTTTTTCTGCCTTGAGTAAAACAGAAAACACAGAAATTAATATTTTAATAGCTCCTTTTTTATTTTAAATTCATGACTAGTGGAGGTTTGGTGGCAACATATTTGGCAAGTTCTGACTGTATATTAATTATTTTGTATCTCCTTGCATAGCATAAGGCAAATAAAGAGAGGGCTATATATAGTTTTTATCTATACCTGTTGGGGGTGGACAGTCAGCAGTTGTCATAGAAAATGGTTTGGCTATGTTTGTGTGTCAAATGCTAACTGTTGTGGAAGCAATGTCTCTGTATCTGCCATAAGCAGTGCTGGTCATCCTTCGAGGTCTGAGTATTGAAGGGGTCAGTCCTGGGACTGGTGCAGAACCATACCATCCCAGACTGACTTTCTTGGCTTGAAGACAGTAGGCTTCAGCCTTGCAATGCAGGATCCACCCTCTCATGAGTGCTGCATAAATTCCTCATGGAAGGAATGAGGACTGCTGTCCCTTGTGATGGAAAATGGCAAACTCAGGTGACCAAGAAAGTGCAGCGCACAGAAATAATGGCACCAAAAGTTTTTCAGCTGATAGGGAGATCTGAAGCACCTTCAGATACCTTTGCTTACCTTTGTAAGCAAATTAGCCCCTAACCACATAAAGGCAGAAATCAAGGACTAAGCTTGGAGAAAGCCTGGGACATGTCCAAGGCAGGACTTTCACACACTTTAACAGCATTGTAAATTCTCTACAGTATGACATAATCGTCAAGTAGGTACATCTATGAGTGTGTTCAACTGCAAATTTAGCAAGAGAAACTTGTGCATGCCATGCAGCCACACTCTCACAGGCTGCTTATACCTTCCCACCTGAAAGCTGCTCTTTGGAATGTTGTTTTATCACTTCTTCCCAGCATCTGTGTAAATCCTACAGTCTGAAATTCTGGCACAGGAGAAAGGACTAGGAAGAAGAGGAGGTATAGAGTACACTAGTCATTCAGTAGATAAATGTGTCAGCAGTGGAGTGCATTGAAAATGATGTCTCTGGGAAGACTGCTAAGAAAAATAGATACACTCTGGTGGTCTGTAGCTCCTCAAGAAGCTTTTTCAGTGTCCCCATCAAGATGCTGCAAAACAAAGAATTTGCATCTTTGGGACAGAGAACCTGGGAGTGAGATATCATCATGAGAAGTTTTACAGAAACCAGTGCAGTGCTTCCCACCTTCCCCATGGTTTCAGCAGGCAGACAGACATAGCTAGTTTATGACTGGCCTTTCTTGGAACTCAGAGGCAGACCCCAGATTATGACTGCCATTTAAAAATGCTACAACACATAATAAAGAGTATGGAAAAACTGCCGTAATCTACGTTATTTGTGACATCCATACAGTGGCCATTTACAGTACCAGAAAAATGAAAGTAAATATAAGAGGCCTGCCAAGTTGTTCAGAAGGAATGCACACATATTCTGAAGTGCTAGAAACAGACGAAAATGTCATATATGGCAAAAAATAAATAGATTACACTAAAAAGTAGTCATCAGCCTCTCTCGGAGCAAATTAGGCTGAATTCAAGATGCAGATGGCATAATCTCCACTATGATCTTCTGTAAACATTTGACAGAGGTGGGTGCTTTGTTGACTGTCCTTGCACAAGGTCACAGAACTGACTGTATGCTGTTAATGACATTGTGAAAAGAAAAAAAAAAAAGACATCAGAAGGAAAGGCAGGCTTTACATGACTCCCTGTCACCTACCCAATTAAAATTGTGCTAGCTGGAAAATCATCAGGCATTCACTATAATGGCTGTAGACACTTGGAAAAAACCCAGTGGGATCCTAGTACTTTAATCATACTATTGATCTCCCTTTGCCTATATCATTATGTTTTTCGGGATTTTTTTTCTTGTCTGTGTGGTTTTTTTTTTTTCTTTTTTTACACAACCTGCTAAGATTTTGCACTCAGTTTCTGCATAAAACACAGAGGACCAAATCTGTGCTCTTTTGTACAGCTACACACAGCCCACACAGCATTAAAATGACCATCATTCTGCTGATCATGTCATGTGTGGGTGGCAATATGTAGAATTATCCTGTAAAGACTAGTCTCCCTAAGTTAACCCAGGATGGAACAGTAGATAAAGAAATAGCTATGTTCTATGTAACATTTTTCAGAAAAAACTCAACCCTATGATAAATTACAGAAATGGCATAATGACCATGCAGATAGAAAGTGAATAACTGAAATGCATTGTTTTAGTGCACCTGGTTTATGTTTCTGACTAAGAACTAGTTCACTGTTTTGTATCTCTGACACACAGAAATCTCTGTTAAACATCCAGACCACCTATTTCTTCTATTAAGATGTGAGAGCTAGCAGTACATATTTTGTGGCATTTTTAATAAGCCCTTTAGCAGGCCACAAAAGATCAAAAGCAAGAAGTAATACAGTTTTATTAAGAGGTTGTTCTGGCATTTACACATCATGTCGAGTACATCAGAAAACAAAGCCAGTTTGAGAACAGCTCTGTTCCTCCTAATGCACCAAACAGGGCCTGAAATTATTCACTTTAAATTCAGTGAAAAAGCCCCATTACATTTAATGTGTTGCATCAATTGTTGTTGACTAAAATGTCAATATTTACAGTTGCCACCAGGAAACATCAAACTGTCACAGCACTTGCCTTTTGACAGCAGAAAACTAGCTCTCCTTGGTTAACACCACATGGAAAGTACTGGGAATTGCAGTCACAGTAGGGATAACAAAACGCTTGATGAAATCCAGGCACTGAAATCCACAGTGCTTTTCTCTTCTGAGGCACTCCTAATGCAATAGGTCTACAGAGGCACAGTAAGTAACTCCCACATCAACCTCTATTACATAAAATAATTAAGTCTACATCAATGATTTGGAATAAGAGACCATTGCTACAAGATCAATGTTGTGCACTTTGAAGAAGAACGAACCTGAGCTGCACCATGCCATTTATTTTCCATAAATGCTTTGGTTTTGCCTTGCTGTTCTTGCATCTGCAGGAGCCCATTATCCTGGATAATATTCTGTTCCATTGACAATTATATCTTATTTCTGTCCTTTAAGCAGCCGCTGCTTTGAGGATCTCTCATTATGTGATGCAATTTTCATCACTGAGCCTCCTTTAACTTTTACTGCCAGGAGTACATTTTTATATTAACCCCTGCAAGTATGCAGAAACACCAGCTCGGTGTCAGCTATCTGGTAGAATTTTGATGGCTGCAGCAAGATGATCACTGTACAGAGCTTGGGAACCAACTGATTTGTATTTAAGCTGTCAGCAGGGACAATAGAAATCCCAGGACTCAGAAGAAAATGAGTAGATTTAGGCTTTTCCCACATGCTGTGTTCTCAATAATACAAGCTTTCACTAAGAGAAAAAAAAATACAACAACTTCTAGTCCTTCCAATTGCAAGAATAGTCTTCACGAAGTAAATCCCATCGCTGCTGTTTTGTTGAGTCTGCAGCTAGCCAGACTGAAACAATAGCACCCAAAGAGCCCACAACTCCCTGGTTGCATCTTAATGGGCTGTTTGTTAACTTCAAAGCTGACCATTTAAATGCTAACATTATTAGGCAAGTAATACAAAACATAAGCACCCAGCTTGAATCATTAGCGCTTAATTGCTTAACATTTTCTCTTGTTTAATCTACAGCACTGTGCAAACTGGTCTTAATTTTGGTTTTGAACAGTGGAGCACTCCGGTTATGTTGCCTTGTGTGGAGGGACTCAGGAAGAAACAGCAAAATATTTGAGCTTGCAAAAACCTGTGTCTTTTATTGCCACAAG
>VZSR01001685.1:12288589-12384018 GCA_013398615.1 Brachypodius melanocephalos | reverse complement strand
TTTCTACGGCTTTTTCAAGGTGGAGTAAAGGTCACTGACAATAGCTCCCCTATAGATGCCAATATGTGACATTTTGCCTGAATACAAGAAAAACATGATAAGCTATGGAAAAATTCAAATTCTTTTCTAGATAAAGCTGTTTCTGAAACGTGACTTGTTCCTTAAAATAAAGTACAGAATTTAGCTCTTATCTTCAAACCTTATCTGAAGCTTAAACATGTCCCCTGAATGTAAAGAAACACAAAAAAAAAAAAAAAAAGTGAAGTAGCACAAATAATTTAAAATATATACAGTGAAACCTGGACAAAGACTAATAGACTAATAGCTAAACTGATGATTAAAGTAAAGTGATGATTTGAAGTTTCAGATTTTAGCAGCTGAGTTCCAGCCTGGTGTGTGAGGATAGAGATTCTATCGAAACCACCCTCACCAAAAATAGTCCCCAAACTCCTTTTTTATTACTGAAAGACAACTTGTTGCTCGTTTCAGAGGTAATGAGAAAGACAACAAAAACAAGCAATTGTGGTGTATTTTTGACATTTTGTTCTCTGAGATGTCTGTTCTGCTGTTCATCTTTTTTTTTTTTTTTAATGCTTCTCTGGTGTCTGGTCTTCATTGTTAAAAAAACAGGTTTTTTCTCTTGATCTGGGAAGTGTTTTCTATCCCAAAGAAAATGCATAATGAAAACAACATTCCAGTTTCTCTCCAAGGTAAATTTACCTTGACCAACGCCATTTCCCCCTTGAAGTCAAGACTTGAGTAAATTTACCTGGAAGGAAATATTCCCCTACTGATACCTCAGTGGGTGCCCCATCACTCCCCTGCAGTTCAAAATGCAACATTTTTGGTTTGAAAAGAAGCCCTGAGGTACACGGACCTATCAAAGCCATGCAGGAGAACACATCTGTCAAGTGCCAGGTTTAATTTTTTTTCTTGTATTGTATTTTCACTCAGAGACTAATTTATGGAAGATTATTTTAAATGAAACCTGTAAAGCTCCCTGTAGTCACCATCACACAATGTTAGCCTGTGAGCATTACACTGATCCACGTGAAGAATTTTGTCTCTGGACAAAGAAAGCATTACAAGGCAGATTTACCAACAGATTTACCAAAAGAGTTACAAGGTGGAGGTTCCAGCCATCCTTCAAAAGAAAACAAAGAAGATTGCTGTAAAAAAATTTTGAAAAATTTGAAATTGGTGACTGCAGGACTCACCAATTTGAAGTTTGGACAAGAACTCAGGCAGATGTAAAGCAAAAAGGATGGAAAGGCAAAAGATAGGGTCCTAGCAACTGGACAGCAAACTGATTAAAGTGTTTCTCCATCCCTGGCTGCCTCTAGACCTTCTCTTTCCTCTCATCCATAACAAACAATCAAACAAATCCCTCTATCATTCTGTAGCAAGTTACAGTGCATGGCAATCCCTTTTCCCATTCTCAGGCAAGGCTTTCTAAAACCTCTTATGTGGTTCTCTGGAGAAAATATGGGCTGAACTTCCACAAACTAATCTCAGGCTCTGGTGGTTTCACCCCAATTTGGCCATTTTCATTACTCTGATATCTTCAATCCACTCTTTTCTAAACAGTCCTTGGAATTTTATGAATCATCTTCTTGTAGAGTAACATAATATTGAGATGCAGTAATGGAGGGTGCCAGCAGATGGTGACATATGTAAATTTCTATAAAGATTATGTGTAACAAAAGAGTCTTTAGAAGATGCAGATACTTTATGTATTTCTGCTTCCATTTCTTGTAATGATCAGGGGAAAAAAATCTTCCTTTCATTATTTCTATCTTGGCCTGCTACAGCTGGTGGCAGCTGTTTGGGGACCTATTTCTACCACTTGGATAATTTTGTTTGGCATTGATGCCTGGGTAGCTGCTGCAAACCATCTTGGAAACTCCTACAAAGTGTGTCTACATTATGCTTTTTTTGCTGAGGGTTGTTTGATGGTTTTTTCCTCTTTTTCCTTTGGAGAAGTTACTACCAAGTGCACTGTTTACTGTTTATTGTCGATGCCACAGGGGAGCCAGAATGCAAAATAGATGGCTGTAATAGCCACAGGGTAGCATACTGGGGGCCAGCAGAGGAGAAATGCTAATCACATTGCCATTTCCTGGCCCATATGGTCAGGGCTTCAGTACGCGATGGTTCGAAATGCTATTATGAGGACAAGCTAATATCAATTCTAGAGAGAAGACTTTGGCAAACCTATTACTAACTCTCTTAAACTGCACCTCACTAACAATTTAGGGTAGGCATTCATCCAGAGAAAAGAAATACAGCTGTGGGCTTGCTGAAGTCCTCTCTGAGTTGATCTTATAGGAAGGGAAAACTTTGAAAAGTCACATTAGTGGTTTTTTTTGGCAAAAATTAACTGCATATATGTTCTGAAGGAATGACTTGCTCAAGCAACAACCCTGTCCTTGTATCCCAAATAGGCCTAGCTCATTCATTCAGGGTGAAAACATTTTGGCCACTGAAGGCATTACTGCCCCAGTTGTTACTGTCTGCCATCCACCAGAGGCTTCCACCCCAAAATAGAAAGGGCCATGTGTTGCCATGAAAGTCCTCTCCAGCAATCTTTCCAAACTTTCCTCTCTGGTGGATCAGGTGAACGTGTAGGACTGTGAAGTGGGTACCACTGAGGGAAAGGAATGTTCTCTGAGGCTTTGGGGTGGACAACTGGAGGGCAGGGTGGGCAAGTGGAGGTACCAGTTTGCCATTCCATGGCAAAAGTAGTCCCAGCTCATCTGCTGGGGCTTTGCAAGGCTGGTGCTGTCCACAGGGCTGTTCTTTTGTGTTCGCACCAACTGGTGCCATTCACAAACAGTGAAGAAAATAAAGCAAGGAGCCTATGGTAGCTGAGAAACTGACACATTCTGCTGAACCAAAGAAAGAGCACTACACTGCAATCATCATGTTGCCCCACCCACTGAGAATAAATCAGAGAAGTATAGTTAGGAGCACTATGTATATTTAGGGAATGAGGACATCTTCGGTGAGGACATTGATGATGGAAAACCGAGCCAAATTTGTAGTACGAGTAGATATGTGGTCTCCTCTTCATATTTACACTTCTTGGTAGGAATAGATTTGGTAGGAGGGCTGGCTTCAGGGAAAAATAAAGCTGAGAACTGCCTGTAATGGGCAGCAAAGCAAGCCCCTCAGAAAGGGCTGATTATTGTCCTGTTGTGTGAGAGCAGCATCATTGGCTGAACTAGGGGGTGTGAAAATAAATCTGCCTCTGGTGAGGAGTAATAGGCAATGAAAAGAAGACTGAGTCTGCTAGTTGGGCCTGGCAGGAAAGAAGGCAGCAGAGGAGAGATGGCAGTGGTAACTGTAGTAGCTTCCCTGTGCCAACACCTGCGTGGTCCACACAGCCTCACTGTCTGTTCTACACTGCTCCAGTATTTCAGTTTGCTTCTGTGGCTGACAAACTGTGAGCCAGCTCTGTCTTGGAGGCACAGTGAAGTCCTTTCCTTGAATGGAAAGCTGTGGTTCTCCTCCATCCTGACTCATAACCCTATCTCTGTATTGTAAAGGATCATGCCCTTCAGACTAGGATTTTTTTTACCATTCTCATTTTCCCAACTTTACTTTCACCATGTTGCAGTGCCATTATACAGCACACAAGAGCAACAGCTTTTTCTGTCCTGTGTCATTGTCACCACTACTCAATTCTTGGGTTTACAACCCTGCTCACTGCAAACGTCTTCATAGGATATGGGTAGACTGGGATAATTTTGAGATGAACTGTAGCTCTAAATTAACTATGTTTTCTAGGATACATTTTCACAATATGGCCAAGCCAATGTACAGGTTCACCAGTGACTAAAGGGGGAAACTGTAGTAACTTTCAATCTGTCTCCTCTTTTCTGCATCCTCCCCTTTTTCCCTCCCCGTCTCTCACCACAGCCATCAACTTTCCCCCCGATTCTGTTACAATGGCTCATTTGATCTCAAATTAAACTGCTTTGTCTCGTCCTTTTTTGCCTTCTGATTTGGCTGCTGTGTCTTGCTGTGTGACTCACAAGAGTGTCAAAGTCATCTCAAAGTGAGCAGTGGGAGCATGACTAGGAGCAGGATGGATGGAGATATTCAGCAGTGGAGCTGGACCTCCTACTTTCCCAGCTACTATGCTATTTATCTCAGACCATAGAATAAGACCAGATGCTAATTGTGCCATGTGCTGGACAGAAATCTTGTCATTAATTTGGACATTTCATAGTGCAGTAGTCACTGAATCAGCTGGGCTGGAATGGACTATGGGATGTCTTTCAGTCTGCTCACGGCAGGGTCAAAGGGACCATTAGAGGTCTCTTTGGTTAAATGTGTGCCAATGGACTTCAAGAAACCCCATTTTGGTTGCAAGGTTTGCCTGCTGACAATCTGTAGAGCATAAAAGTACTTGTACTGACATGAAAGGGAGTGAGTGGATTCAGCCTCCCTGCAATTCCATGAAAGACGTCCTCTGTGTAAGTGGTATTCATGGCCTCATATTCTCCTTCTGAATCTGCAGGTTTTCAAAATGGTTCTCTTGGTACACACTTTCTTCTATAAGGGGTCCCTTGAATGCTGTTTTCCACAGTAAATCCTGGCAGGTTTTGCTGAGAGAGAATGCAAAGATGTTCATACCTCATAAATACATAAGGCAAAGGATGTCAGGGAAGGGAAATATTCTTCCATTCTATAAAGGAAAGCTTTGCTGAATCTTTTTTCTCCTCCAGAGTCCCAGAGAACACGTGCAGCAGCATAGCAATGGGGACACCAACCTCCTGAGTCTCAGCCCAGTACCTTTCCTGTAAAACTATTTTTCTTCAAAGCTGTCATCTGGGAGGATTTTGTTAGCAGCTCACAGCTCTGAGATTTGTTGGGGACTTTTGCCTAAGCTCATTCCTTTCTTGAATACAAGTGTGCATTTGTTTCCTTGATCTCCTATCACACAACTGCCTTTTAAACAGAGCTTACTGTGCAATCCCGTATCAGCCTTTGCATTTGTTCTTGTGCCATGCACAGATTTTTCTTTGCTGGGTGTGCCTCCGTGCACTTAATGGAGATTGTATCTGCTCTAGTTTGTGCTATCACTGCCTTACTCACCTAATTTTTAAAATAATTTGTAAAGCCATTAGAATTTTTTTTTTTCTGCAGGATGTTCAAACATCAATACGAAAGATATTTGAAAGGCAATTGCAAAGTAGTCAGATGCCTTGCCTGCTTTTGCCAGCTGTTGGGAACACATGATGACCAAGTGCAGAGTTTTCATCTGGGTGCAACAATCTTCTAATGTTTTGATTGGAACATTCTTTCTATTCATTCTATAAATTCAAAAGTGAATGAATTTTGTTAATCCTCTTCTTCTTCACAGTATGAGTTCAGATTTTCAATTTTTCTCCACTGGAGACTTTTTTTTCTCTTGTGCTGATATGCGCTGAAATACTCGGCTTGGCTTGTTCAGTATTTCCCTAGGAATCCTTCTAGTCTTAGCTGCTTGGGTGGATAATTTCACCCATTCACTGTTATTGCTCTCACCATTTGCCATCTGACATCCTTTGCCCATCCTCATTTACATCCTCTTTGCAGCTGGTGTAGGAAGAGACCCTTTTGACTTCTCATGTTTGCCAAAGTTCATGAGTCTCAGAGCTCTGTGTTAGGAGTAAAAATGGATGAGAGAGCTGAGTATCTTTTAGGTAATACCTTTCTACTACTATGGCCCTTAATGATGAAAGAATTAAACACTGGGAGGCAAGGCATTTGCTCATAGTTCAAAGTAGGTTTCAGTCAATATTCAGCTTCAAGCTCCTGATTTTTCTTAGGGTAGTGTTTCTAGGAAAGAAAGAAAGGGGTGTGGGTTTCTCCTTGTGTTGTTTCACAGCTGCCCCTTCTTGAAACCGGTCAGGCCCAACCATGAAAATTTTTTAGTGACTTTGTCTTCTTGTTTCTGTAGGGAGGCCGAGATCCATGTAATGGTTGGAAAGAAAGAATTTTTTTTTATATGAGAGATATACAACTTTATTACTATGAAGGAAGAGCTGCAACCGAATTCATTGGAGTCCATGATATTTTCCCACCTTTTGACTATATTCTTGGTGCACCAAGAGTGCCCCTTTTGGGAAACATCTACAGGGCCCATTCTAAAACACTAAATTGCTGACTATATTCCAGCAGTTTGTTCAAAAAGGCAGACAGGTTCTCCAGTATTTCACTGCAATGAAGCCCCACTTTCTGCAGCCTTTATTCACAGTAGTGTAAGACATAGAAGCAATAATGCAAGTGCATCACCAGCAGAGACAGTGACATGATCTGGCTTTTCAACCTGACTGCTTTTTCTGCTCATCCTTCCAGATGCTAATTCCCCAAATTAACTTTGCAATGAACATTTTCCACTCTGGTAATATGGCTGCATCTGCACTCCCAATTATCAGAAGGCGTGGCCAGAACATTTCCTGAATCATTGCCTGGTCTCTGCACTAAGGATGTGTGAAAGGATTTTGGAAGGTCAGACACTTTCTGTGTAAACATCATTGAATGTCCTAAAATACACTGCCTCCAATGTGAATTCCAAAACTTTTATTCAGCACTTATGTTAGCAAAATTTACTTGCTTAGAGGCATGTGAAAGACAAAGGCAAAGTGGGTTAGAACATGGCCAGACCTAATTCAATTTTGTATTTAAATTATTATCCTCAGGAAATTTTTACTTAGTACTACTAATTTTAAAATTAACTTCTTACTAAAGAGATTGGGGGAAAAAAGTAATTTATAACTCAAGAACTACTGTGGAACTGGGCTAAAGTGCAGTGCAAAGATGTCTGAGCACCTTATTTAGTGCTTGCAAATAGACTGAATCCTAACTCATGCTTCTGTTTAAATGGGCTATTCCACGGGTCATATTTCTCATTTTCTGCAGCCAACTTGTCACCTGATTAATATTGTAAAGATTTACACTAAATTCACAAATGCCACTTTAAAGTGTCCAGGCTCCTTTAAAAGAAAAATAAAGTTAACCTGGGCAAAATGAATAATGCATATTTTATAGCCAAAAAGTGGATTTCTTTTTCAGAAGAACTGTGAGTTCCTGCAGCCTATGATTGCAACAATATTTTTTCTTAAGGAACAGAGAGCATTTATACCTTGATATCCAATTCCCTAAGGTATGCCTATACTTATAAATTTTAGTATATTTCTTCTCCATTCATTGTATACTCTGGCAGAAGTTGGGAACCATGTAAATTTTTACTTTATAGCTGCTGAAACACAAGCAAGCAGCATCACCACTAACACCTCCTGTGAAACAACAGTCCTTGATTTTTCTCCAAAATTAAACAAAAAGAAAATACTTATAAATTGGTGTCCCAAATTCTGATGGAGTTTCTTTCCACAAGAAGACAGTGCCTCACCTTTGTGGTTCCTAATGACCGTGCTGGTTTACAAACATTGTCACACATGACAATGCTTGTCGGCTGAATATACAATAATGTAATGTCAATCTCATTTTCAGATTTTAATTGAAAATAAAAGATTGTAGAAATGGTAAAGATGACTGAAAGGTGTTTACAGATTGCAGTTCAGTTATTTTCAGTTGATGAAAGATAGGTAGAAGCTCTTATCAAAACAGGTCATACAATACCACTCATGGGTTGAAATTGAAATTTTCAGTGATTTGGAAGATACACAATCCTGTTGTTCTGGGATAACATGATTGTGATTCTCTGCCTCAAAAGCAATCCTAGCTCAGCAACTGCTTTCTGCCCCCGGCCACTCTATCCCATGTCAGAGTGAAGGTCACAACAATGTTCAGCAGGCTGGTGAATGCCTGGGGATTTTGTGGCTTGTGTTTGTCAGGAGTATGTGAACACAAGTTTGTCATCTGGTTTGCAACTGCACAGGGCTGACATCCATAGCTATTATAGGGTAAAAGTAGTCAGGGAAAGCTGTGTCATGGAGCATAAGAATGCATCCTCTCTCTTTGTCCAAATACACTTGCATTTGTAGACTGAAGGTCCCATGGGCAGAGCAAATTTAGAGGGCATCTGGGCAAAGCAGACTCAGGTGAGAAAATTTCATTTAATTCCTTGCCAAAACCAAAAACTTAGAGTTGAAAGTAAAAAAAGAATTTGAGGACTTACAAACACATAGGTAAATCAGCCATTTACAGTATCTGCTGAACTTTGTGAGGCAATGGGCAGCACTGGAGGTGGAGATGCAGAATAATGCTCTTCTGCTGCCCTTTGTCACCCTCTTATTTTCCTGCCAGGTTGCTTCTGAATGTTCCTGTTCCAGGGTGTGTCCCTCATGGGTAGACCTATATAACTTCTGCCCTCCACAGAGAGAACTTCAAAGGGAAGAAGGTGAATAAAGAATCTGTGAAGCAGCTCTTTTAGAAGGAGAATATGTCTGCCAGACTGAGAGAGCTGTATCAGCACCAACAAAGCCAAATCAAAGGTCAGAGTGACTTCATAAAACCATGCCATGGAGGGACACCTGGGGAGGGTGAGGAGAAGACTGATATGAAAGGAGAAGTGAGAAGGGGAAAGCATAGAGCAGTAGAGTGGAGGTGCAGAAGGCCCAAGAGAAGAAAATTTGGCTGCTGATGTTCTTCTTGAGGAGAGGAATGGCCCTGGTACTGCTGAGGGAAGAGCACCAGCTGTATGGAGGTGATAGGTGGTTTGCTCTGTTTTTGTGTGTTAGGCCTTTGGTGTAAATACCTACATATCACTGGTGTCCCTGCAGGTTGTGCCACCTCATCCTGTAGCGATGCATCAGCTGATCTGGGGCATTTGAAACAGCAATCTATTCCCACATGTTCTGGAGGCCATGGAACACTTAACTCCGTGGATAATACACCCTCTTACACCTTAAGACACACTGATAGTCTCACTTAACCTCCTCTGAAATTAGTCAATTTTTCAATTTTTTAAAATTTCCTCCTGCTCCCCAAGAAGTGCAGTGTAATACCTCTGCTTCAGTAAGAAAATCAGTGGGTGTCCCAGGTCTGGAGCCATCTGTACATGATAGAGCTCAGGGAACTTGTGCTGAGGAAATCTCTTTGAATTTAATGTCTCTAAAATTCAACTAAACTTCAAAAAATTCCTTGATTTGACTTTGAAAGAAGTAGTTGGAAACTTTGCCAGAACTTTGTCAAAATTTTACTGGTCTCCCATTTCTGGTTCTCTTCTAGGAAAAAAGACAAAAAAAAAAAAAAAAAGGAAAAAAAAGAGCTTTTTCCTATGTATTCTAGCTCTTTTTTTGGTAGAACATGTATCTATAGACATTCTTTGGTACAATTTTTAAAATTTTTCCTTTGACGGCTTTGAAGTAAATGCTAATATGTACACTTCCCCCCCTCATGAATGTCAACATGCTCCAGGAACCATATTTTTACGTTTATTGTTACCATCTGAAGTGAGAGTCATGCAAAAGATATAAAAGAAGAAGGCTCTAATATAAAACATTCAAAAGCAGAAGAGAAGCAGTGGGAATGACCAACTACCAACTCTGAATGGATGGAAGTTCCAGAGAAGCTGACTACAGACACAGCAGAAAGGGAAGCAGAAAGGGGATCCCATTTTATCCCCTAAATGCTCTGCAAGGGTGATAGAGGAAGGAGGCAGAGAAGCCTCCCTTCAGACAATAAACACAACATCCTGTTTTCTGCAATGCCATCTGTTTCTACATTTTGCAGTGCATTGCTACCTACAGCTGCTGCCACCAAATGCCCAGCTAATTTTAGGGTACTTATCTGTGCCTGAGCTTGGGGAAGTAGTCTCTCAGCCTTCATTTGTAGGAGATGACACATGAGCTCTCCCACCTGCTATAGATTTCCTGACAATGTCCCTTGGGAGACCATAAAGGCAGCTACGCAGTTATGGGGTAGGAATGAGGTGCTATACAATTAATTAGAAATTGCAAAGTTGTCAGCAGCATAGGCTGTAGTAAGCAGTTTGTTTTCAGCCCAGGGAGGGGTTGACTTGCAAAATAAATTTTAAACCCTCCCATTTCTTTGTCTGGAAGAGTGCAGCATATTCATCAATGCTTGTGTAAAGAAGCAAAGGAGGATAAAGCAAAGCTTGTGAACAATGCAAAATACCATAGTTAAAGGAAAAAAGAATGAACTGTCTCAGGAATACAGACTCTAGCAATCTGTGGACAATGGAGCCTCTCACTCCTGGGTAGAGCAAGCTGCTGCTGAAACAAGAAATTGCATCCTTGGAATGTGCAGATCTCTATGTGTAGGACTTCTGGCTGTTTTCTTGCTTATTCAGATACATTTGTAGGCATGGAAGGGCAAGAGGAATTGCCTGCCTATACATTCAATGGGATGTCACCTTAGCTGGATGGCTGTGTGGAGAATGCCCTAAATGGTACTGGGGAACAGGTGAAGGAAGGATAAATTAAATGGTAATTCAGCCATGATTTGGTGTGTGGATGAGTACCATTGTTTCTCCATGTTTGGACCTTTGGGTTGAGAAGGGCCTGAGAAAGAGACATTTAAATCCAAGACAAAATGTTAGTAATCAAGGAATTTGAATGGAAGCAAATTGACAGCAGAATACTGAACTGCAAGGGAGACTTATGAGTTCCACGTGGCAGAAAAAAATATAAAGAAGCTTTAATCATAGTCTCCTTGATAAAAACTACCTGTTGATGGAAGCTGAGATTCAAATAATATAAACAAATCTATCTTATGAAAGTAAAGGAATGCCACTAAGAGTGTCTCATAATGTAAACTGAGAGTTTACATTCACCTTGAATACTGCTTACAATTCTGGGCACAGCACTTCAAAAAGGGTAAAGCAAATGGATCCAGAGAAGGACAAGAAAAAAAGTGTCAGAGGAATAGCAAGATGTCTCCTGTGTGCATGGTGATTACAAAGGTGAATGCTTTAGAAAGGAGCAAATAAATTATGACATAGCATAAGTATATCCAGTACTGACTAGAACAAAGAAGGTTAGACAGAGGCACCTGTTTGCTTTCATACTAGAAAAAGAATGACAAAGACATCATAAATGATAAGGAAACTAATTTAAAACTGTTAAAAGGATAGTTCTGGAAGCATAAATAGCATGCAGCTGTGTATAGACTGAAATAAAACATGACTGATAAAAAGGGATCAGTAGGGTTCCAGCGAATCCTTAAGACCAGACCTCCAATTGTGTTCAGGTGACTAACTCCTACTGAAGCACATGTAGTTACTTCAATTAGCTATGAGCTCAGTTTTGGGAAGTTCTGAGTGTGCTGGCTGTAATCCAGTGAGACCCATGCTTTGCTCTCAGCAGGTAAATATTGGCCCTGATGAGTGCAGCAGAAATTATACCCCTGAGGTTAAGTACACACTTATATTATTTGCTGGACCTGCATGAGCATGTTCAGTACTGAGCTTTTCATAAATAAAATGCCCACAATTATTTATCCTAGGGGAAAAAATTGCTTCATTGAGGAACAAACATCCAGTGATCTGTATACATTTAACTGTAACAATAGGGCTCATATAATAGTGTACAAGAGGTGATTGAAATGTGAGGAAGAATTGAGCACCAACTGGAAATACATGCTGGTTGTTTATTTCACTGGCAAGAAAGATGTTACATAAAAAAAAATCATATAGCTTAAAGTTGTATTTCACTGTCTGACACTCTATTTTGGAAGAAATGAATAGTGTCTTGTCAGTATGCCTTAGTGAAAAACGAAAGAGAATAATTTTTTAGAAGTACACCCCCACACCTAGAATATTTAAGGAGTCAAATACATGAATCAAACATATTTACAGTTTAAAAGGTTTGAAGTTCTGGTTCGTTTGTGCCGAGAGCTGTTGGGATTAGTTACATGGTATGTGTTCCTTGGTGGCAAAACGAGCTGCCCTTCCTCCACTGCCCTTCAGCCCTTTATGCCTGCTCCCACACTCATTCAGATGTGCCAGCACAACTGCTTGTGGGATCATTTCATGGACCAGATTAGGGAGATCTGTGCTGAAAAGCAAACAAACAAACAAAAAACAAGAACAAAAGCCTTTTTTTCCTGGCGTTTTTCTTTTTGCCCTGGATTATATCAAGGGTCTGAAGCACAGTGTGTTCCACAAACAATTGCATTGCCTCCTTCAAGGAGACAGCAAACTGCAGCAGAGGGGCAGCAGCTGGGTCAGGGCAGTGCTGAGGAACTTCCCAAGGCAGTTTTGCCAGCAGAAATAACATTTAATTGCCCCAAAAGTCTCAATCTCAACTCAATTACATCAGAATTTATCTCCAAAATTGATATCCATCCCATCTCTCTGTAATTGTACTTTAATACATATGTATATATGCATAGAAATCTATATTAAAATATTATATATGTGTGCACGTGTATCTCTAAATTTCTAAAATACTCACTAAGCTGTGAGGTTTGTTTTTCTTTTGGTAAAAAAACAAAAAACAACAAAAAAAAACCCCAACAAACCTTAAGAAACACAACCATACAGGAAAACTGTGTGTTTAAACTCAGAGTTAAAAATGCCTGGGAAAGCACAGTGCAATGTTTGTAAAGACCTATACAATAGAGTCCTAGCTGCCTGCCACACAAGCATTCCTCTCTTGTGAATGGATGCTTAACTATGGAGCAGCAGACTATGAGTGTGGGCAGAGCAACAAATGGCAGGTCACTCTATTAATATGGAGAATTCAAGCAATTCCAAACATTTTGCTGTGCTTTTACCCCCATGATGTGAAACTGTACAACAATGGAGTGAATTTCCAATGGCTCCATTTTAGGGAGGAGGAATCTGCAGATATACCTAATTAGATATTACTCATTTAGTGCCAGCTCCTATTTACTGTAACCAAACCACCCATATTTCCCTGCTCTCTGAAGTGTGTTTTGTGTCTGTCAGCAAGGTACTTTGTAGAGCTTATGCATGCTGAGACGCATGTCTGTGTGCAGACATTTTCCCTGTCCCCAGGATAAATGGCAAAACAGTGCCCAAGAACATAAAACAACTGATGGATCCAGGAAGACGACTTTGGTCTCCAGGCTTAAAGACAGCTCACTGTGTGCTGGCCTGTGCCTGCCACTGGAAGGCCTCATGACCAAAGCTCTCCTAAGACACAATGAAAATTGCATCCTTCCTTAAACAGTTAGATGACCTGCACTTAAATGTGGTTACCCTTAACCACATTAAGTTATTTTCCACATTCTAAATCTTCTCAATATTTTGTTGCCTGGGAAGTGTTATTAACATTCACCTGTCTGAAAACGACTGGGGAACAGAAATGCAAATTACTCCCAGATAATGCAAATACGTGGCATTTTGCAAATGAACCTTGCAAGGCTTATGCACATGTTAGAGCATATTCCTGATGCAGCTTCTATCCTCAATTAAGCTGGTGACGACCATAATATATTACACTGTATGTCAGAGGTTAATTGTTCTCACCTTTTTTTGTCTTTATCTCACCACTTTCTCCTTTCTTCTCTCCTGACCAGTGACAACACCACTTGGAAGCAGCTGTCTAAGTTTGCTCTCTTGTGTCAGATGTGTTAAATGCAGGGCTGCTGAAGGTGAACTTCACATCACTCCAGGTGAATATGTTGAATACCCGGGGCCTGAATTTGGGTGCTGGAATTCTGCTTTTTCTTACTTCTCCATGAAAGTAAAAGCAGACTTGGAGGGGCATTCTCTGAACTTTATGATGTAGGAGCTGCCCCCAGGTTTTCTGCCTTCAGATTGTCTTTTGGCCTGCTCTCACTTCTCTGAACTAAAATCATGTTTGTTCAGTGCTTCAAATATGAGAGACATTCCACAGTGAAGGGAATTAGCAACTCTTCCCTGGAAAAACTTCAGAAAAACAGATAGGTACTAACCCCCGACTGATGGGCCAATCTTTAGATATAATTCTGCACTGGACTGTACCATTTTTATCCGCCAATATAATTTATTTACAGGCACAGCTCTACCTGACCACTGTTAGATACACTCATTGTACTCTGCATTGTACAGCAGAAATGGGATCTTGGAAATAATGCATGTAAATATGAGTTTGCAGTATTTCATTTCTGCTTCTGAAACAGTACCATCCTCAACAAACTCTTGAAACATTTCTGCACACTAAGACTTATTAAATGGACCCAAATCTTTCAGGTTGAATGCATCAAGAATGTCCCCATAAGTAGACCCTTTAAATATTTTGATTTTACATATACTCTTCCTAGAAAATTATATAAAGAAAAAAATTATTTAGATGACAGCCAATGCTGTCATTTAAAAAATGTGTGCAAAAGCAAGAACTCTTGCAGATAATCAGTAAAGGGCAGAAATCTTCAATTCTACTCTTTCTCACAAAACATCTCTGGCTCATCAGTAGCAGAGCTCAAGAGAGACCCACAAATCACTTCAAATAATAAGTATATATTAAAATTTGTAACTCCTTTAGTTACTTAAAAAGACAATAAAGAAGATATTGCATTATGTGCTATTCCAGTCTGACCCTATTTTCATGGCCATGAATGGTTTCTTTCTTGTGTCTGTTCCATAGGATCTGTTAACTCTCTTCTGGCTGATATGTGTCACATCTCTGTCACTACTTTCCTCTCAAGTCATCTAGCAATTAGCAAAATTAGATTAAGCTATGAGCAAATATATCTGCATTGTTTTTAGCTTTCTTTTGAAGTTGATGCTTTTTACCAGAGTTTATAAGAGAACTCCAAAATTTGTACTTTTTTTCCTCTCACATTGTTTTGTAAATCTAATAAAAGATAAAAGCTTCTGCAACCCTACATCTCTACAATATGCTGGAGAAAATACTCAGTCTTAACACTCACATTCTGAAGATTGTCAGTGTGGAGATGTAGGAAACAGGGAGCAAAAGGATTTTTTTCAGATTATAGTGATGTGGAATATTTGATGGTGCATCAGCATCAAGAAAGCACAGTGTTTGGCTTTTTCATAAGAGTAGGAAGATGACTTATTTTGCCTGCAGATTTGTCATTTTTGCTGGGACTGACAGGTGCATTGATCCTCGCACTCGTCTCTCCATTGGCACAAACAATTCAGTTAAAGGCTGTTGCAAATGCCTGTTAACCAAAAGATGTTTTAGTAACTAAATATTACCTATGCTGACATGTAGAACAGGACAGAAAATATTTTCAAGTGTGTTTTCTACCTCTCTTGCTGTTTTGTAGATTTAAAATTTAGGCTTCTGTGATTTAAAATTTAGATATAAGATCATTGTGGTGTTGAAAGACATTTTCTGACCTTTTGACTACGTTAGGATTTGCATTCTTATTTGGTGGTCATTTTTGAAATAACCCCCCACATTTTAGATACATACACGTATGAACAGGTTTGGTAACTGCCACTGTTTCTTGTTCTGTCATCTGAAAAATGAGAATAATGTGGGGAAAATATAAGGGTTTTATTACACCACAGAAATAATTTCCAGTGCTTCTTAGATCCCTCTACTTGTATGTGCAATATGGGAAGATATTTCATTATTAAAAAGGTCACAGAACACTGCTTTCAAGTGAAAGACCTTCCTTGAAATATATTAGGCATATTTCACCACAACGAGTTTCTAAAGAATCTGTTTAAGGAGTCATGAAAAGTGCATTAATTTACTCTTTACTTTTCATACTTTACTCTTTACTCTTGCCCAATCTGTGAAGGAAATTGCTTTGGGAAAGAGAATGGTAGCAAGGGAAAGAGAGGAAGAGGGGAAAAAACCCACTATACAAACAACCTAATATCATTATCTCTTTCTTTTTTCTCATTGTCCTTTTGCATATACACTTTGAAAGTAATGTGCTTGGTGGGCTTTCCTGGCTTTGCCTGATCTGGATATCACATCAAGCACCCCAGCCCAGCAGTGGTTTCGCAGCCCTGTCTGATACTCCCTTTGTGCATCAGGCGGAGGTAGATTTTGTTTCATGCATCATTCATAAACTCACTGCTGAGATTCGACAAGTTGCTACATCTCCCAGTCCTATTTCAGAGGCTTAAAACAGAAAGAGATGACTCTACTTCTGTGGAATATGGTCACATGTGCCACATCATAAGACATTGCTGATGTCAAAGGTGAAACTTATTTTGAATACGTGGTAAAAAAGTAACTCTTTACTGTTGCACCTATGTCTTAAAAGTTTTCTTGAGTCTTATTTTGTGCTGTGTTGCAGTATTATTTCACATGCTGACAGAGGAGGCACCTGTATCCTCAGCACAAAGAACAGGATAGACAGAAACCTCTGCTTTATGTGGAGAGTTGCTTCTTGAGAACATCAGCAAATCACTTAATATTCCAGTCAATTGTAACCTTTTCTCTTACCCACCTATGTCAGAGTAAGACCACCTTCCCTTGAATTCAGCCTATTGTCTGCACCTATGGGGTTTTTTCCTCCTTTTTTTTTTTTTTTTTTTTTTTTTTTTTTGTCTCCACAATGTGTGGTAGGTCCTTTCCTTTGTTTTTTTCCACCATTTGGAACAGCCATCAACCATTATGTGACTGATTGAGTTGGCCTTATTTCACATTGGACATGTATTGTCACTGGCCTATGCCTCCTTTCTCAGCTGAAAAAAAGAATTAAGAAAAAAAACCCCAACAGTACCACCACCACCAATAATAATAAAGTCAATAGAACTTTCATTCCTGAGCTTCTTTGCAATCCCAATATCCCAAGAAGATCCAGCAATCACCCTTACTTCTACCTAGACTGGGAGTAAGATCCATTTTAACAAAGAATATCTGTATTTGTGCTGATAAATGTAGCCCACAGAGACATGTTCTCAGATGTTTTGGTAATGGCATACATAATCCATCACAGTGATTTCTGAAGTGGGGCCTCAGGAAGGGTGATGAATCCCTGGGCTGAATTAGTTTATAGCAAGGCAAATGTGCACTCCTGTCTGTAGCCCAGAAAAAGTTCCCTACAGATGGCTAGTCACATCTTTCACTGTTTTCCCCTGATTAGACAGAAGCATAGGAAGTCCCTTGTGGGGATCCCATTCAATCAAGTGGAACAGAACAGGAATTTGATAGCACCCAGGAGAAAAAGCCCATGTTCACCTTTCTGACTTCACATTCCTCAAAATTTCCCAAGGATGAGAGGACATCAGCTTTGATCTTGCAATGGGCCTTGCTACTCTCCCTATGATCATCCCCTCATCTTAGACACATGATTGCTCTTGTTTATCAACAACAATTTCTGCATAAATGTTAACAGGACCAGATCAAAACCCTGAAACATGACAGGCTTTTCATACTCTTCAATTTTTCTTTTTTAATAGTGTCTTCCTCTTCTGAGCTTATAGAACTTGAAATAAATGCACTCTTCAATACACTAAGTTACAGTATAATATACAACTATAAGAATGACTGGAAGGAAGATCTGTGGGGGCTACACACTGATCTCAGTGCTGGTAAAGGTCACGGAGCAGATCATCTTGAGTGCCATCACACAGCACACACAAAACCATCAGTGAGTCAGGCCCATTTGGCGTGAGTTTATGAGAGGCAGATCTTGCTTGACCCACTGTTCCTCCTTCTATGAGGCCCCTTAGTGGATGAAGGAAAAGCTGTGGATGGTGTCTACATGGACTTTAGTAAACCTTTGACAACGTTTTCTGCAACATTGTCCTGGAGAAACTGGCTGCTGATGGATTTCATGAGCGGTCTTTCCTGAGTATAAAACTGTTTGGATGGCCAGTCCCAGAGAGGTGGTGATTGGAGTTACATCCAATTGGCAGCTGGTCATCAGTAGTGTTCCCCAGGGCTCAGCTGGGGCTTCTCCTGTTTAATGTCTTTATCAATGATCTGGCCAAGAGGATGAAGTGTACCTACAATCAGTTTGTAGATGACAGTGAGCTGGACAGGAGGGCTGATCTGCTGGGGAGCAGGAAGGGTCTACAGAGGGATCTGGACAGGATGGATCCATGGCATGAGGTTCAACAAGGGCCTGCCCTGGGGAGCCCCATGCAGCACTTAGATGCTGGAGGCAGTGTCTGAAAAGCTGCTTGGTGAAAAAGGAGTTCAGGGAGAGGGTCAGCGGAGATCTTATTGCTCTCTACAGCTGTCTGAAAGGAATTTGTACTGAGGCAGGGGTTGCTCTGTTCCCAGGGAACAAGCAATAGGACAAGAAAAAATGGCCTCAAGTTGCACCAGGGGAGGTTTGCATTAAATATTAGGAAAAATTCCTTCACCCAAAATGTTATCCAGCATTGGAACAGGCTGCCCAGGGAAGTGGTTGAGTCACCATCCCTGGTGATATTTAAAAGGCGTGTAATGTGACACTTGGGGACATTGTTTAGTGGTGGGCAGGGTAGCAGTGTGTTACAAGTTGGGCTTCATGATCTTAAAAGTCTTTTCCAAACTAAACAATTCTATGATTCTGTGATAACACACAGTTCACCCCAAGAGTCAGCTGGAGAGTATTGGTGTCTAGTGTAGTATAATTAAAGGAATACTGAAATAAACCAAAATTATGAATGTGTCATGGAGGACAGGTTCAGAAACATGCCTTGCTCCTCTCTTGCTCTTCACTAAGACGGAGGTAGCAGTTTCTTCCTGTCAGGGAGCTAATAAGGACCAAAGTAATGATAGAACCAGTATTAAGTTCTGTGCTACACTGATCTTTCTGCACTTTTTGCTTAGGGACCGCTCAAGGAATTTAAAACCAACATTTTCACCCCACTGATGTCACGTTACCAAGAAACCTAGCCAGACATTCAAGAGCACAATTGCATAGACTTTCCTTTTTTTTTTTCCCTAGCTCTCTTTTATCTCAGGTCTGTTTGGGAAAGGAATAGCAATGGTCCAGCTGAACCTTCAGACAGATTTTCAAGTCAGGTTTAGGAATGCCATGACTGAGTGGTATTTATATAGTGCTGAATATTATGTTTTGAAAAGCTTTTAAGGTATTTTTCTAATTAGTCTTCTGCTACATTTTTGGATTGATGAAATATTACTTGGATACTGGTTGTCTGTACTAACAAGTAGCTTCTGAACTGAATTCCAGTTTCTTTATATGCCAAATCCCTCGTAAACTATGGATAAATTCATGGGTTTTTTGACAAAACTTAAGAAAATAAGATGGGGGCATGCATGGGGGGTGTATTGTTGTGACAAATACCATGTTTCCCCATATGCAGCAGAATTTACTGTGTATTAGTTTGTGTACAGCATGCTTTTTATTGCTGTCACAATGAGCCAAGGACGGTAACACTCCTGGTATTCAGTACAGAAGTATTCATACCTATAATTTAGAGATATCTCCATTCATTTTATATTAAAGGTGTGAGAATTTTTTTGTGTGATGATAGGATAATACCTTCTGCTATCACATAGGTCTTTCATTCCAAGTGCCTGTGCAATGTCTTTAAAGGTTTATGTGAAGACTGTTTTGCTCTAAGTGGTTGTCTCATTCCTGAGTGTTCCTCCACATACTGCAAAATGAAGACATTTAGCCCTTGGCTCCATGAATTAACAGCAGCCTTTCACTCAGCTCACATTTAATTTCTGTGCAAGTCTCTTTCTGTGGGTCTTTGGACCACATTGTGTGCTGGCATTACCCCTTGTGGAACAATTTGCATAGCACAAAGTATCAGAAAGCGTCATTTTGATTTTGTCTGCTCCTTCTGAAGTGTAAACAGCCACTCAAGATGTAAGGCAGGGGTATTCTCTGTTCCTTCCTTGCCTTGCTTCGGAACCTCAATGGCTCTTCAGGCAGACAGATCAACATGGTCCATGAGGAAAATGGAAGGGCAAGAAACACTACAAATCCCTCCTTAAAGCTTGTATGGTATGTGAGGCAACTGGAGTTTTTCACAAAGCAGTAATTAAACAAAGTACATATTTGGTGCAAGTAAAATTACTGTGCTAGAACTTCAGCCCAACCTATTCTGTCTATAGTATTTGTTACTACAACTTGCCATATCCAAAACAATAACTGTTGGTGAGATTTTGGTGCAAAACTAATTTTCTTTGTGAAAAGACTGTGTAAATTTAATTAATTTTAGGTCTGCTCCTATTAGTTGTCATGAGGGGTATAATAAACCCTTTTAAATTTTGTAAAGGACAAGGAGAGAAAGGAATTACTTGGAAAGACTCGGTTTCTGTCATCCTAGCTCAATCGACTTGCTTTCTCTGGTAGCTACACTGCATCAGCTCCTTGCCAAAGAACCTGTCTTCCCTTCATTACAATTTTTAAAATCTGCTCCTTGCCTCCTGAACTGTCTGGCATTTTATCTGGAGGACATTTCAGTTCAAGGAAAGAGACAAGACTGTAGAGATTTCTCTCCCTGAAGAAATTTAACCTTTGTGCTGGATTGACATGTCTGTGCACTTAAAACCATTTTATACCTAAATCATGTACAAGTCAAATCCCTCAAGCCCCAGTATTTCAACCTTAAGGGAAGAGGGGAAATTTGCGTCTAATTTTGAGAGGAACTGTGCCAAGAAAGATGCCAATTATCAACAGGACAAGCTGATTTTCACCTGCTTGTTGAGGTATATGCATAAGCAAATCCTTAGCTGCTGTAAATTAGTATAATTCCACTCACATGCAAAGACTCTCTGTGTTCCTTATCTGGGTCTTTATTTTCAGGTACTGTGTGTGCTACACAATTTCCTGTGCGAGGTAATTTGCATTCAGGCATGCTCCAGCTGCATGATTCTATAATGTTTATAGGCCTGTCATTGTAAAATGCTGAGTGAACAATAACAGGGACTAAACAGGAGCGTATGAAGAGCAGAGAAGGCTTGGGATGAAGTGCGTGCCTCGCACAACTATTCAATGTGTTAAGTGCTTTATTATTATTTTCCTTTATTTCTTAGCTAGACATAGACAGTCTGTTGTAGTGGAAAAAAAATAGTCTGTCCAACAATTAGAAGAAATTTAAAAACTAAAGCTATGGCACAGTTGCTTTTTTTTTTCCCTGATGCAAGAGGTGTGAGAGTAATGCGCTTTGAGGCTAAGCTTTTCAGTGTAGAGAAAGTATAAAGAAAAAAATCCCAAGAAACCAGGAACAATACAGGAAAACTTCAGTGTCTGCAATGAGGTAACCCTGAAGGAAAAAGGTATTCACTGCAGTGCACAAAACATCTCCTTGCTACCTGGTCTCTGTGTTTTACTTTAAAAAGAAGAAAAATTGATGAGAGAGGAGCTAGAAGGCAGAAGTGCTGCAGTCAGAAGGACCAAGTGAAAGTAGCCCATGAGATGAGAGCGGTAAAGAAACAAAGGAAGAGAGAAGCAGCACTAGGAAAGTTTCTGTTCCTTTATGCAGTCGTTTGCAGTCTCTTTTTCTGCCAGGGTCTGAGGCATGTTGAATTCTGGCCATCAAAACAGCCCCACAAAAACCTTTTAGAGACATCAGATGATCCATCCTGCTGGCCACTGGTCTTCAGTGGGATTTTGTGATGCTATCATTTGAACACCACTGCCGATGACATGCAATGAGTTAACAAGAGCCATCATTGGCAGCTCCAAGTGATTTTAACACCTGGGTTATGAAGAGAAAAGCAAGAGAAAAGCATTGGTTATAAGAGAAAAGCATTGGTTACAGGTGAAAAGCATTAGCCATTCAAGCACTGTCACTATGTCTTACATCCTTCAGCAAAATCTTTAGACTTCTGATGAAGATATTAATGCATTCCCCAATACAAGTAAAGCTGAATTATGGACATAAAACATCAGGCAGCCCATAACCACACTTCGCTAAAAAGTGTTAACCTTGAAAAATAAATCAGTCCTTTGGAGTGTTAGGTAGTCAAGCACAGAAAGTGATGGGCATCCAAAGAACTCTCTTGCTCCTTGCTATTTAAATTGCAACACTTCTGCTCTCCAACGGAGGGAGCAGAAACAGTCTCTACCATTCAGTGAACCAGTCACAAAGATCAAATAGCCATGAGCACGTTGCTAAGAACAGCCCCCATTCTGGGACAGGATGTTTAATGGACATTTATGGACAAACACTGCAAAATAAAGCCAGATTACTAAATTAAAATACATGTAGTTCTGCAAGAAAATAGACATGTATGATGGAAGAAATTTAAAATGGTTGAGCATCATTGAATTACAAGTTTGAATTATTACCACTGAGAATAAACCTAAGAAAATTCAAGCAAAATATTTTAAAGAAAGAGAACACAGATATTTTAAATACACGTTTAAGGCCTAGTTCCATCTGACCCCAGGGAGCTTTCCTTCAAGCAAAGTGGGTGCACCAGAGTCAACCAAATACACATTAAACATTAATAGATATTACATGTTCTCAAGGCACCAAAAAGGATTTGAGAATGGGAAGATGAACAAAATGCATCCAAATAAATGGATTATACAGTATAGTAAGTATGCATCAGAGCTCAGAGGTGTTTTGTTCAGGCTTGGTTCAAGCTGGCACTAGAACTACAAACAATCTTTCTATATCTGGACCAATAATTTTCCTCTCTAAAGGAAAAAAAATAGAAACTAAATTCTCTTCTGTGAAAGACATGTAGCTAAGTCCCAGTTGGGATACACTTTAGTCTTCTTTCATTTTTAACCATTTCAGTGTGTCCGATGGTTTCAAGATCAAGAGAAGATAACATTTTTTGTCTGTATTGGATTTGCATGGCCAGCTGTTGGTAGTGGGAGGTCTACAAGGGGCTTCTCTGAGAAGCTGCTAGGAATTTCCCCATGCCCAACAGAACCAACGTAAGCTGGCTCCCCGATAAACCCACTGCTGGCTGAGGCAGAGCTCATCAGCAGCCCTGGTAGTGACTCTCGGTTTAAGATTTGGTTTTGCCTCTCATTATTCTCCTCTGCTTTGATTGGTAGTAATTCACTTAATTTCTCCAAGTTGAATTGCTCTTATCAGTGGTCATAATTGGTGAGTGATCTCTCCCTGTCCTTATCTTGAGCCACAAGCCTCTCATTATATTTTCTCTTCCTCTCCCAGCTGAGGAGTGATAGAATGGCCTTGGTGGGCATCTGGCATCCAGCCAGAGTCAACCAATCACAGTATCTAAAATGGGGGCTTTCACAATTAGAAGATTCTACTCCAGTAATTTTATTTTTAAAGACATGAGAATTGACCAGAAAAACAGAAACCTCAATCCAAATGACTCCAAGCACTCTTTATGTTGTAAAGGGGGAAATAACGTTTGACACACTAAACTCACAACTACCTTAATTTCTAATGAACCAGCCAAAAAACCTTACAGATGTTCCAAGAGTCTGAGATTTATATTCCACATATCAATCCACTTTAAAAAATAAATATGAAATGTGGTACAGATTTAGAGAATTTAATCCAGAGTTCCACTCATATCCTGTGCAGACAAGTTGTTTTGCTATTCTCATCAGTAATGACTTTTGTAATTGGATATGCTGTGAAATTCAGCTCTTCTTCATAGCTCCATCTATTACCAGTTTCTCTGTTCTCTTTTTGAAGCCCAAATTAACTCGTATTCATCTGGACTTTGTCAATGTAAAGCTGTTCTTATTACTAGCCTTTGTTGTTTCCTGTCTTGATTTTGAGTCAAAGTCCTTCCTTGTAAATATGTATCATTAACATACTTGATTAACTTATTAAACATTGCAGCACAAGCTCATTATGTGTTTGTCTGATGTGATTTAACTTTCATTTGGAGTGAGTTCATTGCAACAGAAAGGCTGTATGATGCAGAAGGAGTGCAGGGTACTGCATAATGCTCTCTCCCTGTCAAGCAGTGGTTCAAATCCAGCCTCTTCAAAAGAAGCTTTAATTATCACTGTCTAACAGTTTTAGAGAAGGATTTTTTGGTTGCTGCCTCAAAAAACTAGGAGTTGTTTGTATAGAGAGTTTGTTGCAAAAAGTGAAGAATGACAGAAAATGTGCTTTCTTCTAATATTGAATAAAGGACATTTTTCTAACAAACTGTTATTCCCCTTTGCTTCCCTTGTTTCTTCTCTTTTTACTGCACTGTAGAATTTCTGCTGTGAACTTTTTCCTGCCTTCCCTGTGCTTGTCTTCTGCTTATTAACTAAAGAAACTGTAAGTCTCTTTATGCTACAGCCTGACCCTGGGCAAGCCACTGCGTGAGCGTGCATCCTTTTTCCAGCTGCAGCAGCAGTGTCAGCTGCAGAGGTTATCAGCCCAACCCTGCCTCCTAGCTACCCATCCTAGCCAGAGGCAAAAGAGCCTGAGCTGCTTTTAGGAATGTACTTGAATCCAGAAGGGGTAGCAGAAATTTACTCATCACCCTCTCAAGCAGGGCCCACTTGTCTGAGTTTTTCCATAAGCAGCTGAAGGAGCCTGAAGGAGCAGTAGATTCTGCTGTGAGAGCAGTGATTCGCCACGGCACTGGGAGAGCTGCAGCAGCTCCTTCTGTCTCCTTAGGTGTAGGTAAAAGGTGCCATATGTCTGCACTCTCTTGGTCAGAGTCTTCTGTCTCTCCTGCCTGTAACATGGGCTTGATGCCATTCTCCGAATTTCATGCAAGGTAGAGTTCATCAGCTGTGCCAACCCCTCCAAGAGCAAGGATGGAATGCAAAAAAGGAAAAGCCAAAGCATGATTAAGAATTGCTATGTCAGATTCTAACAGAGTGATGGCAGGCATAGCTGCTGTGTTTTAGCCATGGAACAAAGTAAATGGTTTCCATGCGAACTATTCGTGGCAGATAAGAATTCCGTCTCGCAGTGTCCCTGGAGGAAAGGCTTCATGTGTCTGCCCAGCTCCGCGTGAAAAGTGCACGCCAGACTACGGGTCATGGCAACCCCCTCCACCCCCAGCCCAAGACTAGAGAGCAGATAGGTCATTTTTGCCTTCTAGGCTCTTCTATTTTCTTGTCCATGCAAGCTCACTTGAGCTTGCTACTGTATCAGGGACAAGAGGAATCGTCCCCCTGTCTGCCTGTATACTGCACAAGACGGAGATTGCTGGTCTCCTGTAACAAGAAAAATCCCCAAGGGAATAAGACATTTCTCTAGCTCCCTACCATGCTTCTCTGCATGGATGGACAGGCCAGGTCAAAATGTGATTTTTCATGATTAACACATCTTTCTGCTGGTGCCTCATCAGCAAGGAAGCCCCAGGGCTCCTGAATGGACCTGGCCATCACACCGCCCTGCAGACAGGCAACACCAATGCACAATTCCTGGCATATCACTTGTCTTCTGCCTGCACTTGTAAAACAGTTTTGTTGCAACACAGGGATGCCCTTCCAGCAGCGTAGAGCGAGCCTGTTCTGTCAGGTTTCTGATGTGGGATTTGCAATTAAGGCAGAAGTGTAATTTCTCTTCAGAGTCTGTGTTGTGAGAGAATCACTAATATTCCTGGGAATAAATCCGTTCACTCACTGCGATATTCTCAGGAAGACAGTAGGAAAGCTATGTCTGTGTTTGAAGGACTGGGACACACTGTCTATATTAATTAAGAAATGAAATTGCTACTCTCCAGTAGACATACCTGTTTCAAGATTTACTCAGCTCCGGTTCACATGATCCATAAAGAATCTAAGAATTACTAAGTAAAGGAACTATTCAGACATTGTTTTGTCAAAAAATGAGGTGACATGGTAGGTGACACCATTCCTTTGCTGTCTAAAAGATAGAATAGCTCTTATGCTTCAGGAAGAAAAATTGTCTCCTTTGGAAGAAATAGTGAGACAATGTATATGGTCTGTATTTTGTGGGAAATCAGTCTTGATGATTACCACTGTCTCTGCTGGCTTCAAGCTTGTCAGTCTCTGCAGTTGATAGTCTGGGGTCTTGCACAAGAGCTAAACTAGTCTTTAGGAAGTGTAGAGCTGTTATTTATGATATAAACCACAGGACAACCTGACTGTGTGAATGGCAGCTTTTCAATTTGCAATACGTCCTTTATAAAGAATCACACTTCCTTTTAGAACACACAAAGAAAAAATATTCTTGTGTTCATAGAACTGTTGGAGTTACATGACAACAAGCAAGAAGTCTGGAAACCATGGAAAAGAGGGCATCATAATCTATAACACTGCATAATTAATCATTTTTTGCAAAAACACAATCCTAAAAGCCTTGAAGTGTTTATAAGCTTCTAGTGGCCTATTAATAAAACGCAGTCAAAATGGAAAGTAACTCTTTAAAATATGACAGTGGCTAAAATAAAATTTTACACGGAATAATATTAGCTAGAGGGCACACATGTCTTTGTCTCCTGCTCTTTTAGAAAGAATCACTATATAAATTAACTTTTGATTTAGGCTAAAGGTATGTACAATAGTGTGTGGGATGGTAATTCTACAGAACAGGACAAATGTTAGCAGAGGAGCCATATAATCTAAAAAAAATTGGTTCCAATGGTTTAGCAGATTGGCTAAACAACACACTTTCTGATGGCAGGAACTACCAAGAAATTCAAGCATTTCTATGTTTCATGGTGTTTTTCAATAGCCTATCACAGTTTCTTTTTAACATAAAGCCTAATTGGTTTACAATACACACTCATCATTTCACATGCCCAAAACACCGTCTATTAGAGGAACATTAAGGTGATAAAATAATCCCAAAGAAGCAAGAAAGACTAGTTTCAGATTAAAGCTCTGTGTTGTAATATAAAGGGCACCACAGGAAGACATTCACGTGGAACCTAATTTTGGAAACGTAATGATAATGATTATTTTCCAACAGGTAATAAGAATAATTGGCATTTATGCTGGTGTCTTCCCTCCTGTATGATCTGGATGCATTCAGGATGGCTGAGGGGAAGGTACCTTTTGGGTAAATGAAGGGAGTGTGTGGAAAGCAGGTCTGTGACCTGCTGTGGAGTAGGGCTGTTAGGAAAGTTTCACACAGCTGCCCTCCAGCTGCCATGAAAAGGTCAGGGGTGTTTACATGGACAGGTGCTGAGCTTGGGGAATTGAGCTAAATCAGTACTGAGTGCTTTAGAGAAGCTCAGGCTAACATTTACATAAAGTGAGAGGAGCTGGGAGTATGAAGTTTTTATAGTCTTTTAATTCCATTTGTGCTTAGGGAATGTTTTTCATTTTGCTTTTTGGGGTAATTTTCCAGGTTTTATTATGCTAAGTAAATACTGAAAAAAGATTGTATTATTGATTTGGTAATCATGTAATAACAGTAAAACTAATGTAAATTTAGATACAATTGTGTAAAAAGGACATAAAACCTCTTATTAAGATTCAAAGAAAGAAGCTGAAGTTGAATCAGATCAAAAGTTCATGAAGTCAATCAGATCTTATGCAATTATGCATTGGTCATAGCCTGAGCCAAAAACTGAATTCTCAAACAAACACAGCAGATTACAGAGTGATGCTGGTCATCACTTCATCATCACACCTGAATTTTTGAGCCACAGATCCCTGCACACACTAAGTTGCCTCAGCCAGCAGTGCTGTTACAGCAGATTACTCTGCACTCTCCTCTGCTTTGCTTTCTCACTGGACTGGCATCAGATCTTGCTGGTGGATGAAGCAGTAAATGTCGATGCATCCAGAAAGGAATAAGATTGGGAAACCAAGCAAGTTAAAACTATTTGGGAGGATTTTTTTGTCCATTTTTTTCCCTCACCTCTGGGTTGGTTTAACCAAGGATCCATTCTCCACTCCATACCACCGTGTGTCTCCACTAGCACTGATGCTCTCTCCTCATAGAGGGAAGTGCTGTTTAGCTGACTGAGTTGGGAAAGAAGTCGTGTTTCCTTTGAGGGCAGTGTTGGAAGTGTGTCTAAAATTGTGTGTGTCACACACAGCGTTTACTCCTCCCCTGGGAGCAAAGCTGAGTGCAGGTGACACATTCACAGTGGTGACCTGATTAGCCAGGATCTTGACCCAGATACAAGCTCATTTTTCTGTCCCTAGGGTGCCTGGTTTCGATATCAGACAGGTAAAAATGGAAATTGGGTTGTTCATTTCAATGTAACCCTTCCAACAGGACACGAACCACAGTTTGGCCCAGAAAGCATTTTCTCCTCAGGTGCTATCTACACTGTCACGTATAGATAGCCACAAACTACCTTCTCCTATGCTTTGCATTAATCAGATGTGAGCCAGAAAATGCTAGTTGCCTGGTTGTGCTCAAACCAGAGTTATACTGAGGAAAGCTTTGCAGGAAGTGCTAACACAGCCCAACAGTGCACACTCCATCACGGGGAGCACAGGCAGAGCCAGGTCATAAATAATGACATCCGTCTGCCCTGCACATGCTCAGAGGAGTAAGGCAGATTGTGAATCAAGTTTGATAGACACTGGCACCAGCAAACCCCTCCAGTACCTGCTGACTAAATGCTGGGCTCTAAGCTGTCAAATGCCATGGGAATGGGATTGAGTTATTGCATTTGCAAGCGTTAATCTCGAGTTCAGATGAGTTGTGTAAGATCATAACTGAGGGCTTGGAAACTTCTAGCTTACTTTTTGCCTTTCTCAGCTATAAAATGGCTGAACGATTTTTTGGAATTAAAAACAAAACAAACAAAAAGCACTGCTGTGCTAAAATCTGTGTTCCAGATTATAGTACAGAGCATATTTTTATGGCAGCATTTAAACTAGAAATGCGGGTGGAATCTTAATTAACAGATTGCTGTAGGACTCACATTATCAGTTGCCAATAACTATCATACTATTTATGGTTAAATATCACTTTATAAGACTGCATTTAGAAATATCCCAGACATTTAATGTTTGTGTTTTTTTCATAAGTGCAACAAAGCCTGTAACACACAAGCTGCATGGAACCTTATTAACATGTTTACCATGATATTCTGATTCAATTTCTCTCATTCTTCAATTAAGTTCTGTAGAGAAAAAGGAGATGAACCCTGGGTACTTTACATTCACACATTACTATAAACAAGAAATCAGAGAGCACACAACAACCCAAATTCTTTTAAAAATATTGTTCCTTGATTGTCTGCATGTGAAATCAGAATCACGAATGTGGATATGAAATTGCCCAAAGGTGGGGTTCATATAATAAAAAAAATTAAAATGAGGAGAATTCAAAGCATGACCCTGCTGAGTTTTATTCTACTGCCTTGCCACATGTTTAAGAGGATGTAGTTGGGTGAACAAATCACAGTCTATAATGGGAATATATTGGTTAATGAAAGCTCATAGCACATGGGGCCAACCTCATCACAGGCCTAATTGGACACAACAGCACCGATCTCAGTGGTGTTGTACCCACATATGCTGGCAGCAAATCTGGCCCCATGCCTGTAAGCAATGAGCAGAAATGCTAGAGCAAATATGAAAAGGAAGAACTCCACTAATGATTCTGAACTGAGATCACTGGTGACACAGTTCAATTACAGCATTAGCTCCTGGTGTCAGAGAGGGGTTAAAATGGAATGTAATGACTCTTTAGCAGATAGATTTGGAGCAATTAGAAGTCTGAAAATGTCTGTCTGTGTAACTAAAAATATAATTGCTTTTGAATAGCTAGGCTATAGAATCTTTTTTCTTCTTTTTCTTTTTCTTTCTCTTTTTTTTCTGCACTGAAAACTGTGAGTTTTACTCCTACTACTCATCCACATGGACTTAATTGACTAAGGTTCTAAACCCCAACCCTCTAGTGAGTACTGATGAGATTTTAAATTACTCTGAATTGAAGCACTTTAAAATACGGGCAAGGAAGTGTGCTGAGGCAATACAACATATGGAGTGAAATGTTGATTTAAATTATCTTGGTTTCATATCTCTGCATGGAACTCCACTAAGGCCACCTTGGAAAAGGCAGCATTGCCTGCTGGTAATCACTGGGTACTGTTCCTGTGCTTCTGTCTGCAGCAGTTTCCAAACAGTCACCAGAAGTGTGTGTTTACTATCTCTGGTCGCAGCATTATGATGACTGAGGTTGAAATATTTTCACTGGAGGACAATCCTGCTGTCCCTTCTGTATTTTAGATGAAAACATGCAGGTAGGGAAGGAATGGGTTGGAGAGGGAGAGAACCACCAGTTTCATGTCTGGCACTGTCCCACCCAGTTTCTTCCCTTTTTCCTGGCTACCTTCTATGTCAAGGTCCAGACCAACACCACATACCCCCTAGCAGCCCTTTGGATAATTTTCAGTTTTCATGACTCTATTTCTGGACCTTCTGGGAGCTAGTGAGTTTCTGGGATCTTTTGATCACAAAAGGTCCAGGTTTTGATGATCATAGCACCTTCAGCAGGAGATCCTGGATGTTGAATAAAGACATTTGCACTGCACTGAAATGAACAGGAGTGCTAATAGGATACAAGTCAGCCACGCCGTGTGGATGGGCTGTACTGAACATGTATTTCAGGCAGCTTTTCAGCCCAGCACCACTCTTCTGCAGTGCTATCCTGCCTTTAAGGGAGGAAAAGCTCTTCTAAATTCCATAGTAAGATACTCTGAGCAGCAGTATTTCCACATGACAAGGAGCTGTAGAGCCAGATCTTACACTCCCCTCCTTCCACACCTCGGATGTGTCAGACTTCAAGAGAAATGCAAAGCCAGAGAGAAATGCTTTTCAGCTGTCAGTATGTGATCATTACCTATGGATGCAAAATAGATCCAGAATTACTCTCATGAGGATGGGAGTCAGGCAAAGAAACAAGGAGCTCTGTAAATGGCAGCTGTGCAGCTCAAATGAGCTAAGGAGGGTTGCTCCTGCAGGAACTGGTGAGATGCTGCTGCTCTTTCACACCCTCCAAAGAATCTGAAACCAAAGCCACTGGGGAAGAAACTCACTACAGGGCACTAACAGAGGAGCACAGAAATTGTAGAAAAATTGTAGAAAGTGCTGCAAAGCACTTCTTCCAGGTTTGTAACTTATTTTTATTATGGTGAGCAGACTTTGCTGATGGACGTGATGACAGAGGATTGCCCACAGCTCTTCATTGGAGAGAAGAGCTCCAGTGAAGAGCTACTTCATAGGTGTCAGATGTGTGAGACAAAATCCATATCAGCCTGAAAGCTGACAGTGATGCCAAGCAGCAAGAGATGACAATTTCAGTACCCTTATGGTTTTGTTTCAGACACGAGGAATTGTAGAGACCAAGAAACCTTTTGAGCTTAACCTTAAACACTGAGACTAGCAGCTTTTCAGAAGATTGACCCAAAATTAAAGCACAGGCTCAATGTCGACATGAAGAGCTAAAGCAAATATGCATACATTTCTATCTTTTTTATGGCACTACCAGATGTTCAGCCTCATCTTCTACAGTGCTAATGTGGGTAATGAGGCTGCCTGAAAACATCAGGTCACTTGACCTTGAGTGGAATTTTCCTCATTCCTTTGAACAGCAAGGTTGCATTTGTTAGCTAAGGAGGCAATAAAAGTTTATGCCCAATTTAAGCAATTGCAGACAGCACCTATTATGTTTGGAGTAGTAGTTTTTAACTGCAAAGTTGAACTGAAAAAAAGAAAGTATAACTGCTGTTTTATTAAGACATAAATCTATGGAGGTTTAATTGGAAGGAGACAGGTAAAGGAGAGCGGTACTCTGCCTTCATCCAGAATTTCTCCCACATAACATTCCCAGCAGAGCAGTAAGTGCCAGCATATTCTACCATGGAAACAAAAGGAAGGAAAATTTTATTACAAACAGTTTTCTGTGGATGTTCAGTGATGTACAAGTAAGATATTATTACTGATGCTTGCCACTTCTGAGACTTGATTAATTGTTCTGAGGGTGTCAGGTATATCTTATCAGAGTCTAGTCTCTTTGTTTAAGAAGTGATCAATGTTAGATGCTTGTTAATGATCCCAATAACTCATTTTTTTTTCTCCTGACCACATTTTTAATTTCCACCTACACGACACATATCAATTTTTAAGTGATATTATAGCACTTCAGAGTTCCAGGAGACAACACAGTCAATTGCAGAAAAAGTCTAATAACTAGAAGTTCCTGGATTCAAACTGTGATTAGCCATTAACCTTACTGTGTGACCTCAGACATGTCCCTTAATTCTCTTGTCTCTCATCTTAGCTATCTAATATTTTTTCACAGAATTACAACACCTTGCCAAAAGATTAAGAGCCTCCTGTGAATCAGCTATCATGAGAAAATGGAATTAGAAAATACTGACGAAAGGAGCACAAAAGGGAAACAAAGAAAGTAATGGTTGCTAAAATAGTTACCAAAAAGGAAGTAAAAATTCATCTCCATTTGTGTGAGTGCCTTGTACTATACAAACTTTTTCTAAGCAATCTCATCATCATCTGCTTCTTAGGGATTTCTTTTACTTCTTCCAGATTTGTTAACTAATAAATCTAGCATCCAGGCTCCTTTTAGAACTAAAGTAATTTTATGACTAGAGCAGATGAGAACAAGTAACTTCCCAAGTCTGGAAAAATCAAGTATCTCACCAACAGCTTCATTGGGAACTTCTACTACTCTCATCAGTGATTCCCCTCTCCCATCCCCATGTAAAGTTAATCTGCATAGGAATTAAAAATGTGGGTGACATTGTTTTGCAAATGATGTGAGGTCAGTTCTGAAACCCTTTTACACCATTCCAGACACAAAAAGAGATTTTTGACACAAGTAATTTCAAATAAAACTACATGCAACACCTGCTAGCACTGATGTAAGTATGGCCTGAGATACAAGTGCTCACAAATTCAATTGTTCTGCTCATTTTGGTAGAGCAGAGAGTGATCCAAGGACATCACAATTGACCAGAAAATAATTAATTTCAGGCATGGATTCACTCTAATACCACAATCCAGAAGAGTCCTGGCTGCTTCAGTTTCACCACATCCATAGCTGAACTCATAATCTTGGTAGAGGAGGGATTACACCATACCAACCATAATGCCTGGATCATTATTTCCTTAGATATCTTTCTTGCAGAGCCCCTTTAACACTGTGTGGCCTCAATGTTGTTCCTGCTTCAGTCCCTGCACTTTATTGTTGTGGCAGACCAGGAGCCACAGACCTGCCTTTGTACACACTTTAATGCCTGTTGCCAGATGCACCTTCACCTCCAATGGAAAAAGAAACACAAGCTCACAATTAAAATATTTTGCATCTGGATTGATTCCATCTTCTCCCTTTATTACTGCTCTGTCCTCATTTCCTATGGCAGAGTTCCCTGAAGGGGGGTGGTCACACACACATTCCTGTGTGCTACAAGCCACATGATGAGCTGCTGTTTCATCCTTCCACCTTTCCACCTATCAGTACGTGGCATTGACACTCCTCCACCATCACCACTTGAGTCTTCCTAGTGTCTTTCAGCACTCTTTGCTGAAGCTCTGCTGAACCACTGTGCTGCATTTTCTATTGTTCCTCCTTGGCAGAAAGGAATTTTTAAATGTATAGTTTTCTTTCCTTAATGCATATTTTCTTTTTCGAGAACCTGGAGCGAGCTTGCCTGTGGCAGTCTAAGGCCACAGGCAGAGCAAAGTTTGTTGGTGCTAGCATTTAACACCATTGGTACATTCTAACAAAAAAGCTCTCGGGCACAGAAGTTCTTTTTCAGGGCAGCTCATGTACAATGCTTTTCACTGGCAGGCCTCAAAGATCTTGACAAATGAGAGCCTTGTCATTTTTCAGATGGGCAAAAGAGGTGTGGAACAGGAGCCTGGCACAAGAAGGGCACGTTCTCACGGCTTCTAGGAAGCAATGAATTGTAAATAATGAAGAGAAAGGCAGAAGGCTGCATTCCTAACCCCTTCGCCTCGGCATTCTGCACCAGGCTCTCCCCTGCCTGACACTGCCAACACAGCATTATCTTCCATGAAGCAATTGGTAATTCAAGATATAGTGTTTTAATTATTAATAAAAGATGCTTGGAGACATCATGCCCTATTAGAGACACCTCTTAGAGTGAAACTCTGCAGATGGAGCAGAATATAGTCTTAAACAGTACCATTAATATTTATGCAGCTTGATAAGCTAGTTTAGATCCTGACCCTCAGTGGGTTGCTCTGGAGATGTGTCTCTGCTTGCTTCCCTATCCTCCCTCCCCTTCCTCCTCCTGCCCCCATCCTGGTAATAACTGTGTGGCTGCTGCTATAGCTCTCAGACTTCAAGGTCAAGTTTTGAAGTTAAAAGGGGCCTGAATAGTACTGAGTCTTAAATTGGAGTTCCTGACCACTTCTACTTCCCCCTTTTCTTCAGCTTTTGCAAGGAAGAAGAGGGGGATCACTGGCACCTATTTAAGTGCAAAACAGGAGGTATGAAAGCACAAAGCTCAGGCGTTCAGTCTTGGATTAGGAGAGCAGTTTTAAGTTTTGACAGGGTTTTAGGAGATGCAGAGGGAGAACAATAAGAAACTCAGTGTAGGGAAGCACCTGAAAAAGATTAAGTGATCCTGTGAAATAGTTCTGCAAGATATAATAGACCAGGGAGCATCATTTCTACATGCTCTAAAATTTAAAGGCACAGGAACCTGACATGTCTATCATGATTTTGTAAAAGGATGGTTCCCCTATTTTTTCAAGTTGTGTTGAGTTGCCTTATTTTACCTCTCAGTGACACTATGAGCCTAGGGCCTACCAATACATCACAGTGGGACAATTCACTCATGGCACACTCTAAATGAAATATCCACAAATTGGATTACCACCCCAAAGCATTCCATAATTCGTGCTTTCACTGCATAATAACAAGCGTGCCTGCATAGGAAAAGCGACACGGAATTTAGCATAAAGCCCTGTTTTTCCAATTTTATGTGATGAGACCAGACAGAAAAGAAGTGTTTTGCTTATTAAGCGACACTAACCTCAAACCTCTCCATCCACGAGTGAATGCAAGGCTGTGAGCATTAGAGGGCAGCACAGTAACACTTTCCCACCTTCAAGGGAAAGGATTTTAGGATGCCATCATTTCTAAGTGGTCCAGTTCAGACAGTTTTGTCAAACCTCTGTGAGTTTCATGTATCCTCCATTAAGAGTTCTGTCTTCTTGAAGAGCTGTAGAACAGAGGATGTCTCAGTCCAAGAAACAGGTGAAAAAACTGTACTTTTCACATTTTGGCTGCTGATAAAGCTCATGACCTTACGTACAATCTCTTAGATCTTAAGAAGACTTATTTGTCCACTTGCACCTTGTTTTCTTAGCTCACACTTCGTGTAGCTTTTAATGCTGTTTTCTGGGCAAGAGCAGAATTAATCCAGTGCAATGACCAACAGACCAGCTGGGTCATAACTGAAGCATATTGTATCTTCCAGACACCCAAAAGAAATCTGTCTTTGGAAAGGGCAAGTTTAAACATGAAAAGAACTAATGATCTGTAATAATGACAAATCACCCTCTTTGTTATCTAATTTACTAGTGCCAGGCACCTTCACAATTTCTATGCTATGAGTAGAAGACTGGATCTTGGTAAATAATCCATAATTACACTCATGTCAAATTAAGATTGATTCAAGAAGGCCATTTTTATCCTGCAGGATTGGAAAGATTTATCCTTTTTCTTTTTTTTTTACTTGACTATGTCACTTCAGTTGTGACAAAACAAGCCAGTACAAGACAAGTCCATACAGTGTTGCATATACACACAATTGTTAAAAACTCCTCCATTGTCCAGACAAGCCAGAAGACTGATCCAATTATAACAGGATGAGGCAGCCCCAGCTCTCAACTAGGCATCATGACAAGCCCAGCTGGAGATCTAGACTAGCAAGTGACCCCCAGACTGTCATTCTGCAGGCCAGTGGGCTGGAAAAAAGATCAAAGAGCAGCTCATTAGCTTAATCTCCAAGCAGCCGGAATTCCCATCCCTGCTTCCTGCCCACCCATCCTCCTCATGGCACAGCAGCTGGCTCTCAGAGGACCAGCACTGATGAGACGAGAATGCTGAGCATCTCACAACGTTCTGTATTAGGCTGTGAGTGTCCTGAGGTGATATAGCTGGGAGAGGTTTAGGAGGCATGAGTGACACAAATAAAGGCATGCCCAGAACCAAAAGAAAGCAAGAAAACTCTTTCACAACTAATGAGAGTGGTGTGGTGTCCTAACTCCATCTTTCAGACAGGTGAGAAGATTTTTCTTTGCAGTAAGAAAAAGAAAGCCTCTGAACAGATGCCTGAGGCCTGCAGCACACATTGAAAAGACAAGGAGGAAAAAAAGTAGAGAAAAAAGTCTGCTTGCATACTTTGAACAAACCATCTGAGTGAAGGCTTGTATCATTGAATTAGCTTTTAAATCAACCAGACCTTCCATAGTCAAGGCTGATGCTTTCATTCTTGCACTCAGTTTGACATCCTTTACCCACTCATTCAAACACTACCCGCTATCACTGAACTGTGCTGCAGGGTGCTTGACAAAACATTGAAAAAACAAAAACATACATAGATGAAACTTGGCATGGTATGTCTTTCTGCCTATGTAGATCAACAGCTTTGCCTTTATTGTGAATTTCTTCAAAACAACTTTCCTTTTCAGAAGAGAGTAATTTAGTATTGTCCAGGGAAAGCTCTCTTATTTCATGCATTTAATTGTATCACAGATGACTGGAATCTGAGTGAGGAAACAGACACTTATGTGAATAAACTGATTATGAACAGTCTTCTAAAACTTGATTTGAAGAAAAAATGATACAATGATTGATTCTTGATTGCCTCTTGGAGCCAGCTCTGGCTCCTGTTTGCCTCATGCATGACCTCTCTGTTTATGTGAATGCCAGGTTATCTGGAAGAAAAGACTCTGTCAGGCTGGTTGTCACTTTACATGGACACAGGATTTAATCAAATACATGTATGGATCATACATATGATTGTATTTATATATATAATTATATGTATAAAAATATATGTACTATATACATTGCATACTGAACAACCTGTCCTAGTGGAATGTGTTCCTGCCCATGGCAGGCAAGTTGGATCTACACAATAGATAAGGTCTCTTTCAACCCAAATCACTCTAGGATTCCATGATTATATATATATGCACATGATTGAACTTCCCTTATAGAGGTGACCCTCTTGTACTTACAGACCAGTGGTTCACAGAGAATACCAGCACTATCCACTGTATGGGGCTTTCTCCAACAGGATTTACTCCTTCATGGTAAAGCCTTTGGAAAAACTAACAGAAAACTAAGTAAAACCCATGCACGAATGTTAATTACTATAAGATAAAAAAATAAATTAAAAAGTGGCAGCTGAGTCAAAAGGAAGAAATTGTTGTCATGCTAGGCTGGAACAAGCTCCTTCACTCTTGGTCAAAAACACAGTGGGAATGTATCTCATTCGATATTTCCATTCCACCTTCCCTCTTTCTCTCATTGCACAATTTGTTTTGGTTCTCCACGGGGTCCTTCAGTTTCCTACAAGATTTTCAAGAGCAAGTGAAGAAACAGTGTAGGCAATTAAGCAGCTAAGGTCCAAAGGGGATTTAAATAAACTACCCTCCACCTTCTACCCTGTGATGAGAGAAATTAACTGGTATGACAACATAATGTTTGAAACCACAAAATGTCTTATTCCTAGTCTTAGTCTGTAAGGGTTATCATCAAAAGCCTTGAAGGTCATCTAAATATTTATTAAGCCCAAACCATGGCTGTCAGTTAATATTTCTAAGATTGGCCTGTGTCACAGGCCACTTTTCAGATAACTTCAGCTCAACCCATCAAGTGTACAAAAATCAAATCAGGAGCTTCAACTACGATCTGGCAGGACTATGGATCCTCTCCCAATTTTTCCCATGGACCTGGTTTGCTGAACATTGCTCATTTCTAGCAAAAACAGTGGGAATTCCAGCAGTTTCCTTTTCATTTAGATCCACAAAAACTCCTTAAAAGTACAAAATAGTACAGCAATGCAAAGAAGCAAGTGTCAGTAAATGGGCCATCAGCTATTAAAAGTCTGCTGCTTCTTTTTAGAAGGTGAAGACCCGGGTGCACCTACGTGGTGCCTGCACCACCCAGCCAGGTGGGCTTAGCTGACCATATGCAAGGTAATCATTCATGTGGATACTTTCTGAGGTACTGGAAAAGGTGAAGGAATATTTTATATGGGACCAGAAAATGACAGCAATCCAAGTCCACAAAAGGACTTCTGTTCCTAAGACTAGAAAAAAAAAAAGTCATGCCTAAAGCCTGTCTTATTCTGCATCTGAAAAACTGTAGTCAATTTTGTTTTCTTGTGCAAAATTATCCACTGATGCATCCAAATTTAACATCATAGCCTTAGGAGACAGTTCCCTGATTGTCCAGACAAATAATTTTTATTGCAGCTGTCTGCTGGTGTGTTTCTGTGGTTGAAAGGCACTCTGGGCTTGTGGTTGGAAGGCTCACTGACCTGGAATTTGAGAACTCAAATGGATCTTCAGTGATGAAACTCCCAGACCTTCTGCTGTACTAACCACTCCACTTTAGCAGCTGTCTCCCACCCAAACCTCATCACAAGCCAAAAATGTGGAAGTTTTGTGGCCAACTTCCCTGATGTACCTCCTTTTCACATTTATCAGAAGTGTTATGTGTAAAACACAGGGACTCCGGCAAACCTTTCTAAAAGGCATTGAAGATTTGAATCCTGTCTCCATTTAACAGAGTTGCATAGCTGTGATAGCATTCACCCAGGAGATCAGATGCCTGGCAGATGTACATTTTTGAAGAGTTAGCAATTTTAAATGCTTGCCTCCTACATGACTACCTCAACAAACAGGCTGTTTGGGGGGTAGTATTCTGACTCTCTTGTTGAAGAATGAAATAAGATTTCTTGGAAAATGTGACTACACAGAGAAAAAGGCACAAGACTGAGAAAGGAGCTTGCTGCATCCTGATGATAAGAATACAGTAGATATGCTTTAGGCAATGATTTAATAATACTCATAGTACTGACACTCTGCTTTTCTTCTCAGCATGGACATAAATAATTGTAACAGTCATTTTCTTGGTAATTCCTTAATTTCTAAGTTCAACCTGACTTGTAGAGGGCTCACACTATTGGAAGAGGCAGAAGAAGACACTCTCTTTTGGTCTCATTTTTGTCTTCATGACTTGCCCGATGATGAGTTCATACAGCAATGCTCAGGCTTTGCCTTTGGAGTTGCTTTGGAGGGGCTGTGTATTTCACGTGGACCATCTCTAGCATATGAATCTGGCCTGGGGAGTTTTGATATTGGCTAGAATGTATGGATGCATGATCTGACGTGGCCTTTTCTGCTGTAGACCTCAATAGCTTTGTATGTCAATTTTGCCATCTGCATAGAGCACCCTACAAGCCTGGGACCAACTTTTGGATGAGTTTTCCTCTTATATGAGATGTAGCTAAACTGGGTGCTGCTGTTTGTGAAAGTTTTCAAATAGGTGTTATTTGTCCTTGTTTATGTTGTAGTATACTTTTTCCCCACCTTGAGTAATCATCCAGTAGTGGAGGTGTTAAAAACAGGTGTAGTTGCCCCACTGAAGCTACTGAGTAGAAGAGCATGCCTCCACTGTTTTTTGGGGTTTTTTTGTGGTTTTTTTTTTTTTTTTGTAAAATCACACACAGTTTTAATGCATTTTGTGCTCCATGGCTTGCCTGAGACACGTGGGTTGTGTATTTTGGTGATGAGATTCTTGTATACTGAAGACCCACAAACATTTTCTACTCCACTGAAAGTACATGCTCCACATAAAGAATTTATGTACTACAGACTGAGGGAAAAGCCTGACACTTTTTCTTCTCTTAAGCTGAATACATATATGTCATTCATAAGTATGGAAGAAAAACAACTGGTAAAGACATACCACAATAGACTGTGCTGCAGAACCACAACGTATGGTTTTAGGGAAAGGATATGCAGCATTTATGCTGCCTCACTTTTAAGGTGAAGCTTCCCTCCCGAGTATTGGATTTATTTTTTCCTTGAGAACATGTCTGAAAATATCTCCAACATAGTATAATCTATCTCATTAGGAAGGCAAAGAGAGCTCATCAGAAGTATATTTTATGATCTCCAAGTATAAAAGCTCCCTCAGATAGGGACAATATGACAGCTGGGAGACAAGCAGCAGACTCTGTCAGAGATGAAGAAAGCTACCCAACTCTTCTTTAAATTGAATAGTAGGACTTTTAACAAGCAGGGCCTCCAATCCCCATGACAATACATTCAGTGCATGTAGCTCTGCCATCACCTGTCCTTGTTGGAATGGTACAGTGCTTCGATCAGTCCTGTTTTGGTTGAACACACAGTCCTCTTCTAATCACCCACTTGCAGGATGCCATCTGTAATTCCTGGATTTCACAGTTCCACAAGATGCATCTGGGTGTAGCTCTGTAGGAAGGCAACTGCTGTGCGTGTGAAGTATTTGAGTGATTGGGGTGGCAGGGCATAGCTGTGCTGGCTGCAGGAGATGGGGAAAGGTGTGAATGCAGCATCAGCTGAGGGACTCACTGCTCAGGAAGGGTGAAACATGGAGCATGATATGTAAGGGATAGAGAGAAAAGGCTTGGAGTGATTGAGGAGAAAAGACCACATTGGGACAGAAAGCGAGACCCTGTGGGAAAAGAAAAAAAACCCCAAACCTTAGAAACATGTCCTCTCACGGCAGAACTACAGTGACATTAGAGATAATGGAATGGAGAAACAATGGAGGAATTTCTTCTAATGAATCTTAATTTGTAAATATACTTACTTATTTCTGTTTAGATCAGTTCTCTTTTAATCTCTTTAATCACTTTTAAAGGCAAACTCCTGATGTTTTAACTACTCAGTCAAGACCTGAATACAATTATGATGAAATTCTCTCGTTCCCTGGACAATTGTATCTTTCATAGGAGGTAAAAAGGAAAAAATGTGTGCTTTTAGCAGTGAAGCAAATCAAAGCCTTACAGTTGTTTAATATCTGTCTTTATTTTCTCTCTATCAGTCCTTTTTGCCACTCCTTTCCTTACTGTAGGGAAGATGGCCAGCTGCCTAATTAGAGCACAGTAGCTTGAAATGCAGTTGCTTTGTGTCAGGGATCTACCCCAAGTCCCAGCCCCTGCAGAGCATTCAAAGACAAGTTGTTCCCTGGGAAGCTGCTAGCCTTCTCCCTACTGGCTTCTCGCAAGGAGGTGAGGATGCGCCAGACTCCTCTGCTTTGTCTTGCTTCGCTGTTTCTATCAGTGTTATGATCCTTACACTCTCCTCATCATTTTTTTCCCCTCCCTTGTGGCTGATTGTTTTCTAGGCCTGTGGCAGTTTCTCAGTGAGGAGACGGGCTGTTTATTTCACGTGGACCATCTCTAGCATATGAATCTGGCCTGGGGAGTTTTGATATTGGCTAGAAATAAACCAGCATGGGAATTTCGATTGCACAGGGCCAGGCTGTGCTTTGTTTTAGCTTTTAGCTTTCTAGTCTCTTTCCCTTTGCTAGTACTCACACAACTTTTTCTCCTTCTCTCTTTCTTTTTCTCTCTCTCTTTCTCTCTCTTTTTCTCTTTTTCTCCTTCTTGTTCTCGTTCTCATTCTCATTCTCTTTCTTGCAAGACCTTACCTAGGAATTGCACTAGGAAGATGGGAAGGGAGACCAACAGCATGAAAGGATCAAGTGTTTCAGCAAACAGATATCTTGCTGGGAACATTGCACACAAAACCTGCAGGAATACAGTTTAGGAACCTCTTGGCCGGTGAGGTCAAGCTGCAGGAAGGCAGAGCAGGTTAGGGCAGAGGTTCCTGTTGCATTCCTTGCATCAAGGACCATGACATCTGCATTCATCTCTCTCAGCATTTCAGTGAAAACCATCTCTCTACTGCCTCAAGAAGTTAAATTGCATTTGCTGTGCTGCAAGCAAGGTGGTAGTTTTGAGGAAAGATTGCTATCATCTTTTACATGGAGACTCATTAATTTCTGTGATGTGCTAAATCTGCTCACTTGGTTGATGGTTAGTGCAAGCATTTTCTAATTGCTACCCATAATGCACTTCTAACCCCAGAGAAGCTAATTTAGCAGCCTTTATTTTAATTCCCTTCCATTTTTAAGTGGTATTATGTTGATATCATGTAAATTTACAAAAGAAATTTATTTCTGCTCTATAAAGGTACTTGTCTGAACGTCCACAGCAAAGGCTTCAAATGCTTATGAATGCAAGGAGGCAATGGCAGCAAGGTCAATATCACAAATTTAGTACAAAATATTCTTCCTCTTAGATATTGAAAATATACTGGCTTCTTTCAGATGCTATTCCTTCTTTGTGCTCTTGCAACAAAGATACAGGTCTAGGCTAAACATATATGTCAGGACTTTTCAAAAGTGACTGTTTTTCCCTTCTCAATGTTTCAATTTCTGAGGTAACTATCCAGAGATATCTGACAGAATCAATTTTTTTAGAGAGATAGATCATTTTTCCTTGCCTATGAAAAAGCAGAAATAAGATAGGAAGCATAATGTCCACATCTGGGACAGCTGGCTTTGCACATGGCTGTTAGTGTGGGTACAAGAAGCCTGAGTCTTCCAGATTGCATTTACTTAGAAGAGTCAAATCTCTGACTTTGATTTGAGCCAAAAATGAACAGAGCCTCCAGCCTAAACTAAGCTTGCATTAGGGAGCTGCTGTCTACACCGATGAAGAGCTTCCTGCTGTATCTTCCTTCTTGCGACAGTCTGCTGTGGGGCTGGATGAACAGCCAGAGCTGATGTAAGGGAGGAGTTTGCAAGAAGGTCAGGAAAACCAGGGACTGCATTTTCAGTATCTGTTCAATCAGGTTACCAGTATCATGAAGCTTCATTTTATACCCATCTCACCAAACAGCTAAACTTCAGCCAGACCACTCCACAGGCATGTTATGTTCAAGGTCTGAAGGCTCTCCCATTTTCATGTGTCTTGTTATACACAAGCTCGTTGCTGTTAGGCTTGTGGGCAGGAAGTTACTGTTCCAAAGACTGTAGTGTGTTGCCTCAGTTATGGCCCAAAAAAGGAACAGTGAACCAGAACCCAGAAAAAAACTCAAGCACTAGGGATAGGAAAACAGTTAAGTTTGAAAATGGAATGCCAAAGTTACTGGCCTGCATTGCAGTCTTTGGTGAAGGACTAGTCAGAAAATACTGGACACAAGCTCACAGTATCATTTGGGCACAAAAAACCAATTGGCTTTGGAAGAGAAAAAAATAACAGAAATGCTGGGTCTCCTCAGCTGGTTTTAGGGCTGCAGGCAATTATCTGCATCTCTGTCTGGGTTCTGTCCTGCCATTAATCCAAACAAGCGAGGTGTTCAGTGGAAAAAGACAGGACATGACAGGGGAAATTGCTGGATGTGACAGATAACCACGTGAGGAGCTGGCAGAAGTTAGAGGTAGCACCAAGAGGGATGGGCGGATGGATGGATGGATGGATGGATGGATGGATGGATGGATGGATGGGTTTTACAGGTGGCTAAGAAGGATATACATGAGGAATAGTCAGCTGTCACAAATAACTGAGCTGAGGAGTGCTGGGACCTTCCTGCCCATAGTCCTGTAAGGTCACCAGTTCCTAGGTAACCTTATCAGTAATACTTTATTTGGGTATAGATGCAACAAAACTGGCAGCCATGGGAAAATAAAAAGGCTGCTGTTTATTTGGGAAGAGGCTGCAGTAGGCCAGGGGTGTTGTGAGGATGGCAGAAAGGAGGGACAGGGGATGGTAAGGAGCACAGACACTGTGAGCTGTCTGGGGGACACTTGATGGCCAGCCCTGCTCAAATAAGATAAACCTGCTCTTCTGACCATTTCACAGGGGCCAAAGCTGTGGCTGTGAGTTCCAGGCTGGGGGATGGTGTGCTCTTCTGATCCCACAAGGGGGTGGCTGGGTGACCCAGAGTGGCATCCCAATGTCCCTGTGCCCATGCCCATGCCAGTCTCAAGAGCACTAACAGCTGTCACTTTAGACAGCTAACCCTGTCAGGGACAGTCCCTGGGCACCTTACCTGGGACAGGAACAGCTGAACCTGCTGGCCCCAAATTGCAAACTGACGTCCCAAGAATATCTATGAATAAAAAGATAGTAATCTTCTTTCAAGTGAAAACATAGTTGAAATTGTTCTGTAAAACTAACAAAGGTGTACCAGAAAAGAAAAAATAACCCATAAAAAGTTTAATGGGAAAAAAGTATTTATTATTTTAGTGGGGTGCAGGGGGTTACTTAGGGACAGGAGTACAGCGGGCTAATTTCTCAGTCTTCTTACACTGATCAAATGGGAATGCTTGGAGGACTAATCATAAATAATCATAATCATATCCTGCCTAGATGGATATGGATTTAAACATAGATGCAGTTGCTTGAAAATTATTCTATAAAGATACTGAAGGCAAAGAGGGGATATGTGAAATTAACAGCAGAATGGGCTAATTAAGATCTTCAGATAGGTGCTTAAAACTGGGTTATTATGTAGAATGTTGCTTACTTGAATGTGCCTTTTAAAAATGCTGTTTTCTTGAGTATTTTTGTTGTTGTTGTTTTCTTTAACTTAACCCCTGCCCTGAACCCTTTTGTTTTGACCTCTCAGGGGCACAGAGGTGTAGGGGGCAGTTCCGAGCTGGTGAACTCTAGCTGGAGAGTCTGAGCCCACACTGCAGCTTCTTGGTCTCGCTGCCTTTGACGAATTTTACTGAGGAAGGCTCTGGGAACACATTGGCACTGAATAGCATTGAAAAGAAGAAAATACTTTGAAAGCAGCTTGTTGTTGTTGCTGTCTTAAGGGTCCCTGGGAGAGTCTCAGTCCATGCATTCTGAACACTGCCTCCTGAGCAAGCCTGAGTTAAAAAGCTTGATTGGTTAAATATGCCTTACATTTTTTCCTGAAAATATGCTGTCTCTCTTGTAGTATCCCATTTCACCCAAGGGTCTCTTGGCTAACTCATGAATTCGTTTAATAAAAGCCACAGGAAAGCTGGAAGAAAGTGGACAAGAAAGAGCTACAAAAAAAAGCACTGGCTGTGCCAAAGGAAGGGAAATGCTGCATCTCCGCATCAGCATTTCCACATGGAAGGGTAAAAGGTACAGAGCTAATCAGAATTCATCAGCGACCTTTTTTCCATAAATAATTTAAATTGTTCTATTTTTTTCAGAAAGGAGCAATTTTCTTAACATCTAAAAGGGCTCTACACTCATGCCAAAATTGTTGAATCTTCCCAGACTTTCTAGGAGATCAGCAGCAGTTTCCTTTCCTAAGTAATTGCAGGTACCATGTTGGCACAATTATTTCAAAACTACTTGTCTGGGACCATACTCTGGAAAGCAAATGTTCACATCTTTCCATATGTGAGGGTTCAGGTCTGAGCTCCAAAGGGCAGCCAGCAGCATTAGGGGGAATGTATCTCCCAGCTGCTTTACTACCACTGCTTTTAACGTGGAAACATTTTGCAATACTGCCAAACACAAGTTAAACACGAGCACATAAATTCACACGCCGCTTTCAGAGCAGATGCTTTTTCTTCTTTATTTTTTTCTTTCCTGTCAGCTGTGCCCCTCACAAGAATTGATGGTTCAGGTTGAATGCATGTTGTTATGCTATTTTTATGTGTGGTTATTGGGATTGCTTCTTGTTTGCGTGTCGGTAGCTGCCTGCCAGCTGGTGGCTACATTCTGCTGGACAATTAGCAATTTTCCCCATCTGGTGAATAGATTTACTCCACGTGCACCTTGCATGTGATAGCATCTGAGGTTCAAATAGAGATGTTTTGGTAAAAGTCTGCTCTTCCCTATCTACAGTAGGGCTTTCTGCTCTATGCTGTTCATGTTTTCAGAAAACTATGGCTTTTAAGAGTGATGGAAGTGTGATTTAAGTGGTTTGTCTGCTCCAACTAGACGCTGGTGTTTGCAATTCTCCTAGAAATAAAGCAGAACTGTAGAAATTATGTTCCTAATTTGATGAATAATAAATATGAAGGATTTTTTCCTTTCCACACAAACTTTCTTCATAATGCGCTTTATTTTTGGTGATCTGCTTTGTTTCCACCTCCTGCTCAGCTTCAAATTAACAGATAATGTGCAAACCCTATCACTGCAGGATTGAATTGTTTCAGAGTCCACTTCACTACATCTCATCCTGCCCGATTCTAACTGATTGTAGGAGTCATGCTGTGCACCCATTTAAACTGAAAACCTTACAGGCTCAGTTGGGCCATTTCAAAGTTTGCAGAGATTTAGCTTTAATCCTCTTAAAATATTAGGCCACGTGACCTTGCATTCCATATTGTCAGAGGGATAAAGATCCCTTTGATTTTTATTTACGCTTCTTCACATGGGGGAAGGCAGGTTAATTCATTTCATCTCAGTGCCACCTCTGGCTCCCCATGCCCTCCCTAGGTCACTCATGTGGATGCAGGAATGCTCTGGCAAGAGGAGTTTGCATTTTTCTGCTGCTCTGTGCTCCAGTTGGTTCTTCAGAGGCACACTTACAAGATACCAGCTTTGCAGGCAGATAAATTGTTTTATTTCTGCATAAAAGATGTCCTTCCATCTATCTTTACGAAATGGAGTTTTTAGCGATAAATATTTCATGCAGACAATTTCTACAATTCATGTACTTGCTTTGAGTTTATAACTTTTCAATTAAACAATGGTTCCTGAAAGCTGGCAGTTGTTCCAACCTGCTGTTGTTATGAATTTTGCCTTCAAGTTTGGGGATTTTTTTAACGTTTACTGCGTAGTAAAAAGGCATAAGGACTAGAGAGAAAAAAAAAATGCTGTAACCATGGAGGATAATGGATTTGAAAAAAAACCCTGAGCACATGGAAATCCCACAGCCCCTTTCCTCATCACTTTGCATAGCTATTTACACACATGCAAAAGCAGTAAAAAATATTGATTTACCAGTGTCCTTGGCAAGAAAGCTAGGTTCCATGGAAGGGAAAGTATAGGTCTTTCTGTCTAGAAGAGGGAAGGGCAAGGCATAGTTTTCAGAGATAAACTGAGAGAGCTCTGGTGTTATTCAATCATTTAGTTATTTTGACAATGACAAAATAATTTCAAGAGGAGGAGTACTTTCTACGAAAATGTCTCTTCAGCCTAAACCACTTTTTTTCCATCTAGTACTGCACTCAAAATTTGGCTAAGATTGTTTCCCTGTGGTCTTCCAAAGTCCAGGGAAGGGTGGTAAAGCAGTGATAATTTCTGGCCTAGTGCTAAAATTATATAGTTAGTTCATAAAGTTAAAACAATAAGTTCAAATTCAGAACAATTAACCTGCCCTGCCAGTAGTCAAGCTATTCTAACACCATACCAATATTACAGACTTTGTACACCTTTTCTTCCTACATATCCTTCCTTATGGAAGAAGTAACTCCTGATACTTCAGTGATTCAGTATTTGCCAATGCTCGATGAAACCACAGCACAGTTTGTAAATTATTTAAGCACATACAAGCCCATTAAACAAAGAAAAATTATCAGGTGATCTAATTTACCAGGCAACACTGATCCAAACTTTTTCTCTCTGGCTACATTTCCAAATGACAATGACCATTTCAACAAAAAGCTGTACATTCACAGCCTTTCCCAGTGGTGACAATCCATGAGGATTTCTATGGGATTTAACACCCTGTCAAATGTGCAAAGCCCTATTCTAAAGAAGGACATCTTCCAATTTAAATATCACCTTGATCTAAAAATTTTCCAGCTTTCATTACAGCAAGTAGTATCTACATATTCAGATGAGCAAAGGTAAAACAACCCTGTTTTTTAATTCTATTGTATATTTTACACATTCAAATACTTTTTCTTTTTTCAAGTTTTACCTGAAAAAATCTTTTACCATACATAAATCTTTAGAAGAAATACTTTCATTTTGGGGGTCAGGGGCAGGAAAATGAAGCTATGCAGATAGCTATAGCAATTTGAAGCCTCAGCTCAATTTCTGACTGAAAAGAAAGGGGTCAAATTCAAACCGTTGGGAAAAGTCTATAGGCTTTGGTTCACTTTTCCTTTCATATAGCTGCAGCTAAACTGATTACCTTCTCCCCACCACATCCCCTCCCAAAAGCAGGAGTGAGGGTTGTAACAAGGGCAGCTAAATCCATGATAGATGATGAGTCACAGGCTTCAGCTGTGATTTGTGCAGCCTGGCATATTAATGTAAACTGATAGCAGCTTATAATGAGCATCTGCTATTGCCTCCTGTTAAAGATGAGCTATTGGACTTGCTGGACCTTTGATGTGACCCAAGTGCAGCTGCTCTGGTGCTCTTCATAAGGGCTCAAACCATTAATGCAGCCACTAAGGCGAATTAAAAAAAAAAAAAAATAGGTGAGGGGTGACTGTCACAAGTTCCTCAGACATCTCTGTAAACTGATAGACTTTGGGAGTCCAGTTCCAGAAAAGTTAGAATTAGGGATTAGTTTCTGTGGGAGAAGGGGAGGGCATATTCACAGAGAGATGAAGCTACAGATGAACTGCAGCCCTGGAATGGAGTTACATTTTTTAACCTAATTTGAGGTTTGGTTTCTATTTGGACTCTGAAGGCTTAAAGAGTACCAGATGCAGAGAGATGAGCTCCAAACACTATTGTGAAAACGAGTCAAAAGGGAGGCCAGCCTGCACTGGGTATATGTGAGAATGATCACTCACACTGCTCCTTCCTGCATAGTCACTTTTAATTTATCTTGCATGACTTATAGTCCAAGAAAGGTGATATCTGTGAGAGAGAGGGGAAAAAAGTGTCTAAAGAAAGCAGAGGTTGAAAATTTGCAAAGAGATTTGGGATTGGATGTGGAAATTGAGTCTCCTTTTAATTAATTTAAAATAGCTGAATGGTGAGTCAATGGTGTTTCTCTAAATGCGTGGTTATAAGCTGAAAAGATACAGAGCACACATCAGGGCATTAGATCTGCAGATCACTACTTGGGAATGGTATAAAACCTGAGCTGAAAATTAAATGTCATCCCATGTTTAGTATTTGATACAGTGAAATATGGCTTTTGAGACCTGGGTAGAGAACTGAGGACTAAGTGAATACTTTGACATCCTTCTGCTGCCACGTGAACGAGGAAGGCAAACGAAAAGCTCATGCTGGAGTGGGTGGGGGTGCCAGAGCCTATTCCTTGCAATGAATTGACTGGATTAGACAGTTTCCACATAAACAGATGTGGGGAAGGTTATTACTCTCTGAAAGCACTAGTGTCAGGCAGCAGCAATGTGAAAAAAGTACCAGGTTATAAGCAGAATTTTTTCTCAGGATTCAAGCTGTTTCTTTCCTAGTTTTCTATTCTTTCCCCCTTCTGAGAGATCTGATGAAATTATTAGTTGCTCTGATAGGTGATAAATGGAGAGAGATGGGAATGACACCATCTAGAAATTCAGAATGGGCTTTATTTTTTGTTTCCTTCCAAAATTTCTTCTTGCTCTTCAACCCTTCCTCCCTTTTCCTCTGTACAGAAGTTGCCTCCTCTCCCCCTTCTCCTCTCCTTATCAGCAACACTTAGTCCTGGTCTCCCTTTGCCTGCAGGCAAGCAGGGCCCTGTTGTCCCACCTGCACTGAGCTGCAATCCCAGCTGCCGGCTGCATGGCAAAACCACACACCCAGAAATGCACCACAGGTCCTGCTATGCGCTGCTGCAGCTGTCCTGGGAGCAGCTGGGCACTGGGAGGGAACAGTCTGGTTTATGGGGTGAAAAAAGAACTGTGAGCAAAAGGGAAGGTAATTTCCTCACTGGGAAATCTAGTTTATTTGGGGAAGCTTGATAGCTGGATGTTTTGTTATTGTGTGAGTTATTGTGTGATACAGTGAAGGGGGGAGTCTCACTTCAGCAGTTCGTGAAGTGGGGTTTTTTCATTTGGAAAAGAAAACAAATTCAAAATTGATAAATATAAAAATATGCCCCAACACTTGGGATAGAAATACAGCAAGTTAAAAGGGAAAACAACACTAAATGATGCATTCATCAGGTCCTGGACAGAACAACCTGTGGAGCACTCTTTCCATGGAGAGGGAGTTGGCAGATGCCCCTTTACCCCTTTGGCGTTCACAACCAAGCAAAGAAACCTGGGGACCAAGGAAGTGGAAATTAATGGAAATCTTGAGATTAGATTACAAGGACTGAGAGGACAAAGCTCTTTAGAGGTGGGGGAGAAACAGTAGAAATGAAAGAGCTGTCAGATCACACACATTGTCGGGGTAGGAACCCGTCAAGTTGTGCGGTAAATGCTGCCAAAGAAAGATTATTAGTCAATCCATGCTCTAGCATAAACATCACCCAACAGGCTCTCAGGAAAAGGAGCACATCTTAGAAAAGTACTTTTTGCCTTTTGATTGAGAGTGGAAAGGGCTCTGGGTACAACAAGCACAAGCTGTTTTAATCCAGTGCTGCTTAAGAGGTGATTGCTTTAAGTGTAGCAATGCCTCCTGGCTGTACAGGAGTCCCTGAAATCTCTTGAATTGGCTTGAAAATGAAAGGTGACTGTTGTTCAGTGCAAGGCATTCTCCCTAAAGTCTCTCTCTGACTGTTTTCAGGAAGCAATGTGATGGCTGAAGCAAAATGTTCAAATAAACTCAGCTACTCTGGGAATGAATCCCTGTGGCCAGCAAAAACAGGGCCCAGACTACTCTGTCAGAAGGTGAAAGCAGGTTAGATTATAAATGCAACAATAATTACAGTGTTGTTGAAAACAATTTCACTGAACATGAAAAATTCAGATGATACAGATCAGTCAGTAAGGCTGTGAGACACTGCTCTGAGATGTGAGGGTAAAACAAAAAAGACTATCGCCGGAAGAACATTGGGTCTGGAAAAACTAATGTGACAAAGCAGCCGGTCAGCAGTTTCAGGGAAAGGATGCAGGCAGACAAAACAAAAAAAGGAATAACATAATCAAAGATCTGAAAGGGAAGAAGGGTCTTCCATGTCCTTTGGGTGAATGAAGCAATCCTTGTGAAACAGGCATACTAATGAAAGGCTCGGCAAACGTGTGAAAAAAAAGTTCCACTGCGAGTAACTAAACAGACATTTTTATTTATGCTCTGCTAGAACAAACAGACAGCATGGAGAAGACTCAGGCTTAGGCTTGGTTGGACAGGATAGCATTAAAAGGGGTGAGCCCTGGGAGGGCAAAGAAGGAGTGTTCATGGCTGTCAAGACACATGGGAAGGGCATCCTTGCCTGGGAGGGGATCCACAGTTCTGTGTCTCAGAGGCAAGGAAATATCTATGATGCTTCCTCCAGAGGAAGTGTGTCTTTTTTGCTGCTGATCTAGTTACCAAATGGGCAAGTCATTACTGAGACCTGTTTGCTGTGAGCTGAGGTGCTGGTGATAGTGGTTCAGGTTCCACGGCACCAATAACCTGTGCTGCTGAGCCCAGGGAGCTCCTTGAGGGGATTTATGTCTTGCTGTGACATGGCTGCACGGCTCTTCTGCAAAAGCCCCTTCTCCATTGTGGGAATAATGGACCTATTGTTCTTTATGGCTGTGTTGTAGGCTCCAAGTCACTGAGAAGTGTCTGATCCAGTCTGAAGATCCTGTATTGTATGCAGATACTCTTCTGTTCGGAAAAAATGCAGGGCTAAATATAGCAGCAGACAGGCTTGGACTGTGCTCCTTAATTCCCTCACTGGAGATCTTGGAGATTTTACCACCTCACACCAAAATGCTGAGCTATGGTTGTACATAAGATCAAGAGTGGTCTCATTTGACAGTGCTGAAGTAAAAGTTCTCTGAAAATCTGAAGCCTGTTTGCATGATTCCTGAGAAATATCTGATGGTTTTTCCAACTCAACTCGCTGGCTAATGTGCAAGCCAGGGGAGCATGGCAGTGGTGGCTGCCTGTGCTGTGTTGCAGCCCCACACCAGAGGGGTGAAGTGGAGGTGGCTGCCTCCCTTCCCACACCTCCTTTTTGGGGGCAGACATCCCCACCTGCCTGCACACCCCAAGAGAGGTGCGTGCACAAGCTGGGGTGCATGAGTGGATGAGTGGAGGAAATGGGCTGTGAGGGTACATTTTGGTGGGTTGCTGTGCTTTGTAAAGGCAGCCTCACTTCATCAGCTTCCCATCTTTAAAATGGAGGGAATATAAACTCCTCTCTAATTTAAAGATAAATTAACTTTTGCTTCTGAAGCATTCAAGTGGCATATTGAGAAGCACCACAGGAGAGTCCATGAAGAGATAAATTATTTTATGCAGAGGGAAGGGATTTTGTTCCTGTACACTTAAGCAGAGGCTGGAACTAGATGGCAGGTGAAGGGAATGAAACAATACACTGCACAGCTGTGCATTGGCACCATCTATTGCACTCAGTGAGGCACAGGGTTTCATCAAAACAAACAAAAAAATTATGTGGCCTTATAATGAAAGGCTGTGTTGTAAGTGGGAGGGGACCAGAAAATCTTAAACCTGCCATTTCCTAACTTTTAAACAGTTGACTTTGCACCCACAATGTTCTTTCACTGTTGTTGGTTTTGCATGGAGCACAATACAAAGCAGAAAGGGCTTTTATTATTAAACAGAAGTGACAACAGGATGGATATCTGTGGCACCGGGCTGCACAGGAATGTCGTGGAGTCAGCAGTTCAGTGCATGATTGTTTAATCCAGGATTTGGGCAGTCTGCAGGCAGTAGTCCAGCACTGCACAATCAATGTTCATCAGATTGCAGATTAGACAGGAGCAGCTCAGGACTGCATCCCTGTATTTCCACTCATCTCCCAAACATTTTTTTCCCTCATTGTAACAGCTGTACCACTGCAAATCAGGTTAATACATGAAGATGAAACATTTTCCTTGGACCTCAACACTCTGTTCAACAGGCAAGCAGAGTACACACTGACTTCAGCATATGGCTTCCACCATGTGCTTTATGCTCTCTTGCAGAACCCTTTTTGTGTTAGACAAGGGTGAAATGTTAACATGAGGATAGTAAAGAAACAAGTTGACTTTTGGTGCTTAGAAGCAATAATAGATGCTTGCCTCACTATGAACTTTGTGTAACTCAAATTTAACCTTTACATGCTTGTGTAGAATAAGAGATAGATTAGGTTTGCAGGAGAACTGAAGGTTAAAAAAAAAAAAAGACTTTAAATCCCAAAGGCATGGAGAAGAAGCCAGAGGTCTGATTGCATTGTGTCAGATGGCAGTTGTTCTCCTCTTTGAAGCAGCATTGATACACACAGGATATTGTAATACCTCCTCTATTCTGTGTTACAGCCTCCTCTATTCTGTGAACCCACAGAAAATGTTTTAGTGGAGCAGGAGATCCTTGGCAAATTTAAACCTACAGCAATATCCCCAGTTTCTCAGTCTATTATCTTATGTTTGCTTTCAGGCAGCATAAGACCAGTACCACAGCCAGATGAAGCTGTGTCATGCTCAGCCTTCTGGTCCTGCCTCTGCAGTATCTCCTTTCTTGCATCCCATTAAAAGATAAAATATCCTGGAGGTGGAAATGAAAAGCCCAAGTGGAAAGACAGATCTGCTGCCCCAGTAATTGCCTGCTGGCAAGACAGGACTTAAGCCCTAGAGCCACATTTGCTTTGTGGACTATCATTAAGTGGTGTAAACCACCAGGTCTCTACAGACCATGGGGTGAAAATTGCTCTAATGGATGGGTCAGAAACGGTAATGAAGACAATTAATAAATAAATTTATTCATTAATGGAGTATCCCTGGGGTGATAGGTAAATCCAAGTAAGAAGAACTGCAGGATTAGGGGTGCACAAGCAGAATTAGTGAAGCTGCCCTTCTGTATGCCCTAATAGACCTCTCCTCCAGGACTGGGGACACAAACCAGCACAAACCCCTACGCTCTCCTCAATGTTATCAGAAGCCTGGTTTTACAGTCTGAGTCAGACCCTTCCTTCAAGGTGCACATTTGTTTGCATCTGGAGGCATGAGGAAACCCTAATATGTTGAGGTGTGGGGACTCTGATGTATGCTGAAGTCTCTCTGCCCCCTAAAAGCAGTGTAAGAGTAGGCTCTGAAAAGAATGCAATGTTATGAACATAAGCTGGTCCAAAATGGCTGCTCTGATCCTGCCATCCCTTCTGACCCCAACTGTATATTCTCTTACTTTCTTTTTTTGCTGCTGCTTGTAAGGTCATGGCATGAGATCTGAATTAACTGACAACTGCTGAAGCTTTTTTCTTTAGTTTCATACAGTTAGTTCATCTCCCCAAACAAGCTCTTCATGCATCAGTGTGGGTATCAATCCTGGTGCAAGAGAGTGGGCAAGATCACTGTTGGGGGCAGAGCTGCTGGATGCGATGCTGGGGTGGGGCACAGCTGACTTGGATCAACCTCATTTACTAAGGAATCAAAACTTTGTTAAAGATTCTGAATGCTTAATATTGTTTCAGGCCTGGGAGAAGTGAGCTGTATATAGCCCTTGATTACAGACTATGCCTAAATGATTGTCTAGCCCAATGACATGCCTAGAAAACTCCATCATTCCCCTTGATCCAGAATGAAAAACCCCTTAGATCTTTCCTCCAACTTCCAAAGCAGTCCTTGCAGTGTTTGTTGTTGCTTGCAAGTGTTAATGGTTATAACAACTTTGACCCTTTTCTACTCCTCATGTAGGGTCCTAAGTGGCTGCAGTATAAGTGTATGGTGTGCTTGTACTACAGGGATTGTGCAAAATAAAACTAATTTCAGGGAGGTGGGGAGAGTAAGAGAAAAAGGAGGCAATTTAGAACTAGTGGAGGAAAGAATATAAAAAAATAATTCAAGCCATCTTTATAGATCAACCAGTATATTTACAGCTACTGTTGAAAGATGAGTTATTGAATGACACTTGTTTCCACTCTGGCCATAGATTTCAGAAATGCATGCAAGTACAATTATCTTCACCCGAGTGGTAAACATTTGGACAGTTTTCAAATCTAAACGTTGTTTATGAATTGATTTTTGCCTCCTTAAGTTCAGCTCAGCTGTCCTTGCAGCATACCAAGTGTCATAACCAGCCTGAGGGATCACACCAGGGTTACGTTTTTACATCTGGAATCCTGCAACACTCATCCTGGAGAGATGCTTTCAGACATCAGCTCTTGGAGTGGGAAGAAATAAAGCAGTCACAGGAACATGTACCCATCTTCCCTGTAAATATAAACTAAAGGCTGTGTCCTTTAAGGGCAGTCCTTTGTTACTGTGCAGATCACTCTAGAACTGCTTCTGTGTTTTCACTGTTTGTTAGTTGCATAAACTCTGAGGGTAATAGGGACTAGACATTTTCTTCTGGGCCAAGTCCTATGGTCAACTCTCTGTTTTAACTTGTGCAAAATGAGTGTGAAAACTGCAGGGATTTGTCTGCACACAGGCTTTCACTATTCTATTGGCTGTAAAAGTGTTTATTATAAGGACTTCAGTCTCTGAAGAACCTGTGCTGGCTGCTGTCGGGGACAGAACATGCATTAGATTGGTGGAGTAATCTGGTAATGCAAATTGTTCATATTTCATCAAGGAAGCATTTACTCTGCAGTCCCAAATGCTTCTTGGCAAAACACATTGGCAGCACTGATCTCTGGCAAGACGGCAATGCTCTCATTTCTTCCAGAACTAAGCTACCTCCTCTCCCCTCTGGGAAAGACTATAAATAGAGGTCTGCTGGGATCCCAATCTCACATTCACAGAGGCAGCTGCCATCTGGGATTGCAGTTGACCCCCCTGTCCCTTCTCCATCTTTTCTCTTTCTTCTTTGATGGTATTTGTGTGATTTTGAGGTAAGCTGGTCCAGAGAATTAAAACAACTGAAAAGTAATCATAGGAAAGGAAGAGACTGGGGCTTGCACACATGTTGCACATTGCTGCCTCCACATTTCTGGCTATCCCCAGAGAAGCTGACTACCTTCCACAAGACTTTCTGAAGTACTGGGCAACAAAATGAGCAGCAGGCGAGGTGACTTAGGGATTTAAGCTTAATCCACGTCTGTGGAGTAGACTGCCAAGGAAAGGCACATATTCAAACTTGAAAACATCAATCATATACTACTTACTAACTGCAGTCACAATTACTATTTCTGTACTGCCAAACCACAAAAAGAATGAAACCTTGTAGGTTAAATTAATGGAAACCAAGAGAAGCAGCAAAACAACTAACTCAGAACTACCAAAGTGTACTTTACTTGAGAGTCACCCTGAACTCACGAGCCTTTGCTTTCCTGAGAAAGTGCTGTGTTTCTGGGCAGGACGGAATGTGTCCTCAGGGAGGAACCCAACTTAAATGAGAGCAGGAATGCCAGTTTGGGAAATAAGAAGTGCAACAGATGCAGCCAGCTATGAAGATATATCTGTTGCATAATTTTTTCCCCTAAATGTTTAGCCTGTTTAGATCTAGTGCCCAATAAAACTGCAGGAGGACATTTTTTAGCTGACCACTACTGCATGTGTTTGAAGAAAACATTACTAAAGATGCCCCTGGTGCCATGTATTTTGCTGGAGGGACCAAGTGACATCTGCTTTATCAAGATGCAGGAAATGCCATTTCCTGTCTAGTCAGGGGCATCAAGCCAAATACTGGTCTCAGTTGTCAGCCAGACAATTATTTGATTATGGATGTACAGCCAGCTTGTGTTTGTAGATCATCTTCCAGCTAGACTGCAAAGATTACATATATATTTGACAGTCAATGTGGGCTTATTTTCAGCTTAAAACCATTACTTACTAACACAGAAGGCTGGCCTCATGAAAGTGAATTGTTCTCAACTCCCCTGCTGTTAAAAAAATTTGATGTGCACTGATGAGTTTGCTCAGATCCTCATTCTGTGGTTTTTGCAGAGAGAAGAATCAGTTTCTTCTTCTCAGTAAGATGAAAGAAGTAATATTTTTTCCCTCTATATATCCCAAAATAAATTAAGGTTTTCTGGCAGCGGTGCTCATTTCACCCCTTGGTTTTGAGAAACACTATTCATCCTGAGAAAACAACTCTGTCTGTTGGCTTGAGGATCCAGCTGCTTGTCATGTTAAACCATGTGGAGGCTGCATCTGAGTCCATCTGTATTGCCAGGATCAGTGCTCCAGGGACCCAGCACAAAAACACTTTGATCCCTCCCAGTGACAGGGTTTTTACTAACAAGCCTCCAGACATTTCAGTTGGTATGTCATCACCCTTGCTAAACTAGAACAGAAGGATGAAACAAAAGTATCTCCAAAGACCTTTAATAACAATCAGTCGAAGGGGAATGAGTAAAACATCCCAGGTGAGACACTTCTGTAAAAAGCATTACCATTGGCCATATGATTGTAACGAGGACGGAGAGGCTTTTTTCCCCACCTTTTTTCTTTTTTCTTGTCCTTTTCTTCAGAGATAAAAGAGAGGATGGGAGCTACGGACTGTGAATTTCAGGGAACAAAGCGCTTAACATCCTTTAAATAGCTTGATAGGGTCAAAGTAAGGCAAAAAGTCTAAAACTCATAGAAGGGAGAATGAACCTGAAAAGTCATAATGTTTTATACTGAGTGGCCCCCCTGCAAATTGTGCCTCTTAGTGATGGCCTGATTAGTCCAAATTTTTCACACATTTAACAGCAACTACGGTACAAACCTCCTGTACACCATGAGAGGATTTATGCTTTTAATTCCTACCACTATAGAGCTGCAAATATACCCCATTGCTTTTACCTTTTAAAATCCAGACTGCATGTGCAGTGGGCATGTGATTTGTGCAGCCAGGGTTTGAGATGAGTGCTTCGAAATAGCAATCACCTGATGCCTCTGCACTAGGGCAATAAGTAAGAAGTTAACTAATGCCTTGTGTTGATGAAGCACTGTGGTCAGTGAATAACTTGCAGGTAGAGTTAAATTTTGTGCTAGACAGCTGAGACCTAGGGTTTTTACAATCTAAGTGCATTACTTGAGAAGAAATCAGATTGTCAACAAGGCAGTATGTGATTAGTATCAGCAGGGCAACTTTCAATAGATCATGTAAATGAAGAAAAGAGGGCAGCAAGGCCAAAATCCTCGTCTTAATTAACAGAAAGCATACTTTGTAGATGGCTTCGTTGCTTAAAGAATAAGAACAGTGAAGGAGAGAGCATAAAAATGCAAGGCTTTATCTAACACGGCCAGCCACGTTCCTCCCTCTTCTGCAGAGTAATTTTGCAGAAAAGAGGCAATTTGATCTGAAAGCCCAACTTTGCATTCAAAGGCCACTTGGAGAATGGAACTTTGTGCGGACAAATAATAATCCAGCATGGCCTAATGGAGTAGAAACATAGCTCATCAGCTAGCCTATGATTCTTTGAACATATAGTATTAGAAGCACCCATTTCTAAAAAATTAGCTACCTACAAGTTTAGGAAATCGAGGCACAGGTAACTTTTCAACAGTGTGATAGGGTTGATCAGTCCATCTTGTCAAGCACTATTCAATAATTACCTTGACTATTTATTATTAATAATGTTGTTCTACTTTGTGAGCATTAAAAAATACGTAAACCAAGCTTTAGATAATTTGTCTCCACAAAGCTGATGTCTCTGGAAATGTGCCTTTCATCTTGTTTCCAAGATTTTTATTTAAAAAATTATTTTATTCTTTTTAAACAGCAAGCACGCAACCAATCCACCTGCCTGTTTCCTCCTCATCCTCGCCAAAATAGTTTTTCCTGCTCAACATCACCAAAATATTTCTATCTCCCTTTTTGCTGCAATATGGAGCTGCAGAAAAGAGAAAACTCCTTGAAACACTTACTCATCCTTGCCATGCAGGGCAAAAGGAGTCCATGTTTCTCCTGACACTCACTGTTTTTTGGCTCCTCTGTGGTCTCATTAACATTCCTTTTCTCATCCAGAGCATCTCTGTGTTTTCAAGCTGGGTAATGTTTGCATTATGGTTCAAACAACCCAGAAAAGTTGGATTGCTTGTATCATGTATTTCTTAGTGAGTGGCACCCTAAGAAACATTTTCCTGCCAGAGCTCCCAGCTGTCCTCTTGACAGAAACTCTTGTGGCAATGAGTGCAAATAGCTCAGTAAGTGGTTCTAGGGTAAACGTGAAAACTCTCCCCCATGCCAAAGGGAGATTTCTCAGGAGCATTTCACAATGTCACTCAGCACAAACATCAAGCCATGTCTGATGGCAACCAGGCTGACATTCCCTCGGTAGTCCTCTTCTCTTGAGAGTACTTTGACAGTCTGTTTAGTTGTGTTTTTTTTGGTTTTTTTTTTCCTTTTATTTAATGGCAGCTTTCCAGGGTTCATTTATGTTAGCTAAATAGCAGTGTGCCCACTAGTGTGTTAGCCAGTCTTTCCTGCATTGACAAAGCAGGGATGCAACCAGCTCTACTAGTGTGTTTATGGTACACCCTGACGAGAGTTTGCTTGCTTGTGGTTTAATTTTGTACTATTACACTTGGGAATATGGGTACAAATCAATCATGTCAAGATTCCTGGAGACTTTGTATCATCCTTGTGTGTCATTTTGAGCTGTAAAGTAAAACAGCAGCATTATATACTGCCCTCCTACATAAGTCTGGTGATTCAACTTTGGGAAACATCTGAAATATATAGATCACATCCCTGAGCTGTCCAATATTGTTTTACAGCTAAAGAAGAAAAAATATTGCAGCTGAGAAGCCAGATTTCATGTAATTTCATGTCTCAAATGACCTTCAACAAGATCCTGGTGACATAGAGAAGAGAGGGATAGTTAAATTTTCCTTGCAGGTGTACCTCATCCTTTGGTGTCAATCGAACCATACTCACTCACTTGAAGACCCCTGAGCTAATTTTCAAATGTTATGGATGGACTTTTTTAGTTCCCTTCTGCTTCTTCTAGCCTACTGTTACAACCATCTAACAGCTCTGGCACAAGTAGAGAGCAGGAACCAAGGGGGTTCCTCTCCTCTGTGTCTCTAATTTGTGTAGATTGATGCCATTTACCTCTTGGTTTGTACCCTGAAGAAACACCTTGGAGTTTGCTCAGTGTTAGCTGAGGAACACTTGTCTATTGCCCTGTTCTTCAAGTTGTATAATATGCATCAGGTTTCCTCCTTTCAGTGAATGAAGCAGAACTCGGTAGCTTACTGCCTGCCTGCGAAGCTTTTTGGCAGTGAGTTGCTGCTTTGCTTCCTCCCTTAGATTCTGATAAGTGTTGCTATGTTTCTGATCATGGTTTTGCAGGAACCAAACTCTTTTTTTTTAAGGTGACTGTTCTGAGCATCCTTTGGTGACAGTTGTGTTTGTAGACAGTAACTGAGTCAGCTGAAATACCAGACAATAATAACTGCAGAGAATTTGTATTTACCTAAAAAGTCCAATTTTATGTGAGCAAAAAAAGATCTTTTCTTCTTTCCCCTGAAGTACTATGCATGTTCTTTAAGTCTAACCCTGAGATAATCTAAATTTACTCTTTCCTGGCTTTTGAGAAATACACAGCAAGACATCAACTATTGGTGGGTAAGAAAGCTCTGAAACAGGGGAAGCGAAAGAAACTTACAAAAGAAAGTTGTGTGTCTGTATTTCCCTGTTTGCAGTCGCAGTGTGCAGTGTCCCTGGGGGTGCACTGACAGAGCTGAGCACAGGAAGGGCACTGTGCCATGGGTAGGCTGGCTGCCAGTCAGCTGTCACATGAAAGCCACGCAGTTCATCACACATTTGTTACTCTGACTGTGGCATCACACGACCGGCGTTGCTGTGTGCCTTCCTAATGGGAATGTGGCCACGGCTGCCCAGGGCAAAGCTCAGCACCCCATGTGTGTGGGGGTCCATGAATGGGAGGAACCAGGGCCTTGCACATGTCTTTTGCTGTCCCCATGGCCTTTGTGAGGAACTTCAAGGCTGGCATGCGCCAACTTCTGCTTTGAGACTCCTTTCTTCTGCCGCAGTGGTGCAAGGGCAGACCTTCATTTACACTGAAACCTCTGTGAGCAGCAGGCCCCAACTTTTATAATGGAAGAGCCTGCAGACAAGAAAAAAGGAGTTCTGCTTTCATGCTTTTGTGTAACCTAGGCTTTATTCCTCAAAGGCCTTCTCCTGCCAATAAGAACAAAACCCTACACGCAAATGGCTATTTCTGCCACCATCCCCGGAGGTGACATCTCCTCTGCCTGCTCCTGGCTCGGGATGCAGGGGCTACCGAGAGCACGTCATTGTCACAAGAGGTGCACCAGCTTCCTTGACCTGTCAAACTGGATACCTGCTTGGGAGGACACGCTGATTGGGAAGCTCCTTGGAAGAGAGATTCTAAGTGTCAAATTTTTTCTACTTTTTGGTAATGGCTCGATCTAACTAAAGAGCTGTAATTATTACAGGTTTTGCAAACATCACTACATTTTTTGAACTTATGGCAAGTTGTACTTTTTTATTCTTAATTTTTTGTTGTTTTTACTTTTTCTTTTTCTTTTTCTTTCTTTTTCTTTTTCTTTTTCTTTTTTTCTTCCTCTTCTTCTTCCTTTTTCTTTCCTTTCTTTTTTTCTTTCCTTTCTTCTTCTTCCTTTTGTCCTTTTTTTCTTTCCTTTTTTTTTCTTTTTCCTTTTATCCTTTTTCTTTGTTTTTCTTCTTTTTTTTTTTTTCTTCCCCCAAGAGAAAGCTGGTAGTGTTCTTCTTAGTCTTGAGTCACAGTAGGACAGTAGCACGAAATTCAACACCCTTCTTTTTTTTTTCAGGCAGTTGGCCCCAGTCTTTCATTTTACAGATTCTGGAGCCTTATTCGTTTACTCTGCTTTAACTCTGCTTTAATTCTTTCCCAAAAATATGGACATACATATATGAGATAAAGGTCCTACACAACTTTTGAATGTACCTCTAGTGACATTTCTAACTACTGGTGAATCCTGTATTAAGTAGTTTGTGGTGGTAGCAGCAGAAAAGCCTAAGGAACAGGGCAAGGATATCAGGGTTGTAACTATCCTGTTGGGATTTTACTAGCGGAATCACCTCAAGTCGAGGATGTGAAAGTCATGGTGATATAGCATGCTTCACCTCGAGCAATTCCAGCAAAATACAGAATGTAAGGCTTTTGCAGCTCCAAGCATTGCAGAGTAACAGGTTTGATGTGCTGCAGTGATTCCACCATCCATGAAGACACCATTGGTTGTTCCCAAAAGCACAGCAACGCTTACCTACAATATCAGTGATGATAATCTCGGCCACAGCATGAAGTTAATGAGAGCACGTGGAGACAGAGACAGAGGAATACTGATGTCAATTTATAACTGAAGTTGGATCCAGATACAGAAGTTATTCCTATATGCTGGAAATACCAATCACATTACAATTATAAATAAATGAAATATAAATAAATGAAAGAGGTCTCTGTTGTCAGTGGCACAGGTGCAGACAGGGAAAGATATATATAACTGATTTACTTTCTTGCCCATGAGGGAACTGCTCTATTGGTATGACAGATTTATCTGCATTCAGATTGGAGAAACTGTGCTGGTTTTAGTCCATTATAACTGAAGAGCCTGTTATACAAGTGTAGATGAAGTCGTGAAGACTTGAGGGACAGAACACCACTTGTATTCTCTCTGTAGTTAACAGAAAACACACAGAAATGAAATCCTGTGCACTAATAATTTCCATTAATTTACTATGTCAAGTGCAGAATAGAAAGTCATTACATTTCCACTGTACATCACTCTAGTGTAAAAAGTTCATAAGCCATTAGGATAATGATTCCTACCATTATTTGTCAGTAAAGTGTGAAAATATTTTGTTATCATCCATTTACATTAATTTCAACATGCATGCATTTCATCAGAAACAGAGACTTTTTGAAGTGATTGCTTCCCATTGATTAATGTAGCCAGAAGTTTCCTGATTTGCCAAATGTCACAGAATACTTTATTAATGGTGCCTCTTTTGTGTATAAAGCTTTGCATCAGAAGAGCTTTAATCTCTGTAAATTAGTAAAGCTTAGAAATATTCAGTTAAAAAAGAAAATATTTCTAGTATGGTTGATTTGTTGAGGACTCACGCCTAATGCGTAACAGTAGTGATCTTTTGCCTTGGGATGAGTGAAAACTGTGACTCTTAGAAGCTGAGTTTATGTAGCCTCTAAGGTAAAAGACCATTTTGATATAGTGAGCCATCTGTATGCAATACAATTTTGAAATGCTGTTCATCTTCTTCTGAGAAGGAGCAAGCCTTGCCATGCCTACATCAATTCAGGACTGGATATCAAAATCCACAGGCAAACTTTAATCTGGGTGTACGGAGACGATGTTCACACAGCTCGCCATATTCTCTCTTTAAAATAACACCTCTGTGACAAAACTGTGTTTTGTTGGGAATTTTCAACACTAAAAATAATTTGGGAATTATTCAACACTAAAATTTTTCAAGAGAACAAGAAGGAGTTTCCAGAAAGAATAAAGCAGATATCCTTGGATAAGAAATAACCCTACACTAGAGCAAGGACCAGGGATTTAAATTTTCAGGGTTTGTCTTATCAATTCAAATCAGTAACACAATCCTCTGCCACCAGCTGTGTTGTGACAGTATCGACTCAGCTCTTCCTGCAGCAGTTCTGTTTTGTAGAGTTAGAATGGTGACTGAGGCTCAACCTGATCCCCCATAACTGGGGACCCTCACTGCCTGTTGTTGAGGCCTCTTTTTCATCCTAGTTTGAAATGTTTTCTTTCCTCCCTAATCAAGAAAGGGAGATATTTGAAACCTTTGATTGGAGGCAGTAAAAACATTTTCTGTTTACTCAATGTAACATGGAATGAGTTGAAAGCAACAATATGTGCCTCTACTCCTTTTGTTTTCTCTTCCTATGAACATTCAAGTGAAAAGGATTTTGTCCTCCACAATTGTAGAAAAACAATTTTAGCAATTTATTTAAAAGTGCCCTTGGAAACCAAATATTATATTTTGCCAAGGCAAGCACTGTTGCTCAAGGAGCTTGAATATGCACTCAGCTGGGTAATAGGAACAACACCATGTGACTAATAAAATCAATGTCTGCTTAGTAATGTGGTTCGAACTGGAAATGTTTTCGATCAATCCAGGGGTATGTTTTTTTTCCTGACTGGAGAATAAAATATAACTAGTCTCACAGCAGATATTTTCCTATAGAAAAAGTAAATTTATATAAAGCAGGGTATTAATAGATCTGAGCAGCTCACCATGAAGATAGCATCTCTGATTTGATGCTATCTTAACTTTGTCAAAGTTGCATTAGCCCTTGCCTTCATATAAAGTGTTCAATTAAGCCAATTTCTGCCCTTAGTCCTGACATGGCTTGTTGTTACAATGCACTTTGAGTATTGAAAGGCAGACTAACCTGTCATTAAACATAGCTGGGAAGAGATCTGGCATAATTATATACTTTCTTTTTGCTGAAGTGATTGTTCAATATTAGCCCTGCAAATTACCAGCAAACCATGAGGCTTTGGGGCACTACAAATGTGGAAAGGGAGCCTGAAGGAGTAACAGTGATAGAGTGAAAGAGTTCAAAAGCTTTTTCAAAGTCAGGTGAGGGTATTTCATACCCAGGCTCAGATGCCACCGTGTGCAATGTGGCTGAAAAAGAGGCATTCCTGACCTGTACCAAGGTTTGAAAGAGAAAAACAATTTAACAGCATTCTGCTTTGATTCACTGAGAATAATCTGGAAATAATATTTCTTCAGAATATGTGTTTTTTTCATTTTTACTCATCCCTTTCTGCTAGTAAAATACACTAATTTCAGTCCAATTCCTCCATTTAAGGATTGCAGTTTTTATTCCCATGAAAGCAGATGCAGAGAAAATCTCCAGTGTGTAGAAAATAAAGCAAGCTGTCCAATTAAATCACCACACTGATTCCTAATTCCACTGTGGCCTGTCTGAGAAGGCCATTAGGAACAAAAAACCTCTCCGAGGAACATTTTTCTGGCATTTCACACTCATGAGGAAGGTATCTGCAGGCAGCCAGGCATGCAGAGTGCCTGGAAAAGGGGGAGAAGGTTAGGAAACAAGTTCTGCAGCACTCTGCAGCATTTCCTTGCAATGGTAAGGAAAAATAGAAATTATTAAATACAGCAAACAATCCCAGGAAGAGACTGCTGTGATTAGGGTGAGACCTTGGAAGAAACTCAGCATCAGACTCCCACCTCTTTGGTGCCTACACAAGGCTGTGGGGTGCTCAGCAGGCAGGCAGGTAGCTGTGGGGCACAGGCAGGAAACTGGGGGGCACAGGCAGACAGCCATGGGGTGCAGGCAGGCTCGCCATACTAGGCTGATGAAACACTCTTTTGGAACTGCATTGAAAAGGGCAAAATGTTATTTACTTACCTCACTACGAGTCTGCAGTAAATGTCTTCAATGCATAATATTAAACAGGCAATTAATAGACAAACATTTCTGTATCTAGAAATGTGGAGGAATTCAAGTTAATCCCTACTGGTAGAGAGCAATAGCACTAACCTTATTAAATTTCATATCCAAAGGCAGTAGGTTTGCTATAGAGCTTTCATATCTAGTGGTGAAATTCCAGGCAGTTACATCTTTTAATTTTGAGGTAAACACTGATAGATCCATCATTTGGAAATAGCCAGTTGCAAACTGAAAATGTAGAAACAGAATGCTGTGGATTAAATGTGGTGCCTGTGTGCTGCCTTCTACCACCATATAGCAGGACACTTTTTCAGTGTCTATGAGATCTGGCAACAAAAAGGAAGATTATAGAGGAACACAGTTGTTTTTCAGGGAAATGCACTCCAGAGCTGTGTACAGAGTAGGAAGCCAAGCCAGTGAATTTCTGCACCAAAGTCAACAAATAGGCTGATTGACAGTGTTTGTTGATAACAACCACAGTCTTTCTGTTACACCCAGCCAAAGCAATCAAAACTCAGTAACCATGAAGGGACAGTATGAGTAAGATCTACAGTTAATGGATGAACAACAGCAGCCATTCAAGCTTAAAGAGAGCTTGCTCACCAGAATTTGAATGTCCTTTCTACTCATGGTAGCATTAGAAGTGGTTTCTCCCTCCAGCATAAGAGACAACCCTCAGGATACCTGGGAGAGAGTGAATGTTATTCCTAGGGCTGTTTTACTGTGTTTCAGCTTGTTTCCTTGGCAGCATTACAGAGTGTAATTCTGTGAATCATGAATACAATTCATACTAGCCAAACTGACCTTTGAAATTGGGAGTAGGCAAATATATCAGAAGAAATTCAAGCTCTAACAAATAAGCTGATAAAATGAATGAATTATATTTATAGACCCTGCCAGTCTATTAAGAGGTCACTTTGACAGCCCTGGAGGTCCAAATGTGAAAGTTTCCATTTTCTCCTGCATACCTGAGCAGCCATTCATACATATTTAGTAACAAGGTGCATTATCAGTATTTTGGCTGTTCATGCAAATAGCTATCAGATAATTCTCTATGTAGAATGCATTGTATGGTACAGAAAACTATGTATTTGTGGGTCTGAGTGTTTATGCTGTTCCTGAAAACCTTAACAACACCAGACAAGACAAAGAGGGAGAGAGATGAAGAAAAGAAGACTGTGGCAAATGTCTAAAGCACCTAGAGCTGACCTTGACAAAGGGCTGGACAAGGACCTGGTTTGAGCAGGCAGCAACATCCTTTCCAGCAGTTCCTGCCAACCAACACATCCCTGGGTCTGTGCAAACACACAGGAGGAACCCAACTGAGCAGATGTGGCAGTGAGTGGGATAGGTGAAGGACATGACTGCCAGCATAGGGTAAACTTCCACCAAAGAGCACTAGAGTGTCACCATTTTCTTGAGTTTTTATCATTTAGTGACCTTATGCAGCTTCAGCAACATGGTTTGCAAGACCTACACCCTAGCTCAAGTTTGTTTTGTGTGAAATTGAAGACTCCAGAAGTGCTGGAGGAAATTTAAATCATCTCTTAGCTGGACCATTTCTCAAATCGAGGGATCCTTGACATGGGTTGGGAACCTGACCTGCCATGACCCTGGAGCCCATAGCTCCATGTACAGTAACAGAGTGTTCTTCCAAGCACCCCAGGGATAATCTGTGCCATTTGTGGGTTTGCAACCTCAGTTTTTAGTTAGGCATTTAGAAAAATTGGCACATGCAGTTTGTATACTTCTAAAATTGTGGCTTTGCTCCATAGCTGTATTTGATTTCTGTATATGAGCCCTTAAAGCATTCTCTATCTAAAAGAGAAAAGTAGTTTAATATAAAAATCTGTTTCTTTTTTCTTATTTCTAACAGCAAGGTAAATAAGAAGTGTTGAGAATTGCATGTGACTGGAACATTTGAGGTTTGCTTAGAGCAATTTGAGTGGTTATTTTGAACTTTCATAGCAAAACAATATCATTTCCTTTCTTCACATTCATAACTTACCAACATGTTTACATTTTCAGCTGAACATTTCCATTCTTGGCTCTGCTGAAAGGTGATACTCTGTTTACTGGATATAACACTGAGCAAAATCCCTTCAACCTTTTGAATTACCTCAGGCTGAAAAGCATAATCCATTATCCAAATATTCTCCCAGTGTTTTTCTGCTCGAATAATATAGCACAACTAGTTGAAGATAAAAGCTTGGCCTGTATATAGCAATTGCTAAGGATTTCTTTGGCTGGAGATGAAGGAAGAAGGCTTAAAATAAGACCACCTCTGTGTGTGCTGAATGAGTGTTTTCCTTAGATTGTAAGACTGTGCAAAGCACCATTTGCAGCCCTCTCTATAAAAATTTCCTCTGCCTGTGTGGTTAAGAGGCTGGTACTGAGACCACTATGCTCAAATTGCCATTAGCAATGAATAAGCACTAGGAAGATGTAAACCCAGAGTCCTTTAATATCACTTAAAGGAAAAAGAAACAAGTAACTCCGCCTACATTGAAAACAAACAAATAAACAAACCACAACAAAATAAAGCATTACTTTGATACAATGTGAATTCAGACATTAATGTGTATATTTATAGTGTGTACTTGCATGTAAACACACCCACACATGCACAAACACCCCCTTCCTCTATTAAAAAAAAATTAAATTCCTTCAGCACTCTAGTCTCCATTATTCTTCATATTCAATTGATTTCATTGTGAGGCTACAGGCATGATCACAGATAATTTGTCTCCATGCACATATTGGTTAGTGAGAGAGGGTACAATGCTTATTTCCTGGAAGATATGAGATTTAGTGCACTATTAGAGTCATTTAAATGGTATCTTCTCATTATGAGTAACTTGTGTATAACTCATGATTCATTTTTTCTTTTAAATAAAAATAATAAAACATAAACTCCTACATTTCTTTTTAGCTGCATTTTAAGCAGTGCAGTGTAACATGATCATCTGAACTCAGTAACATCTTTTGCTTTAATGTAAACTAAACATTTTGTCAAAAATTAGACAATCAAGAGACCATCCCATCTATCCTTTTACCCACAGTAGTCAACTGTACATTAGCTGACAGATGCCAATCCATTTTGGGAGGCTTCCCAGGAAATCTATCCCTGTGGACTGCTATATTTACCACTAGAAAGTTTTTCCCTGGCATCTATGCCAAATCTCTTGTGTTGCAAGCTGGGTCTATTAATATTCACTTTCACTCTTTTTCTATCCTGCACCCTTAGGTTTTTGTTACACACTACCTAAAAATGTATAGAGTGTTTCATCAGAACCTTTGCAATTGAAAGAAAAGAAAATTGTCATTTTCTTGCAGGTTTTGCTCCTGTCCATACAGTGCAATAAGCTTTATGTTTTGTTTGCTTTTCTTTGACAGCAGGCTGATATTATTCATTCAAACAAAATATATGCCCAGGTTCTTTTCTGCAAAACTCCTTTCCGTCCAGAAGATCACCAAGCGTATTCATGCAAGTCAGTGCTTCTGCCTGGTTTAGAAACTTCTACATGTCCCTAAGACCATTCATCTCATTTTGTGTTTTTGTGTTTCCAATTTGCCAGAATTTTTTCTTTCTTCCTTCTCTCTCTTTCCATGCTGGTGTACCCGTAGCTTTAGGAATCATTATCCTTTCCATTATCCAGCTCATTAACAACAACATGGAAAGCTGGTGGACACAGGCCTTACAGAACACCATATTGGTGCCGTCAGTAACCCCCCTGCATATTGCCTGCTTAGCCAGTTTTGCACTCACAGTCTTATTTGCAAGTTTATCTGCTCTTAATATTATTGAACCTATGTCTCAACCTGCTGGTTATCTTCTGTAGGTGTACAATATGGACCCCAGCCTGAAGCTGGGATTGGAATCTCCCCTAATAGACTGACAGTACTACTACTGTGGCTATGTATGAATTTGAGGCAGAGAGTCATTAAGGTTGGAAAAGACCCCTAAGATCATCAAGTCCACTTTTTGATGTCAACCATTGAGTCTGTAGTCCAGCTGATGCAGATAGGTACCGGGGCAATCAGGTAAATGTCACCAAGTACTAGTAGTTTTCATGGAAGTCTGAGGTTTAATCAAGTTTTAATCCAGTCGTTGTCATTATCCCAAGGTCCTGCAGTTACAATTTTCCATGTGTGTATCTACATCTCTGAATGAAGGTGATGTAAAACCTGCCTCCTCTGCCTGGGGTGGTTTGTGACCACTTCTGGGAAGAAGGGCACAGCTAGATAAGGGCTTCATCTACCATAAAAGCCCCACAGTTTGTGAAGGGAGAGACACCACTGGGATTTCTACCTGCTCACAGGTGAAGAACATCATTTCAACCTGCCACATACACAGAACAACTTCACAGAGGTGAAGGACATGGAGGTTTGTGTGCCCCCTTGCTTGTTGAAGAAAGAGATAGTAGAGTGGCTCTGTTTATTTTTTCATGGCAGAGCTGCATTAAAGTTCATGTACTCCCTGAAGGTCAGGAAGACTTGCTTGAATCTGGAGCACTCTGGGTCTTCTCTTGTGTGCACATGACACGTGATTAGGCTTAACACAACACAAAGGGTCAAGAACTGAGCAAAAACTCCAAATCTGTTAGTCTGTCAGTCTCTAGAGATGGCCACCCGTGGGACTGACCTGGCCAAAACCCACTCCTCCCTGTGCTCTCAGGCAGCTTACACTGCTTTCTTCACTCCTCATCACCTCAAAGTTTTAAACATGCAAATGGAGGACTGGGAGGCAGAGCCTCTCCTAAGCAGTTTTCCAGCTTGGAAACACCTCATTTGCACTCTCTGGCAGGAGTAGGGCTGCTTGCAGCTTGGGAAATGCTGGAGGAAGAGTGATGTGTCCTTGCCCTACATCTGTCACTGTTCAGCCTCCAGTTGGGCAGATGGGTACACAGGGCTGATTCAGGGTAATCTTAGTGTAGTCTAATGCCACCGTCAGGTTTTTTGCAAAGGCATCCTGACTGTGAGATTATCTACAGTCTGTATAACTGGATGTTATTCTTCCTGTCTTCCTTCTTGTAATTCCCAACAGTAATCTCTTATCTAAATATTATACAATAAAAAAACCCAGGAGATTGGCAACAGTAAAATGAATAACAAGTTATTGACAGTAATTATTCTGCAATTTATCTCTAGTCCACAGACTCACTTTATCTGATGTTTATTTTTTCTGATCCAACTTTTTGCTCATTTGTCTTCTTACTTGAGTAAAAAACATCCTTAATGACTTTTTCTTGTCCAGAGAAAGGAAGTTCTTTAGCAGAAAAAGAAAGGCTGACCAGAGAACAGCTTTCACTGGCATATTTGTTGTGACTGCTTCATAGTTTGTAACATATGTGGGAATAATACGTAAAGCAATACCATTAATGTTAGGATCTCCTACAACAGCAAGGCAGGCAAGTTCCATGATACATTGGAAAAATAAATAGACAATGCAGTGTAAAATAACAATTTGCCACAATGTGTCTGGGTAAGCTCCATAAAACAGCTGGAACAGATCTAGCAGCTGTTAATGGATACTGCTGATACACCAGGAGATGAAGCTCAGTAGGAACAGAGCTGTGGAGTGAAACAGCTGAACTAAATTCCTGATGTAGACACCATGACCAAAGAGATGAAGCAGAGCAACAAAAAACGAGTAAAGATATTAAATCTTTTTTTTAAAAAAATAGCTGAGTTTAAATTGTTGCAGCATTCAGTGAGGATTTTGCTGCTCTGAATGACAGAATGTCTTGTTGCAGTGACTTCATTAAAGTGACAAATGCAAAACAGCCCAGTGATACTTAAGGACATGTTTGAATCATCTCAGGGTATTTAGTTTAGATTTCAGGCACCTGTCCTGAAATCAGGAAATTCAAAATAATGCCATCACAATAGAGCTTCAGGTATGTGGTCAACAGAACTAAAGTGAAAATGAAGCTACTTAATACATTCAGTACTGGGAACATGAATCCAATTTTCTGAAAAATAAAAACAGCACAAAAGAAGCACCTCATATAAATCTTCTACCTCTATTTCTATTTTCTGTTCCACTGAGTCTTCCATTTCATTCACAAGCATAACCTCTGAGCATTTTTCCATATTGCCTAAGCAACATGTCCACCGTCTTTCATCTAATTCTTTTGTTCTTCTGCAGAGAAGCATGGACAGTGGTGTCTCTTCTTTATGTTTGGTTTCAAAAGGAGTTTTGATTCATTTTTTACATGCAAGCTACTATAAAATTCCTAGGGGAGAATGAAAGTGCTAGGATTCATGATTGTCTGTACTCCATTGGAAGACCTATTTAGATAAGCTTTTGAAAAAGTTCTGTTCATTGAGGAACACACACACAACCCCCCCATACCGTCCCCCAAAACCACTAAGAATTGCTGTTGGGTATTTTATCAAGCTGCATTAGCAAAAGCCTTATATTTTGGGGGGAAGGTGGGTGTCTCCTACACCCATTGGCTGGGAATGAGGGGAGGGAATTGCAGAGTTTTGTGAGGATTAAGATGTGAAGGGAGTTTATAGTGCAGCAGTGGCCATTTTCTCCCTTACACCTTATACTCCTTGTGGGTTTGTTCTCAGGTTGCTGGTACCTCAGTGCTGAAGACAAGGATGATGACACTGCAGTGAAGAACTCAAATTTTCCTTAGACTCATTTAGCTTGTCTCTATTTGCTGATCTTCTGTAGCCACACTAGGTTGGAATCAGAGGAGTAGTGAGAAGAGTGGGGAAGGTGCAAATGGAAAATGAGAATAACTAGGAACTCTCTGACCGGCTGTAAAAAAATGGCATTTCCAGCCCAAGAATCAAGGAGGGAAAAGGTGGGCCCTGGGACATGTTTGGAATCTGGAATGAGAAGGAGCTGCTGTCACCAAATTTTCAGATGGAGAAGAATGTATTCTGGGGGTTTTTTTGTGCTGAAATCCCTCAAGCTCCCCAGCTCACAAATGCTAAAAGAAGAACTGCCCCAGCAGAGCAGTGAGTGATGTGGAAAGTTATGTATGCTCCAGAGGGTAAAGTCTAAACTCAATGTTAAACAGTGCTGAGCAAGGCCTGTTCCAATCTCATTTTCATATTTACACTTAGTATTTAGTCATGAAACACTGCAGCTTACAACTGGTTGTGTTGGCACCATTTTGGAGTCCTGGCATTAATAGTGTATGTGACAGGCATTAAAATTAAGTATGGAAGTATTTTTAAAGAAGCAAGCATTCGTGTGCTATAAAGCACATGATGGAGAACTTAATCAGCTGGAATGTGCTTTGCTTATGATGTGCAAGTCTAACCCGGCACTTCAAGTTTGAAAGCGTAGAATTCCTCCATCAAAAAGTTTACTGTGGGCCCACAACACTTTTCTGCATTTTCATTCCCAGCTAAAGGGTGTAATTATTCCTTTGTAACTTTCAAAACTAAAAATGAACATTGCTGTGAGCTCACACAGACAGCAAAGCTGTTTAAAACCCTTGCCTCAGCCATGCAGACTGCTCCTGTTGTTATCACCAAGTTTCACACAGCTTTTGTCATCACGCTTTTCTGTCTGTCATCAAAGAAAGTGTAAGTTTTGGTTCTTTTATTCAGCAACTATAGATGCTAGATCTTAGATGTGATTTAAAAAACTCTCTGTTCTTCTTTTTGTAAGTAAAAATTCCTGCCAGCATGAAAGTAAATTTATAGAATTAGAGGAAATATTTAATACTGGAAGGTAATAAAAAAAGGAGAAAAAAGCTAAGAATTTTAAAGCTCTAGTAGGAACCTAATTTTTCATGTGATCCTTAATATAATCCCTTTTCAGTTCATTGTCTTCCCTACAGGCTTTACTTACTTGATCTGAAGAGAATCAATACACAAAATTTTCCTTGTGTCATGAATTGTTATTGGCCTTCCCTGTTGCATTTCTACCTCTGTGCAAACACATCTCTGGTTGCTGTGTCAGGAATGGTCTAACAAGTGATAGCCAAGGCTCAGGTTTGAAGGAAAACAAGACCAGCAAACAGCAGACAGGCCCACTGCAATGGTTTCCCCTGGTAGCTTGTTTCATACATTTTCCTCTGCAGCACCTTCACTGAAAGGCTTTGTAACAGTGTGACTTAGCCATTCCTTCTCGTGGTTCTTTTGGCTCTCATCTTTTAGTTATCTTTTCATACATGCATAGTCATAATGCACTACTAACACTAAGACATACATGCACTCTAATTTTATCCTAGGAATCATATCTGTTGATAATGGCAGCTAGACAAAAATCTGGGAAATTATCTTTCCTCTTTTTAAAAGGAACACCTAGTTCATAGGGAGATGTACATATATAGGTGCTCACCAGTCATTCTGGCATGATTTATTCACAAAATGGCTAAAATTTCAAGGCTATTATTGTTGGCCAGTTAGTTGAATCATCTGAAGAAGCAAGCAGATCTTTGAACCTAAATGCCTTGAGGCTGCATTTTGAAATTGGTGAGTAGTCCTGCAAAGGAAACATCTTCTTACTCTCCTTTCCCTCTGTTTTGACAGATTAGATGTGTTTGCTTTTCCCTAAGTGATTATTCTTTGAAATAAAATATGTTGTTGTCATCAGTGTAGAGATATTGTGAACAGATTTGAAAATCACTACTACCTTGAGAAAGGAGTCAGATTGTACATCTGCATTTCTGTAAATCCAGGTTTTTATGTCCTCATCACCTGCACTGACACCTTTACCAGTATAGATTGGGTCACAGTAAATCAAAGCCAAGTTCACCTGGAAGGGGAACAGGATTTAGTGTCAATACCTGCAGAGCAGTGCATGGATGTGAAGGGTCTGCAATACTTTTGATTTATAAAGAAAGCAAGAGCAATGCACTCTGCCTTCAGACTTGTGAGGGCACTGATCCTTACTCTGCAGTGTGGGGATCTTTCTGTCTTAAAAGCTTTCATGAAATCAAAATGCCAAAAAAAGTTCTTTTGCACTTTTAGTCCAGTCTTGTTAATTAGGACTTTTGCTTTGAAAATGCAGGCCAGGTCTTAGAAATGTAGATCAGAGGCCTGCATTTTAAGTAATTAATTTTCTACCTGTTTACTTTCTACATTCATTGTGAAGTGGTTCATCTATGAACCATCAGAGAAAGAAGCTCGCTGTTTGCTAGAATAGAGGCGATTTACGTGCAAGTATAGAGAGAGAGGAGAGACAAAGAAAGCAAAATAAGTCTTTGGCACCTAAGAAGTGATGGCAGGTATGTGATGAGTGGCACATCACATGCTAAATCCTAAGGAACACCTGTTAGCATCGTAAATTGAGTGGAAGAGCTACGTGTTGGGCTGAGCCGGTGCATAATTGGAACCCTGGAATGTATTTGTGCAGCCTGCAGCAGGAGTCCAGAAATATGTGGACTTGGCAAAAGCCATCAGTAGCGCCAAATAATTATGAAATACTTGAAAGCCCCAGGTAAATAACCTCTTCAGAATTGGCAGGCGTCAACGGGTCATTACTTATTCTGTTTTTTCCTTCTTTTTATGGTGGGCTGTTTTAAATCCCTAGTGGAAAATCCAGTGAGGCAGACAGGGGAGAATGCAATCAGCAATCCAAGCAATAAGAACAAAAAGAAGAATGGCACTTACAAATTTTCCTACAAACTCCACAGTACTTTCCAATTCCAATCTGATAGAAAGGATTTAGCTGAGTAGCTTGGCTGGGTGAAGTGGAGATTTTACAAGTCTAACACAAAGGACCAATACATTTGATTTGGTGGATGTCTAAGCTCTAACAATAATATTCAGTAAATTCAATTCCTTAATCATTGTGACCATAAGAACCAAGTGTTTGTAATGTTCTCAGTACATGCGGAGAGTAATTACATCGGATTTTAATAAGACTTGCTGTGAATTGTTGACCAATGATTCACTATGGAGGAAAAATTAATTAAATTTTAATGTGAAAAGTTATTGTTAATTAAAAGTTGTATGAAAAATAGCCTTACAAAGTAGTTAAGGTGTACAGATTTGAAATTACTAAAAGGGGCATATAAAGAAAAGGAATAAGACTTTTTGAACTCCATTTCACCCTACAGGTTATATGCCTAAAAAGACCAATCCACATGCAAATTCTCTTCTCCAGCCATGAAAAATGTCCCTCAGGAAGATGAGCACCCTGTGGCAGATGATAGCTTGCACCTATGGCTGTAGAGATAGGAGAGAGCTGTGGGATAAGTGGGTGGGTTGGACTCAAGAAGACATTTGCCATCACACCCTCTAAATATTGGCCTTGGTAGAACTTGCAAACGAAAAGGCTTTGACAGCTGAGCAGCCAGTGCAGGGACACTGGCAACTGGAAACAGTGTCACTGCAACCTTGGGGTGCATTTCACTCTAAGCCTTCACCAGATATGCCTGGACTTCATCCATGTTTCCATCCCCTATCAGACTTTGCTTTCCAGTCCCTACAATGTCCTTTTTACAGGGTTCTTTAAAAACACTACAGTTATGCAGAAGTTGGAGTGAAAATGCCAGAAGAAACTCGGACACAGATCCCAAAAGTGACTTAAGTATATTCCATGGTTCTCAATGAAAATTTTTTATCCTCAGGATTGCAGCTGAGCTGCTGCCCAGCTGCACTGTTATTGAGCTACTGCAGGTTCCCCTCAAATCAGGACCTGCTTTTTAGCATTACCAGAACACAAAGAACATGTGGTTAAGATGTGGTAAGTCCAGAGCCCAATTCATTAATAAATCTGATTAGGATCAACGTCTTCTTCCTTCTCTGAGAAGCTTGGACAGAGCCTGGTACACTTTTGTAACAGCTACTTCACCAAAATTAATGAAACGAAATAACATGGTTTTTCCCCTGGATTTCTTTAGGGAGGGGACTTTGTGCAGAAAGTTTGAGCTGATTGGGAGGCTTTTTGTTTTCTTACATGTTGTGTTGTCATTTTAGGCAGTATTGTGAGCCATGCTTGAAGGACCAAGCACTGAAGTTAAATAATGTAACACCACCACCGTGGCTATAAAGTTCTAATTTAACTCCAGACCTTTGCGTTTTCCTCCACAAGAAACCTATGAAAGATCAGCAGGGTCTCAAGTTGTTTGTGTGGGTGGTGTGTTGTGACTCCTTTTACAGATTTCTTTTTCCTTTTACCGTTGGGAGATTCATGTATCTTAAGTCACTTCATCATACATGTCTAATTCAGATCGTTATAATGAAATCAGCAGGGTTAAATCATGCATTACAAAGTGCTTTTTCTTAATCATCAGTTTATCCAAAGGACTGACAAGTGTGCTATTGCACTGGGTAATCCAATGCCCATTCTCCCCTCAAGGATTAGGATTTATTTACTCACAAATGACAAGCATCTACTGTCTCATTTTGATGGTATTTGTGCAAATGAAAATTTAAAGTCTTCTCCATTATATGGTAAAATCTTACAAAAACAGTTTCTTATATTTTCAAATATATGCACTTCTATATCTGTATGAAAAATATATTTTCAAATATATGCACTTCTATATCTGCTTTAAAAAAAATCTCAGTTCAGTGGTCTGAAATATACTGGAATATAACACATTACAAGTAGTGCAAATGCTTTACAGTAAAATATTGTTCACTTAACTCTATCAGGAGGTCAGTGACCAAGAAAGGAACTATAATTGCAATCTAACTACTGAGATTCAGTTTTCCAGACAAAAATGAGCTTGAATTTCTTCCTGATGCTCAATATTTCTTAAAGGGCAAAAAAATAATTAAAATTAAATCCCAGTTTTAGTTTAGCTTTGTGAACACTCTACTTGCAGTCCTAAAAGAAACCCATGTGGAGCTTTTAACAGATGTTTGCAGAAACCTGTACCTCTTGATTGCTGAAAGCATCTCTAAATATTAAATCAATACACACATATGTATGACCTTTCAAAGAGCAGTTTGTATGTCATTCTCAGTAGCCCCATGAAAATGTTCCAGTTAAAATGTCAACAGCAGGATCGCTTTTAGCAGCAAAGGTTATTCTTGCTACACAGTTCTATGGACATGGTGACCCTAGCCACACATACATAGCTGCACCAACAAATTATAACATTAAGCAAATATAACAATTTATTTTATCATTATGCTGTTGCCTAAATCACATCCTTGTGTGACTATTAATAAGCAAAGCTGGAAAACAGAATTAGTGGAGAGGTTATCTCACAGAGAAAGATCATGACTTCCTTCATGTAGCTCAAAATGCAGAGCATAACCTTTGATAGCAAGGAAACAGTTGAAGGCAAATTATTTTTAATACTATAATACCCTTAAATATAACAAAAAATCCAAGAAAGGCATTTGCACAAAACTTAATGGTTGATCCCTAATCAGTGCATGCTGACCTACAGCTGTGCAATTGCATCTGACCTACTCATGGGAGCAATTGCAGTGCCAAGAGTTTTGGAGCAGGTGACCCCCCAAGCTCTTCATCCCCATCCCTTGCAAACTTGCTGTGGAAACACAAGAACCTCTCTACTGGCACAGAGATGCCACTGTGGGGACCAGTTGTGAATGGGGCCTTCCCAGAAATGTGGAAGATCAGGGAGGGGTATTTCTTTTTTGGTGTTGTTTTGACCTTAGCACTTTGTTCCTGAGTTGTGCATTACCCAGAACCAAATTCTTTCTTATTTTGCCTGATTCTGTACAATTAATTCAAGCCATGTGTAGCTGTTCTCCACTGGCAATGAACTGTGAGCCACTGCACCCATTTTGTCAATGCAATTCTGCATTTGAATGTAATCATACTTCTTAGTCTGACAAGTACCTAAATATCTAGACTCTACTCACTTGTCCTGTGCCTATAATCAATAATTCATTCTCTGAATAACTCCATAAAAATGGCAAGGATGATGAATATTTTCTTTCTCTCTCAGTTTAAAATAAAATCCATATTAGTTTCATCAACTGGCAATTATTAATGTACCTTACTTAACCAAGAATTGATTTGATTCTGACAAGTTCTTAATGTCTTTAAATTGTGGTAAATAATTGCTATCCATATTCAGCAGTTTAGTGTACCAACATAAGATGATCTTGCTTTAATGGGAGACATATCTGTGAAACCTTGAAGAATATCAAGTAAAAACCTTCAGCCATCTCTTTTGCTTTAAAGTTTGTGCTGGACAGTGTGTAGGGGTAGCTAGAGCAATAAATTGAGGCTAAACAAAGCTTGGGGCTCAAAACTCAGAAGCAAAAGCAAGCTGTAGATTTTTAGGTTGAGACTCAATATATATGAAATATCTCATCTTTATTTCTATTTTTATTTCCTCATAACCTGAAAATTGTTGTACAAACACCTACCTTTTAGAATTCCTCACAGGTTTGGCATACCTATTAATAATTCAGGAGTTTGAAAGGATGGCCTGTCTGTGCCATTAGCTTGTCATAAAATTGTAACATTTTATCCTATGGATATGGCTGTATTACATATACCTCATGTGCACAGTTTGACTTCTGTGGCAGATATTTAGCTCAGCTATTTAAATTTCTTTGTTTAGTGTCTTGCCTCTATAAAAGCATGTGAAGCAAAGTGTAAAATAGTGATAATAAGAACAGATTGAGGGACTGTGGGTAGGATAGGTCTTATCTGAATTGTAAATTGACTGTGGAATAATTAAGTTAAATGGTTGAATTGGGAGGTGTAGTCAGTTGAAAGATCTCATGGCTTTTCATCTCCCTATCATCTTCCATTTTTGGCTGATGTACAGCTGCATTTGGGTGTCCAGTGATCAACTTCAGAGTAAAGGATATTGAGCCTAAATATTTGAGGTTAAGTACAAACTTTACAGTAATTGACTGAGGGTTTCTAAATCAAATGAAGATTCTTGTACCAAATGTGACCTTGCCAACCACTCTGTCCCAGGTCTTGCCCAAAGTCACTTGTCCCTTCCTGTTAGAAGAAAACTGTTTTTCATTTCTCAATATCCCAGCAATGAGACTTATTGGAAGGAGCTAAGCTCATCAATATAAGGTGAAAATCCTTGGAAGGAGGAAACTACGACTTGTTAATGTTTTTCCTTTGTCTGGATAGCATTAACCTGCCAGACCTCAAGAAAATAACAATGATTTAAAAAAAATAATAAATCCTGTTTCAAAATCACAGAATGCAGGTAGAGAACTGCTGCAAGGATTTAGTAATTTCTTTATTTAAAATGGCACTGCGGGTTTGAATTTCAGCCATCCCACTGGAGTAAATTGTACTAAAGTGGGCTACAAATGTTGTTAAGGCCCCAGACATAAGCCTGTTCCCAGTAGGACAGCTTACACAAGCTTTCTGGAAAAACGCCTGTATTCAACAACAAATCTAAATTCACATTGAGTAGTAAACCTTGGTATAGTCTGAAAAGAAGAACAAACAAAGCACATATTGCAGATATACCCCATAAAGATACAGGAGCTCACATTAATCATGTGTGCTAGGACAATAAGTGACCTTTTCTAATAAGAAATGAGGCAACTAAAGCAGCCATTAAATTTCGCGGAGGCCCTATTTAATGTCTGTGGCATTCATCATCACACGATGTAAACGTCCTCGGCCTGTCGACATTTGCCAATCATCCTTCACTAAGAGGGAAATTGGTCTCAAGCTTTTAGAGCACAGCTTCCCAAATTCTGGCAATGCCAAGGCCATTCTACCTCCTTTTCAACCCTAAAATGACAGAGAGCAGCTGTTTAGCCAGGAAGGTTAACAAACCTTGGAAAAACACTAATGGTACTGTGTTCTTAGCACTTTTCAAAACACAGAAGTTGAAAATTACTGTCTGACACAGGCCTGCCACTTTTGCAGGAGTCAAATGGACAAAATCACTGTTAAGATATCTAGGCTTTGTCTTTCAATAGAAATGTTTATGCTCGCAGTTCTAATACATTAAGGGTTTTCAAGAAATGAAGGCTGATATACACTGAGACGTAGCCACTGCTTTAAGCTTTGCTGTTTAGTTTCAAATTCTGGACAGAGATAATAATTAGGAATGCTAGAAATAAAGATACCATAATTCAGTGTCCAGGGAATGCATTCTCTTATTGAGCTTGGGGAGTCTCACTGTGGCTTTGAAGACTTGGACATCTACTACTCTGCCAAGGCCATCTTTCACTGGCTATTTTGTTTGGTTGGTTTGTTGCTACTCTTTTAGGATTTTCAGGGTTTGAATTTAGCCTCAGGCCTTCTCAGGTTCACAGAAAAATAATGTTGTAACAGCAGGTAAGAGTCTGCAGATCAGGTAGAGGCCTTGAAACCATCCATGAGGTTTCTCGTTTTCTTTTTTGTCTTGTTGATTTGTCCAGTTCTTAACTTGTATTCCCAGCTTCTGGCTAAGAAGTCATCACTTTGACAGCCCCACAGCCCCAGCCATGTCCTGTTTCACATCAGCACTGAGGATCTGGTGTCAGGCCAAGTTTTGCAGTGTTAGGCTTCACTGAGTGCCAGGGAAGTTTCATGCTGGTCTATGTGCAGAGACAGAGAGTCCTTTGCCATTGATAGATGGCCTGCTGAGGACTACCAGCAGGCAAACCCTTGCTGTTCTAGCAAGTTCTAGCCTTGTTTTAGCTTAGCTCTCACCTGGAAAACATCTGTTGAATGCCACTTTTCTTAGTTTTGGTGAGCTTACATGTAATGCTGCGTCACAGAAGATAACGTCCATTTATAGTGCCTTAAATGCCAAACATGAATAATATCCTAATTCACTGAAAAATGGGATTTAAGATGAAAAGGACCTGGCTCAAGGCAAAGAAATGAGAGTTGTAACTTCTTAAAAAGGGGACATCACTTTGATGAGAGGAAAGAGCTACATGAATAGCCTCACAGGTGGACTGCTGCCAGCCCCTGTTTAGGTTACAGCACTGGATTCAGCTACTCAGGCTTTCCTCCACTCGGGTGGTTATGACCATCACTGAAAGGAATGCCTGTGGATGGCAAGGAAATTCAGCTTTGGAGGGGAACCAAGTCTCTGTAATTCATGTTTCAGGTTTTTATGATATGGATTATTGCATTTCTTTCTCCTTGGATGTACCAAAACAATCTTTGTGAAAGCTTAGCTGGTCTGTGATGCAGCTGCACCTCTTCTAAACCAGACTGCTAAGACAGCTATCAGTCCAGTTGTCCTTGGCTTTTCTTGGAAATATATGCAATTTTTGCTTGCCCTGAAAGGGTTTTGCTTCAGTTTTAAATCCTTGAAGAGAAAGGTCCTGGTTATGTCAGCCTCCACCTGTTTGCCTGTGGAGAGTGGTGGCAGTGACCAGCTACCAGACTGGATTCGCTTGTTTTCAGCATCTGTGTGCAAAACTGAGTTTGTCTTTAAAGGCTGAAGTTCCCCCTTGGAATGCTACAGGTAAGATGTAGCATTCATCTCTTTGTGTCAGTTTCTTTAACAGATTGACCACATGTAAGCCAATGGTTATAAATCAAAATTTCCACTTATTTAACATCATGTGAAGGCAGTATGAAGTAACAAGAGGAGTTCAATGAGCTTCTAAATTTAGGGCAAGAGTTGACAGTTTGTGAGCTGTGCTTGAGCAGCTCAGATGCAGCCTATACGCCTTGTCCTGTGCCAGGCTGTTTTTGTCCAGGAGCTGCTGGAATTCAGACTTCCAGTTAGGAAGGAGGCAAACCACTAATGATCACCAGGACACCTGCATCATCCCAGGCCTCCCCATCCTGGAGAGATATGAGTTGGATCCTGGGAACCCTGCACTGCAGGACTGCAGGGAGACAGCATGATTTTCTTGCCCAGAACCATTGATGGTGCTTCCCAACCCTACTGCTTCTCAGTGCCTTAAGAAAGACTGCAGGGAGATGGCAAGAAACTCTCCTCCCAGTGCATGTTTATAGATCCAGGATCCTCTGTCAGATGGAGAGATTAACAGAGGCTTTGCATCAGCTCTACATAAACTTTAATAGCATTTCCAATAGTGGTACTTGCAATTAATTGAAATGAATGTGTGCTAATACTGACTACAGCCTGAAAAATTGGTAATTAATTGGCTGAAATATTTGCTTTTTTTGCAGATCCAAAGAATTAGATTCAGATTTTTTTTCCCCTATTATAGTGTGCTTGCATTTTCCTCTGTGGTTCAGAAATCCCAGCTGAACATCCTTTGTTATTACTCCCCATGGTCAGGGATTTCTCTGAGGAAGAGATGACATATGATCATCACTGTACTTCCAATAAGAAGTTGGTTGGGTAAAGAAAAGCAGCTGGCTGGCTCTAGCTATGAAGCTTCATTGCAAGACTTGTGAATAAAAGTATCTGAGTTCTGTATGACCTTTTTTATACCAGAATTCCACTTGCTGACAGAACACGCATCATAAGGACTTTTTTGTTAAAAGGTGGGAAAACATTTTCCAGACAGTTAACATTTTCCAGACCTCTGCTGTTTTGGGTGAAGAGTGACAAATAGCACTATGCATCAAAAGGCTATTTTCATTTCAGTTTCCATTCTTTCTGGCTTTTTTTTTTCTTTCTTTCTCTCTGTCCAAAATAGAGGGAAAAACAAAACAAAACAAAACAAAACAAAACAAAACATCGCTGCCCAAAACATGGGACAGCAGAGGAAGAAAGGCTATCAAACAAAGCCTTTATAAGGAGAGAGTTGCAGAGTATGGCTATAACCATGGTAGAAAAAATACCATTCCTTATGAAAGATTCAGTCACTGTATCCATGCATTCCTCACTATATCAGCCACAATCCTTGCCTGTCCTTGAGCACTGAGTGATGTAAAGTTGTCAAAAGCTCAGACTTTGAACTTCACACAGAAAGCCAGTCCTATGTCCACGTGCAGGATCTATCAGTGTTGTTTTTCACTATGAACATTATTTTCAGCTTCTAGCTAATTAGTCCATAGAGGGATACTATTTCTATGCAGAGAATTTTCTTATATTGTAAGAAAATAGTGAGAATTCCCTGCATGTGCATAGTGACAAATTTTGTCTTCTAGCCCACCCCAAAGGCACCTTTCTTTTAAATATTAATCTGCAGTGGTGTTGTTCTTCAGATCTTTATGCAAGGGACTGCTAAATTTGAAATCAAGTTATTTAATGTAAGATTGGATGGCAGAAAACTTCTTTGATTGGCTCCTTTTCTTTTATTTTGAAAACTTATTTTAAATATGTTCATTTAGCACAATCTCTTCTTAGCACTTGGGGAAGCTCAGCTAAGCCATCAGTTTAGCTGTGGAGAGACCATTTTTCTCCTGACAAGCTTGCGAGCATCCTAACCTATAATTCACCCAAATTTGTGAGACATTAATTCTCTCTGGCAGCTCAATCCATTAAAGACAGTAAAGACTTTGGATCAATTAATACATTCTTCTGACAGACGCAGTAATGAAATTGCTACTTCCATTCTATTTGCCCTTTGACGTACGAGCCCAGATCAATCCCAAGCAGTTATGAGGGACCATTTTTATGTCTGGTCTCCAGCAGTGACTCTCTATTCTCTGTGCATTCTTGAATTATATCCCTGGGATTCCTTATATAATATATATCACACTAGCTTATTAATGTTTCCAGAATTGTTCCCAATTTCCATATGTAAAAATTTGCCATTTCACTCTTCTTGCATATGGAAATAGTCTCAAGGCAGGGAGAGGTGCAAAGTAGAACTCTCCTCCTGTCCTTAGTGGCAATCAGAGCTCTTCTGTGTAGTTTATGGGGTTCAAGGCTGTTACAGGGACAGTCTACTTGTGCCTGAGTAACCCAGGAATTCCCCTCATACCCATCAACTGAATTTTTCAGAATGGAGAAATAGAGTACTCCAGCAGGCAGGACATAAAATCATTTGGCATTGCAGCTGGCTGCTGGACCTCCCTGGCCTCCTTCTCTGCTCCTCTGATTCCACAGACATCATTCATAGCTAGGTCCAACAGCAGGACAGGCCAGAAGTGTTCATATTAGATGTGTTCTTTATAGTCAGGCAACACATGTTTTTAATACTTTATTTTTTGCCTCTTTTTTTTGCCTCATGATATCTTATTTCCCTAGGTTTTTTGGAGGGCTGAATTAAAATGGCCTTTAAACTCAAGTCATAGGGATGAAGGGTGTTGCAGACCTTGCTAATGATTTATAAACACATACAGTTAGCTTTGCTAAGATTCACAGCATTTTTATTTGTGTTCATCTCCTTCCCAAATCCCTGAACTTCTGCACTTAATATGCTAGAATTTGATTTAAGAAGAGTGCAAGTTTTTTTCCATTATCTTGTTTTATTAAAGATAGAAAGCATCATATACCCTCTTTTTGCTCATTTGTTTTTGTGAAGCTCACTGAAAGTTTAAGGCTAAATGGAGTGCTGGGAGAAGGGGTTCAAGTGAATAAATATTCTTTCCAAGTGGTGCCATTGTCAGAAATTTAGAAGTCTCTTATTTTTTCTTTAAATTTGCATAGGTATCCAGATCAGTTCATCCTGATACTGATGTGGTGACACACTTTTCTGTATAAGAGCAGCCATCAGGGTAACTAGATGTGTGACAGCTTTTTAACTTGCACAGCTACGCTGGTAGACACTCTGAGAGGGAAGTTATCACAAAGAAGTTATTTGTGGTCTACCTCAAAGCTGGGTTTTAGAAGCTCAAAGCAGGAAGAGGTAAATGACCGTGAGTATATGTGTGGATGACACAATTCAGGGAGGTACAGGCATAAGCAGCACTGGGTGATGAAACCAGAATCACACGAGCAAAAGCAAAAAAAAACCCATTGAAAATTAAATAAGAAAAATGAGATCATAGACAACAGTTAGGAATATATCAATTAATCATTGCAGCAACATCTAAGCTCAAAGTTTTATCAATTAGAGATATTCAATCAGGATCTGCTACTGGGAGCAAAGTAAACATTTGGACACATTTCTGGCAGAGATAATAAAAGCCATAATGCTGTTGTGCAAGACACTGGCACAGTTCATCAGAAAGGCTGTACACAGTAGTGGTTTCCTACATGAAGTGTGAAAAGGGACAGGTTCAGAAAAGAGCTACAAGCATGACCCAACATCTAGATCATATTTCATAAGATTCTAATTTTGCTAGAGGACCACATCAGATACAGACAAGCCAAGAAGGGATATCACTATTCAGGCACCACAGAAGTAAACTCTGAGAAGAAATAAAAGTTATTTAAGATAGCAGAGAACTTTGGCACAGTTTCCATTAAAATAATTCAGAACAGAAATTAAAATTTTCTGACTTCTGGTAAGAGAAATGAGGTCTGGTGTGATCTTACATTAAGAATAGGGACTAGGGAGGAAAAAAAGGAAAAGAAAAGGAAAAAAAGAAGGAGAACCGTTCTGAAAATAGTTTTTCACTAGTTTTAAGAAAAATATATGATGATATTTTCTATGACAGCAGAGTATTAGACCTAACAAACTACATCTGTTCAAACCCATTTTCTGTACCCATAGAAGTTCCTTACACTCATACAAGTTATTTTGGTTCTTGAATACAATCAGTGGACTCATTTACATCTGCACTCATACTAAGTGCAAAGTGTAATTGTACTTGAAATTAAGATACAGATGTTTTACACACAGTAATCACCATTTGCAGAGCTAACCCTCAGGAATTGTTACAGATGGTCTAAAGATTTGTTTTCAGGAGCAGAAGTTTCTCAGTTCTTTCTCTTTTTTGAGAGTAGACAATATTTACTGAACAGAACAAATGAAAAAAACCCACATCTATGGGTACACACACTGTATATTTGCTTTTAGATTTTAGGCCCATTCAGGCTTTTACTATAGATTTGTGAGATTCATTCCACATGGAAACCAAGCGAGCTTTAAATGCTAAAGTAAGCTTTTAAAATTCTAATTTATTCTTCCTGTTTTGTATTTTTCTCAAAGCGTAACTGAAATGACATTCTGAACAAGACTCCATAATGCTGCTCTTCGCCTATTGAAAAGAAAAGACATTCCTCATGTTTTGTACATTGGCTCAGAAAGCCTAACACTAGATGCATTTTCCTCATTTCACTGTGGGGATGTACATCATAAAATGGTCTTAGCTTCATCTTCTGAATAATTCTGTTCAGAAACAGTGTTAATGAAGTGTCTGCCACCTTTATCACTCATTGTTAATCCGTCTTCCACTCAGTTCTCCACCTGTCTGGCATTTCAGTTCCACAGACATATTTTGCTCTTTGCAATACTGCTTGCACAACTTTATACATGTTGTGTACTTCACATAAAGAGATACTTACACTTTCCTCTTGAAGGAGCATTCTAATAGATTACAAAAAATCTTTCACAGTTACTGGGGTCCTGACAGCATTGTTTAATGAATCAAGGGCCATGTTTCACTGTCTACTGGGCTTTTGGACACATCTGGATTTTTATTCAGCAGAAACATCTGAGTGTGTTAGCAGTGAAATACTCATCATTAAGAAATCCCAAATATGTCTTGGATTTAGACAATCGCCCAGAGACAGCAGAAAAGATCCTTCCTTTTTTGTGTTTATTAACTGGCTGCTGTATTGCAGTTCAATGCATGAATTTCAACACGGAGTAAAAATTTAAAATACCTCAGTCATATTCATCCTGAAAATGCCGTTTCCTTTCCTTTAATGTGTCTTTATTTAGTATCAATATAAACCTTGAAAAGAGAGTCTTTCTACAACTGAAAATTATCTCTGTAATGTAAATAAGAGTGAAAATAATCCGTGGTACATATTGATGAACAGAGTGCAAATATGACTTCTAGCCTGTGTGTATATTTGGAAAACTTGGGTTTTCCACTGAAGAAACACTGGTGATATCTCTTAGGAGGTTGTGTGATGAGCATAAATAGAAAACAGAATTTTCTATCACTGAACCTTAAAAACTTCAGCTGATGTCTAGAGGGTGAGGCAGAAGATGAGCCATGGTTTTGGTATAGGGTTTTTGTTGTATTTCACTGTCTAAAGAGGAAGCATTGCCTCTCACTGAGCACTGGTATTCCATACAGATAAGCCTTGACACATTTGCACCTGCAGCGGCTTTGTAAACGGAGGGAAACTGTTCCTGAATTTCACAAAATCAGAATATTCTAGGTTGGAAGGGGCCCACAAGGATCATTGAGGCCAGCTTTTAAGTGAATGGCCCATATGGGCCTCAAACCCACAACCATGGTATTCTTACCACCATGCTCTAACCAGCTGAGCTGGTCCCAGTGGCATATTTGGGACAGAACATATCGCAAAGATGGGGCATTGAGAACTAATTTAAACTGGTGTGGGATTGAATCTTGAGTGGTAGGAGAAAAGAGATAAACTAGGGGGAAAATACTTGAGAATAAATTAGCCTCTGAAGAAGCAGGCAGTTCGTGGGAATATGTGAGCAGCAGCCCGGCCCTGGTGGGATCCAGCCGGGAGCTCTCACCCGACTGGGAAATGAGTGAGCTGATTGACCAGACGGTCTGGCAGTTCTGTGAAGTGTGTGGTGGCCTCTACTGGTGTATCGAAACGTTACATGGATGTTTGTGCTGTCTCAGAACCCTGAACAACTCTGGATAATCACAAGGGATGTTTAATATTCACCAACCAGCCAGTTTAGGATCCTACCCTGGTGATTATTTCTGCTGAAATGTAAATGAAGTGATCTATTAGATTATGTCTTTTAGTCCCAGGGGTTTTCTCTCCTCAGCTTGATATGGAGTTTGCTAAAAGGATACATTCTCTCCTATTGATGAGAAAGGCAGTAGTACCCTTCAGTTATTGTTGGTCACATCTGACATGGCCATGCTTACCAGAGGATGCCATAATTTGTCCCACTGTATTTTTATATCTTTTGATAGACCATGAAGATAATGCAATGAAAAACTATTTCAGACTGTTCTATGGATCATTCTTTCATTGCAAACACTTTGTGACCAGTTAGTATCAATTAATTTCTTACTTCTTACCTGTTCACCCCTTGTAAGATCAGTTAATATTCAGGTAGTTCTTATGTGGTCTATCGTAGTTTATTATCGATGAAGCAATGGTTAATGGGCATTTAAGAGGAAGTTACTGCTTGTGCTCAAATTCTGCTAACATTATTTGCTCCTTCATTGTTAATCAATTTGCTATATCTTCACAGAGATACCACTGTAATGCAATAAAAGTTCAGTCATAACTGTAATTAAATAGCCACATTTAATTTCAATTAAATAATGAAAGCTTAAATAAGCTGTTGATTTTTTCTTCTCTGGTAGAGCTAACTTGCCATGGAGAAGCAGCTTTTCATTTTACTTCAGAAGAGCCAAAGCTTCTATAGAAATACTATTACCAAAGGGCTTGCAAAATGAATGAAGGCTGGGACATGAGACAGGGGAACAGAACTGGAGCTTGTTAACTCCAGAATGTACTCTTGCAGAACTGGTTGAAATAAGGGAGTTTTCTAAGACATTTCCTTCAGTCTTTCGAGTGCTCAGATTTCAGAATTCAAGCTCTGTTAGCACTAATCACTGGGGCACCAGGAAAGATACAGAGATCTAGGTTTCAGTTTTCTCCTGAAAACTGATAATAAACAGTTCTTTGTAAAATATTTTGATGTTTATGAATAGCACTCCAACATAATTCCAGTCATTTTTTACATGAAATTTGACCCATATTTTTCCATTTACATTTGGACTTCAAAGTGTCTTTTCTTATTGTTCTTCTCCTGTCTCTGTGTTCTCAATGCTTTTACTTTCTATCACACGTGTTTGTTGACCTGCCTGCATGCTGTGTTCATCTTGCTTTGAAGCTCCCTTCTCTACAGAAATACTGGAGCTTCAATTCAAACATTACCTTTTAGGAGTTTTGAGAGGAAGGAGCAGCACAAAGGAAGATTGGACTTGTTTGTCACTGAAAGCTTAACAGGAACATTGAACCTCAGCCATTTCTCCATAGGAACTGCCTGAGTATACAGGATCTCTGATTTAACTGCTACAGGCCATTGCTTGAATTCCATTAATGGATTTGATCATAGAATCATAAAGGTTGGAAAGACCTTCAAGATCAAGCCCAGCCTTTGACCAAGCACCCATCATGTCAGCTAAACCACAGCACTAAGTGTCACATCCAGTTGTTTCTCGAACACCTCCTGGTTTGGTGACTCTACCAACTCCCTATTTCCAATGTTGCACAATCCTTTCTGTGAAGAAATTCCTCCTGATGTCTAGTCCAAGCCTCCCCAGTGCAGCTTGAGGCTATGTCCTGTTGCATGTTGCCTGGGAGAAGAGGCCAACCCCCACCAGGCTACAGCCTCCTTCCAGGTAGTTGTAGAGAGCAATAATATCTCCCCTGAGGCCCTTTTTCTCCAGGCTGAACAACCACAGCTCCCTCAGGCACTCCTCACAGGACTTGTGACTTGTGCTCCAGACCCTTCCCCAGCTCTGTTGCCCTTCTCTGGACACACTCCAGCACCTCAATAACTTTCTTGAAGTGAGGGACCCAGAAGTGGACACAGGACTCAATGTCAGGGTTGGCTATAGCACGAGATGAAGAAGGAGAAAGGTCACTCTCCTTCTCAGTCATTGCTGGAACTCTCCTCTCTGTAGAGAATAGGACACACAGCTGAGTTCTTTAACAACCTGGGGTCCTCTTTGGCATCCGTGTCCAGATGTTGCTTAGACAGCGCTCTGGCAACCTGCAAGCTGGCTTTACAAGATATTGGGACTTTTCCGTGTCAATATTTCTTTTCCTAGGGCCTATTCCTTGTTTTCTTCCATCCCACCTAATACTATCCTAGGAAATCAGGATTCATATTTGCTTTGCTGAGAGAAGAGGGTTGAAGGAAATGAGTCCAGGTGTCTGTCAAGTATGAGACACTCTATGATTCTATGCCTCAAGATGACGATTTGAATTCACTAGTCAATAGCTTAAAAAAGATAAAGTCAGTGTTCACCAAGGGCTGGTTATCCTTCCCTTCCTGCTGAGACAGGAGGAGGATGTGCAGCTGGAAATGCCTTGTTACCATACAGGAGCTGGAAGGCTGGATATGATTATGTAAGCATTCATAAGCAGATATGTTCCTTGAGTTATTTCTTAACTGGCAAGGTCAAAATACCTCTTGAAAAATTAAACACACTGCCTGCTGTGAGACTGATAATCACCTCCAATTGCACCAGCATCAGTGAATATGTCCCCATTTCTTTGGTGTGGCTGTCAATCTCTGCTCAGATTCCAGAGCCAAATGTAAGTTTGTGTTGACAGCCTACTCTTATGTAACTTTCTCCCCAGAATAAAGGTCTTGTTGCTGTTTAATGAAGACATCATTATTAAACATGCAGTCTCAAAAATTCTACCTAACAATTAATAAGGCTGTTTGTAAGCAAAGCACTGATAGTGACGACTTGCATGACTGGAGTTCTGTAGCAGGGGTACTTGATCCTTGCCTCCTATCTTCCTGCTCCCCTTGTTTTCTTTCTGCCGTCTGCAAGGCTTATGTAGCCCTGCTGTGAGCCAGTGCATCTGGCTAAACACAATATAACAGAGCAGTGAGTGGATTTTTGCTATTCTAGTGGGCTGAATTGACTCCATAGAGGGTGGACCAGACGTTGGGATCAGTGCAAGGGAAGCAGACTCACCAACTCTGATGGAAGAGCTAGAAGGCAACAGTTTGATTCAGCCAGCTGGAGGAATTTCACCCAAGCTGTTTCTACTTTTTTGGCTGTGGTTTTGGCAAGTTTCATGACAGGCTTGGGATAGTCCAGGGATTGGAGGTATCTTATACAGTATAAATTATTTTGCTATTTGTTTTTAATTTTTTCCCCAATCTACATACTGTGTCATTCCTAAGCATGATGGAGGTTTCTGTTGGAAACTGCCTTATGTTCTAGCAATCAAACAGCTCTATTTTTTCATGCAAGAAAAGCTTGGTAACCTTACAGAGCTAAATTTCTCCTCCCTATTTTTGCATTCCTACATTGCTCCTTCTCAAGAGGATGTGATACAAAACAATGTTTAGCTCGATTTCCTCTAAACAAAATGAAACTCTACCTGTCACAGAAGAATAACTCAGTGCAAAACTGAATATAAAGAGTATGGTCTGATGAGCAGAAGTCTCTCTATCACAACATGCTCCCCACAGGACAGCATATTAACAATACAGCATTGTGAATTGTCTTGAGAAAAGGCTTCTGGCCAAAACATTGACATTCACAAGCAGCTGCTGCACTCAGAGAATGTAGGCTTTAATTATCTTGGATAAAACAATCAATTTGGAGTGCAAGGCAAGTTAGACTCCTGAATATTACTGATCACCTGGAAAATCACAATGAATGTATGCTTTTCTTCTCAATCTACCTTTCAACCTGCAGCTCATTCCCTGGGCTGTAACAAATGCATTAGGTTTTGCTTAGCAAAGCAGCACCACTGAAGAAAATTCATGAAATGAAACTTGAAAGAAAGTGGATTATTTAAATGAAAAGAGGTATGATATTGCTAGTCACCTGCTCCTCACTCGTTTCCTGGGGATTTAATATACTTGCATGTGATTCCAAAGCAAATAAAACCGCCTATCTACTGATTGCTTCATACAGACAGTAACCGAAGAACCACAGTTATTTCCTCTTGTTTCTCACACTTTTACATTTTTCTTAAGATCATGCCGACATGATGCCTCAGACAGCTGGGATCAGTATGTACACACACGCATATGTACACACATCGCCGTTTTCTCCATTCTCTTCTGCCAGAAGCCGTAAACACCTGTCTTGGGACTGCTGGCATTGCCGGCCAAGGCCATTCCTTGCTCCCAGTAAATGCAGGCTGATGCTGGCAGAGTAACACCGGGTGGCAGCAGCGGGTTTCCAGGCAGTGAGAGGAGCCTGTAGCGAGGCTGTTGTCACAAGTAATGAAGACACAGAAATTAATTTTGTTTTGATTTCTGAACTGAGTGCTTGGCATGTTATCCGACTCCAAATTTCTTCAGTTTGTCATTTGTTCATGCCTCAGAGTCCTAGATTCCTTCTTTTAGCTTAACCTAACATTGTAATTGCTGCATGAATGACAGACTCATTGGGATTTGTGATACTGGAGGATGTGTGGTGCATGTATCATCTGCTGAGAATTTGGGATTGTAGCCAGCTAGAGAAAAGTCGGACAGATATTTGTCTTTAGGGTATACATCATGTTTGTCCTGGTCTTTGTCCTACTTAACATGTCAAGAGTTGTGACAAGCACAATAGAAGAAACCCTTTCAGAAACATATTTTGCAATTACTGCAAAGTTTGCTGGGCAGATGACAAGACCTGGGGAGCAAACTGCCTGCTAACCATTATCTTCTGACATGGGGGTTTTCACCACTTGACAAGTCCCTTCTGAGCGGGCATCACCTGGAACTTGGGAGCAGAGCCCTGGGCAAAGACAATTTGTTGGGCTGTTTTCTCCTTTCTGGGGAAGTTTAAGATGAGGTCAGACTCCAAAGCCAATATCCTATTGCTTTTTCTGACAAATGTGTTGCCTGTCATACTGATGATTCCCAGATGCATTTGCTTTTTGGCAATTTAGAGACTGAAATACACTTCTTGTAGAAAGACAAGTGGGGAATGTAGAGTTTTGAAAGCCCACATCCCAGAATACATCTTGACAGCCACCTTAACCATTGGTGAGACACTCTCACTGCAAACTGTAGGCACAAACAGCATTAATTTTGTTTCTTAATATCAGTAGTACAGTAGCAAGACTCAAGATACCATTTTGGGTTGTTTTTTCTCCCACCCCAAAAGTAAGTAAAGATTTTCCAAATGTTTCATGCTCAGATTTCTCTATTTCAGTGATTTAGATTTCTCTATTCAGTGACTTAGCTGAGGCAGCTCAAAGGACTAACATGTTATGTCTTGCTGGCTTTCACTGCTGATTAATGCCCAAAAACCATGAGTCCCAGCTGAAAGTAGTTACGACAATGACCTCTGCAAAACCCAAATGTTTTCATTTAAGCAGACTCCTGTTCATGCTATAAATTCCTCTTTAAAATACAGGGCTTTTAATGCAGTCATACCATAGTTCTAAAGCCAATTAAGCATTTTTTTGAAAGATTGGTAATGTGTCTGTCTGCAGGGAAAATCTATGTGTTCAACAGCTTAAGGCTTTGAAAGTAATCCACTGCCTTCCAAAAATTCTTTTCTCTCAGGAGGCATCAGTACATGGTCTGGGGCAGCTCAGTTCATGGCAGTATTGATAATCCTGCATCTTAAATGTCTTGATGGTACACACAATTAGGTGCAATATGCATCAGCATAACATTGGCAAACATAGTGATACAGTGCCAGTGATCAGAAGTATGAACAACTAATTTTCTGCAATGTCTGTTGGGGCTTAATGATTTAATATGAAGATGAACCCCGCTGTTTGGTTTTTCAAGTATTGAGAAGTATGTTTAGAAAATCAACTGGACATTAATAAATTGAATTTAGTTATTTTTTACCTATAGCAACATCAAAAGTACATGCACTGTAAAAGTTGGATGCAGCCTTGCATGGGAAAACTGTTCCTGCATATCGTGTCAAAGTCAGATCTGAGGATGGATTTCCATTCCTAAAAGAATAGAAATATATATTGTGTAAAATATAATAGTATACATGGCATATGTGTAATGTATAAGTCAGTTATATGGTCAACTAGAAATGAAAGACAAGACTTCTTTGAAAAAATTGCAAACATGGCAAAACATACATCGGACATCTGCCTGATAAAGCAGGGCAGAAGGGGATCAGAAATATCTTCTCTCTTCCATGTTGCTTTCTGCCCCCTGTTTGCCACCCTCAGTAGCAGATACACCCTGTTCCTCTGTGCCACCTCCCTCCCACACCCTGCCACCTGCTTCAGGTACCACACAAATCCTCCCATCTGAGTGCTCTGGGAGGTTCACAGAAACATCCTCCGGTGCTCTAGACTGGTACCTGTCTGCTGGCAGTACCACCAGCCTCAGCCATCTCTCCTAGAATCATCTTTCTTAATATTTCTCTGTATTTCTTTACCAGGGTTTTGGCTATTCTACTTTGTCCCTACTGTGCTTCCCTGACCATCCCTACACATGGTGATGTATCCTCTGTGGTGCGAGTTTCTCGGAAGCTGCAGATCCCTGAACCGCTGGTGCCAGGAATAACGCTGTCATGAAAGGTGGGAGAGGGATCAAAGCCTCACTGGTGACTGAAGAGAGAAGGAGATATGATAAGACATCCTGAGGACAGGGAAAGAGGGTCTGTAGCAAGCCAAGCTTTAATCAATAGAAACTGCAGCAGAATCTGCTCTAAATCTCCATCTTCGCACAGCACCCTGAAGCACTTCACGCAGTCATAACTGCTGACTGTTCTCAGCATTGGGGAAGCCACATTGATCATCCATAATGCATATTTACATGAAAGTTATTTACACAGATGCAGAACGCAGCAGTTCATTAAATAATTTTTTATGACATGTCACTTATGGAGCAGAAGAGAATTTGGCTGCTGCATAGCAGTTTCTACTGAAGTGGCTAGGATGTAATGCATTGACATTCAGCAGAAGCAATCAGCTTGAGAAATTTTGTATTGAATGCATTTTGAAGAGTAATTAAGCTTCCTAGAGTAAGCAATGCTTGTTAAATTGTGTGTTAGTACTCGTTACTTAAAGTAGATAACACTGCATTGTTTTAAACAGCCTGTCTTATCTTCCCTGAAGAATGAGATTATCTCCTCTGTCTTGTTCTTCCCGTGTCATGAAATGCACTCAGAGTGTGTGTCCCTCAATCTCTTCTTCACGTGGCCTCCCATAGTAATGCTCAGATCTGCAGCTGTCAGAGCAGCAGCAGGCCAATGACAGATAATGATATTCTTGCCTTTCTCAGGGCCTGCTCTGCCTCTATTGCTCACACAGGTTAGCTTCTCTTATTGTTGGGAATTGGGGGACTGCTCACCTGGCAGGGACTGCTCAAGGAGTAGGAGCAGTGGAGGCACCGAGACACGGGTAGGATGCCACCCTAAAAGTGAGAGGGCAAAGACCTTGTCGTGGTTTGACACTGGCCCAACACCAGGCACCCATGAGAGTGGTTCACTCACCCTCCCCTGCCACAGCTGGGGAGAGGAGAGGAAAAAATTAAAGAAGGCTTCATGAGTGAGATAAGGACTGGGAGAAAACACTTCAAGGGCAAACATGTTCAACTTAAAGCTCCAAAGTGAATTTATTACTAACAAAATCATAGAATGATAATGAGAAGTAAAATAAGCCCTTAAAACATCTTCTTTCCCCCCAGCCTCTCCCTCCTTCACACGGACAGAGCCAGAGAAACAGGGGGGTTTTAGGTCAGCTCATCACTGACATTTTCTTCCACTGCTCCAGGAGAGGAGTCCTTCCCCTGTGAGACCTTGGGATCCCTCCCACAGGAGACAGCTCTCCGTGAACTTCCCTGGTGTGGCTCCACTCTCATCAGCAGCAGCATTACCACACCTGCTGCAATGTGTATCCCTGCCAGGGCACGCATCCCTCCCAAAACTGCTGTGACGTGGCTCTCTTCTCATGGGATGCAGTCCTCCAAGGACAGGCTGCTCCATGTGGGACAGGGCCACCGGGTCTCCCACTGGATCA
>VZSR01001685.1:12093281-12288489 GCA_013398615.1 Brachypodius melanocephalos | reverse complement strand
CTGCTGCACACGGTGGAAGCTCCCAGCAGCTTCCCCCAGAAGCCACCTCTGTGTCCCACTGCTACCAAAAACCAGGCCATGCAAAAACAATATAGTCCTACAAAATTTACATTACTTACCTGGTTAAACAGGGCAGAGAGAACAAAGCCTAAGCATCAGGGATTTGCTGTAGCCTTTGTATATCATGACTTGTTTATCTCGCTGCAATGCCTATATTTATTTTTATGGTCCAGGACCAGAAAGTGTACAAACACTAAAAAAAAAGTGAAGTTTACTGCTTCTCCTGTAAAACATTTACTGCTTTACTATAAGGTTATGTTAATGTGATTAGAATTTTCTCCATAACTAGGGTTTACATTATGGGGCACCTTAAAGCATAAATGACACTCTTCCTGATACCATGCAAATAGGTATCACTTGAATGTGCATTATTTGTAAGCCCCGAAGGAGCAATTGAGCCAAGTGAGCTAATTCTTCTGAGCAGGATTAGTATATCCCATGAGAAGCCACGTCACATTACAACTGATCTCATTTTTTTTATAAAAATGCAGTCTCTATAGTTTCTAGGTACCACATATGATCCATTTTCTTACATTTCAGCTCTGGATGGCAATCACTAGGGAGAATTTTTAATCTCATGACTTGCATTAAAACACAAGAGCAGAAGCATAAACCGCATTATTGCTGAAGGAAGTTGGTCTGAGAAGCTGTATTCCCACATGCATATGAGTAAGTGAATTACAAGTTAATCCATGTGCAAAAGAGTTTTAGTGATTTCAGTCTGCCTTCTGCAATTTCAGCTCTCTTTGGAAAAATGAACCAAACACCACTAAAAACACATATTTTTCCATTGTCAAATATTTCTCATTCCTAGACTCTGTCCCTTGGCACCTCGGTAACTTTGTCGTTCTCTGAGTGGATTACTGGTCACTTAGGCAACAGCACAAATTCCAGTGACTGAACAGACTTGCTGTGAAGACCTGCCAGCTAGTCAGTGAACAAGTGACTTCTTCATCACTGGTATGAGGAATGTCACATGATCTCCTTTATTTACATCTTGACAGAAGCTGCTAAACCAGGGAAGATCTGAAAAGTAATCCAAGATTATCAACAGCTTAAGGCAGACATTGTGTGCAGCAGTTCTCAGTTTGAGTGCTTACCATCATGCTAAGCTTTTCTGAAGTGTAAGAGACACTGAGGGTCAAACTGACATTCTTTTTTGGAAATTTTCATGCTTTCCCCACAAATCATGTGTAATATTTGATTGCTCTAGAAACTGCTTGAGCTAATAGTGCAACGTATCCCATCTTTTTGCACTCTTGTAAAGTCACTGATATGTTGGTCACGTTGGTGTGCTCACGTATGACATAGGGATTTCTCTGCAGGTTCCCCATTTTCAAAAGAAAAGCTAAATTCTTTGAGACAGCATGTGGGGAAGTTCTTTGTGGAAAAAAGGTATTAACTTTTCCTATTTTAGGTTTTCAGCAGGATTTCCTTTTTGGTGGTATAATCTGTCCACCAATTTTCCTCTGCATGGCCTGAAAGGTCAGATACTAAAGTCATGACTACTACACCATAAATTGTTTCTGGTCAGAAATGTCTTACAGGAGGATCTGATGCTCACTGACCTGATTTTGCTAATGGGATACTATGGACTCTCATGAAGTAACTTTGATGAATGTATTGGGAGTAATTCCCAGTGCACTCTTACATCTTCTCGATGTGTTTACTAGCAGATATTAATTTAATGAAATTTAGAATACAATTCTAACTGTCATGGCCAAGATGTTTTTATCAAAATTCATGCTTCCAGAAATCTAAAATGTAGCTATGATCTATGCAAAAATGAGTCTTGATAGTTTTTTCACATTTGCCTCTTACATACCTCCACCTGTCACTGCTGCTTTTAGGAGAAAGCATTTGAGTTTGCAAGGAGCACAAAATTGCTTGCACTTGTCTTTCCTTCTATGAAGGCAAGGTTAATAACATGAGTGACTATTCAGGATTACCTGTAGCCTGGCCTCTTCTTTTTCTATGGCCTTTAAAGGTTCCTTGGACAGGGTGTCAGCACTGACTGCAAATATCCTCAGTTTGAAAACCTAGGATAAAGAATGCGCAGCCACTGGAGATTTTTTCTAAAAAAAAAAAAAAAAAAATACAGCTGAGGCCAAAATTTTACTTTTGTTTGTTTGTTTTTCTTCCTGTAAGAAAACAGAAAGAAAACTTACTGTGAAGGCAAGGAATGAGATTTTCCTTTCTTTTTATCATCAATGTGATTTGCAGCCGGTTGGTTTCCAGCTCTTGCAAGGCTCACACTTGAGTTGATGAAATGTGTGAAGATGTAGGTAAAAATTGAGTCAAATATTCAGAGGGTTAACAGTCTCCAGCCATTTCCACAGAGGAGCCTGGGACACTGGATGAAGCCTAGTGCAAAGACTACAATTTTGACTGTCTGCATTCCTTATTAAATAAAATACTTCTTTCCAATCTAATATCAATGCCATGACATTTTTTAGGTATACTGAAATATGTAACTGAATACTTGGATTTGTGTCACCCATGGGAGTTCTGAGCACAAAGAGATTACATTAAATGAGAGGTAATCAAGAAAGATCAGAAAGGCAGAGACATCTGCTGAAGCTCAAGGCCATCTCAACTCAGGAGGTTCTGCAGCTATGAATATGGAGAGTTATACACCAAGAAAAGAAAACATCTCATGGTCTACAACCTCTTGGGAATTTCCTGAGTTGTGTTTTGTCTTTGAGAATTTTCCTTCATAGTGAAATGAGGCTTCTCCTCAGCCTTTACTAGAAGTCAGCATTGGAAAGCACCTTGGAAAAGCACTGCAGTTTGGGCAAAGATTCTCAAAATAGCTAAATGCTTAACTTGTCTATAATTCTTTGGGAGATAGATGCTCAAATACTTAGGCCTTATACAGTCACATTTTTGAGACAGATAGTGAAGACCTGTAGAGCACTAGTTCATGCAAATGGAAACTTCTAATAATTTTGTAGGAGTCAGGAAAAAACATACAGAGACTCCTCAAGGCAAGTTGAACAGGAGATCAGAAAATGTGAACTGCAATAAGAAATTCCAAAAAGTACTATATGAGCAAAAGCCAGTGATGTTTGTGACATAAGTTATATAGATCAAAGAAAAACCTTGTTTAGCATTTTCTATACGTATATCTCAGTGGCTGTGCATCCATTCCTCCCCAAATATTTAAAAACTTGAATTGCTCCTGGGCTCCCTTACAGAAATCTTTCCAAAAGTGTGATTCAGTAAGAAATACAAGAAACAAACCCACAGAAAACGTGATGTGAAAGTTTTACATTAAGAGGATAATAATTATGTTGAGTAATATCCACTGTCTGGTAGACACTTCAATAGATACTTCACGAGGAGGAAAGCCTTAGCTGCAAGAAGCTCACAATCTCATGACTGCATACTGAACCTTAATGTTTTATTTATTTCCTTTGTTTTGAGTCTTACTGTGAGTTTAAGCATTTTCTCAGCATACTTGGAGGTTTGGGGTTGGGAAGTTGAAATCCATAAATATGCATTTGAATGATAATAGTGCTTTTAGTCTAAATGCTTTTATCTCAGAAATTCAATAATAATTACTCTATAAAGAAATGTATCACAGTGCTAGATATATACAAGCAATTTAATCTGAACAGTTAATTTGTGGTCTCAGCTAATTAAACTTCCCTGGCCAAACTATATCTTGAGTATATTCAAATCTGGAAAAAAAAAAAGAATAAAAGGACAGAATATCAATAATTTTGGGACTTGTCTTTTCAAGGCACTGGCTCTGAGAAGCTGACCACAATGGAAATTTGGGAATCAGAGCAGACTTTGAAGGAATTCCATAATGCTAAAGGGGAAAAGCATTGGTTATGCTGATACTTCGTAGTGTTGAATACAAAACTGTCCTCTGGGGTATTGTTAAGTTGAAGACAAACACATCCACATCTCTGCTGCAGCTCTAATACAGCAGGGAACATATGTTTTGGTTCAGGACTGTCTGCCTTTTTGCCTTGGCTGCTTAGACCAGGGATGACAGCACGTGTTAAAGCATTACAATAATTTGGATCACACTGTCTCCTTCTGCTAATCTGAGTCTTATGTCTTGTTTTACCTGCTTTCAAGTCTCCATGTGAGAGTTGGGTCAGTGCACAGAGACCATGCTGAGAGGGAGGAGAACCGCAGTGCTCAGCGGAGCGGGCTGGTGGTGGCTACAGCGGCATCAGTAACACAGCAGCCTGCAGAGTACAAAGGAAATCCCTGAGAATGACAGCCTGGTAGCCATCTGTGACACCCCACACAAAAGGTGGTCCACAGCTCTAATCATCCTTTCAGTCCCCGAACAAGCTCTTTGCAATAGGTTGAGGCAGTTCTCTTATTGATTCCGAACATGTTCCCAGGTGGGAAGTTTCCTTCTCCCCTGTGAGTTCTGGTCCAATTGATAGACTTAAAAGGTGTGTCTGCACTGCAGGCACAGCTTTAGAAGAAATCTGGCAGTCCAGGCAGGTGCTGTTTCACCATCCATTTCACATTGTGTTGGTGCAGGTTCCTCCTTTGCCAGCCTCAGTGACACATTTTGAACTCTCAAGTGTATCATCAGAAAATCCCTTACTTATACTTGATAGTGAGGGACAAAATCATAGAATCATAGGATCACTTAGAAAAGACCTTTAAAGATCATCTACTCCAACTCGCCTTCAATAATCAGGGACATCTTCAACTAAATCAGGTTACTCAGAGGCCTATCCAACCTGATCCTTAATGTTTCCAGGGAGATGACATCTATTACCTCTCTGGGCCACTTGTTCCAGAATTTGACCACCCTCACAGTGAAGAATTTCTTCCTAATATCTAATCTAAACCTATTCTTTTGCAGTTTGAAGCCGGCCCCTCTTATCCTGTCACTACAGCCGTTGCAAAAAATTCCCACTTCAGCTCTTCTGCAAGCCCTCTTTAGGTACTGGAAGGCTGCTCTAAGATCCATCTCCTTGGAAATTTCTCCAGGCTGAACAGCCTCAACTCAGACTGTCTTTATAGGTTAGGTTCTCCAGCTCTGTGGTCACCTTCATGGCCTCCTCTGGACTCACTCCAGCAGGTCCATGATCTTCTTGAGCTGAAGGTGCCAGAGCTGGATGCATCACTCCAGTTATGGACAGCAGAGTGGAGGAGGAGAATCGCCTACCTCAGCCTGCTGGCCACACATCTTTTGATGTAGCCCAGGTCACAGTTGGCTTTCTGAGCTACAAACACACATGGCAGGTTTATGAGCTTCTCATCAACCAAGCTCCCAAATCTTTGTTCTCGGGGCTGGTCTCTCTCCATTCACTGCCCAGACTGTATTTGTGCTTGGCATGAGCTCATCTCTTAGCTTAATTTGCTTTAGTGCACCTGGTAGATCCACAGTTTTGTCTGTGTGTACAGACACAACAGGTGATTTAGAAGTGGATTGCCTTCATTTTTAATAAGAACTCTTTTTATGCAGGGCTTCAATAAAGCAGTTTATCCTGGTGAAAAATAGGGATAAACATTATTTCCTGTATTGACAGGTAACATACTATGAACAAAATGGAGAAGAAACACTCCATGTCTTTCACTCCTCCGTGGAGGGGATAAATTCATGCTTTTAAGAAACTGTGAATCAGAGATTTATAAAATGGTTGGAATATTGAATTTACAGATATATGATAACTGTTCTTTCCTTTCCATTCCCCATGCAGTGTATTTCCAAATAAACGTTGCATCATTTTAACTTCATTATATTTCATTAAAAAGTTACAATTAAAAGGATAAAAAACCCCAAATGCTAAAATACAAAAACATTGCATGAAAAAATCCTAAGAACTGATGGGACTCATTTGACACATTTTTCATAAGAAAATCACAAGAATAGAATTGTGGAACTGAAAAGATCAGGGTAGTGTAAGTTATTCCTGCTCGTACAGTGAACAGTGCTAACACTGCATGTCTTTGTCAGAACTGGCCCCCACTAATTTGGTGCAGAGCACAATCTCAGAAGGTAAATATGCAGTATATAGAGAAATGGCCATGCTTATCTGGCTTTCATAAAAATCTATGTAGAATCTAAATTTATAGCAAAGTGATAGAGCACACCCTCTTAGCAAGATGTTTAAAGCAGTATTGGCATATGTTTTTATACGATTTGTACTGACAGTTGAAGATTACCAGTTACTGGATATTCCTCAATTCAAAGCATTTCAAGGGAGTATTTTTGTGTCCCATTCTGAAGGAAATGTCACAGTATTTCAGAACAGTGTTTTTAAGAATCATATCTATGTTGTACATGCGTCAAACAATTCAATAGCAATATAAAACTTTTAACAATAATAATTTGGTTAACTGTTGATTTAATTGCTTTCAACTGCTCAGTTGATGGGTATTTTGTCATGAAACACCTCAAAACCAAGTTCACTAACTGTAGCTTTTTGAAAGATTACAATGTACTCTCGTGGTGATTCAATTCCATTTCATGAAGATAGAGTGACTGCACTGGAAGCAAGGCTTGTGTTTTATTATAAGGGGAATCAATATTTAAATTAGTTCAGAAGCTCAGCATCAAAGAAAAAAATGTTGCATGTAATGATTTGCATATTACCCTGTACATGTGTGATAGCAACTAGAGGAAACACTTCAAGCAAAGTAACTGCAAGATATAGGGATATAGGATATAATCTCTTGGTACAAATGCCTGGAAGAAAGAGAGTGTTGTCAAGACCTGGCACTAATTTATAAAACCACACAGAACGTGTGTGAGTGAACAAGCATCAGAGACTGAGAAATACAAAGCTGCTTTAAGAAGAAAATGATACTTGTGGGGAGGCCATTATCCAAAGAGAATCCCACAGTTTTGTTAAATTCCTTTCTTCATTTGTAGATTCCCCAGTGTTGTGTGTTTTGTAATTTAGGAAGTAGTGAAGAAAGTGCACATCACCAAATGAGGAAAACCTACAAAAACTTGAGTGTGCATGCTGATTTAGACAGAAGTTGTAAATTGATATTTTCTGTTTGCTTCTGTTAATATTATTTTGATAATTTGGTAAAATTGTTTTTAGCTTGTATTATCAATCAGACATATTATTAGAGATATTGTGAATGCTAAAATTAAATATATTACAGCATACTTCCTAGAGAGTTGCCTAGGAAGAATTAATTTATTATTGGTATTGAAATTGAGGAAGAAGTAAGTAAAAATTTGGTTCCCAGTTTTGTTTCATGAGAATTTAGGACATGTTCAGAATATGTTTTATTTTTGTGATCCTAGAATACCTCATCGGTGAATTCATATTTCTCCAGCTGTGGTACTGTTATCCTCAGGTTTAGACTGAGCACTGATTATCCAGCTGTAGGAAATGACTTCACTGAAAGGAATTTGCTTATTGTACTCTATGGTGCCTTAAGGATTTCTTGTGGTGTGGTTTACTAAGGGAGGAAGGGCTCCCCTCTACACTTCTCCTCAGGCAGCAGTTGAGCACCCAGGATAACTTCAAGGGACAAGGGGACAGACCCAAGTGAGGGTCATGGAGCGGGCTCAGCTGCCTCTCCCCATTGCTGCACATGTACTCACAACCTGGACCCTACAGGGGCTTTTCTTTGCCCAGCAGACAAGGGAAGAAGGAGGGCATCACCTCAGAAGAGTTTGTATGAGAAGTGTTCACAGTTCAGGGGTTGGCTGCACACATTTTTGCATGTGTGTGTCCTTGTGGTCTGGAGATGGTTACACATTAAACCATGAAAGCTCCTCCTTTTCTCATCCCATGAAAAAATTTTCAGGCTAAGGATGTAAAAGGAACCACCTGATAACAGAGAATGAAATCTGCTTTCTTCTTCACACTGCCACTACAATCCTTCAATAGTCTCATGATCCAGGTGTAATAAATTCCCTTCCTTACCCCATGTAACTCAGCTGGATCGTGTAGGCCCCTCTGCTGAGAACACGGAGACTTGGCTGGTGCTCTTGGCGTAGTAGGCTATAGACTGTCAGTAATCTCTTTCACATTTTTGGTGTTTGGTTCTGGTAAGGTAACTGGACCAAATAAGAGAATTTATTTTAAAAGAATCATTGAACTAGCAAAGCCAAGTATAAATCTGATTCTCTAGTCTTGTAATGTGAGCCACAGCGTGGGGTGATATGGGCTCTATCCCCACTCCTGATGACAGTTCTGGTGGAGAAAACAGACAGGCAATCTGAAAAATGCATCGGTTTATTGCATGAATGCAAATAATGTTCATCTCAATCTCTTTCTGGGTGTACATCCTTTCATAGGTGAGGTCCCAAGGACTAAGTCTTTTCCTAGTTGACACAAGGGTTTAGTATTACTGCATGAAAAATACAGTAGCTCACACTTTGACGTCTGATAATCATCGGTTTGTGCAGCAAGAAACACCATACTTTTCCTGTTTGCTTTAGGTCTACAGGCTACTGGAGATATTGGTTTTTGTGTCCCAGCACAGCGATAGTTTTGGTCATTTTGAGGAGCAATAGAAAGAGGAGGGGAATTGGCTTTGTGGATGATGCTTCTTTATATTGAAGGAAATACCTCTAATACCTGAAAAACCTCAGCTAGGTTTTTGCTTAGAAATATGAAAAATAATATTCTGGACAAAGAGTGAGCTCTTTTTTGCCTGCTTTCGTCAGTCAGATTTGTAAAGAAACTGAGTACAAACTGCCAAATATTTAATAGTTCACCTTTTATAAAGGGAAGCATGAAGGTTTTTTTAGTCGATGTTGGGGGAAGAGATAAGTTTTCATTGTCATATATCTCAGATTGAATATAATCTTTTATATTTTATATTCTTACTTAATATGATATAAACTTCAATATTAGCTGTAATAAATAAAAAGCATATTTCCATTGGTGTGAAAAGTATAATTATTGTCCAAGTCACCCTTGTCCTAGGTACACATGTGCGCAGTTCCTGAGATTAATGTCAGTGCATCTCCAGTGTCATCACAGGAAATTTGAAAGCACTGTCTCTACAGAGACATTTACTTTCTTACTTTTTGCTGGCAAGGAGTCTGTGCAGTCTAGCTTATTGAAACCTAGAAGAGCAGAAAGGTATTTCAAATCCCAGGCACTCAATGAATGAGATGTGAAATGAATTTCATGTGGATCAGCTCCCTGGAGGCTTGTCACAATAGATAAGGCAAAGTGGATAGATGCTGCATTAGTTCATGTATGCTTCCAAGTAGCAGAGCTAATAACAGAATCATAATTTCACTTCGGGACACAGGGCTACTATATATTGTCCTCCTTTGATCTCTTCACCCGTTCCAGCAAGCTAGGAAAATACCATAATAAAACTTCCTAAATACATGCAAGAAGAAAACTGGTGAAACCTTATAGAATAGCCAAACCATACCACAAACAGTACTTATTATTAACCCCTTCTAAAAGAAAAGTGCCGGACATAGTTTTTATTTCTAATCCTCAAGATATGTAAGCCTAATTTCAATTATTTGTGTGTGGGATAGCAGCAAAACTCCGTGTATGACAGACTGTGTTTCTATTTGACAAACTTAACTCCTGTTGAGAAGTTGATATGGAGACACCTGAGCTTATACTTTAGGAGAAGAGCATATTAACTCAGACCACAGCAGCTCATCTATTTTTGTTCTTCATGACAGATTAAATATGTAATGACTGGTGTAGTGCTGAGGTGTTGCTTTTCCCCAGCTCTCAGTAGTTGAATACAACAAAGGCTGTGTGGGAACAAGATTCAGTTTTGGCTTCTGTTAGCAGTTGTGCCAATGTTAGCACTTCCAAAGACTTACCTTCTGCTCAAACCTCTAGGCAGGAAGCACCACTACTCGCAGCAAACAGCTTTGAAGCTGACCAAACCCAAGGATTTAATATGAGAAAACGCCAGGGAGTATCAGCTTGTCTGGCTACTCTTCCTCCCTCTGCTCTAGAAGTTGTCTCCAAAACAGGTTTTACTGTAATCCCAGGAAACATTAATGAGCAGTTCTGCCTGAGATATTCTGCTCTTCCGAATTCCTTTGATTATTGATGCTGCCTCTGGGCAAGTCACACACCATTCAGCTGTCCTGAGACTTCCTTTACTGTTTTGAGGAAAAAAGTACACAACTGGTTACTCCTGTAATTATAGATTTTAAAAATTCCCCAAAACTTGCAAGTCTATTTTGTGAGTTACTAACATGTAAGAACTTATCGCATTACTAATTTTCTACAAATTATAAGGAAATTATGGACTGAACCTTTTAATGCTATGACTGTGATTTTGTGTGCGTTCATTCCAGTGTTTTGATTCACTTCCGCACCACACAGAAAATTCCAGCACAGAATGCATTGGCAGTGATTTTAGATTGTAGGGCATTTTATAGCTCAGCATTTCAGCTGAACAAATAAAGGAGGGATAACACATATGTTATTCTTTTAATCTGAATACCCAAAAAGTGAGTCCTGAGGAAATCAGTGCCTTTGCAGTCAGAGGTAAAATTGCAAACCATCACCACCTTTAACTAGCTTCTTGTTCTGGTAAAGTAAGGGAGGGAAAACATATCATCTCAATGTGGTTTTTTATTTAGTATAAATTCTCCAACAAGTGGATTCTGGAGTAATCACAATCTGTGAATCATGATGTAGATACAAATAAAATTACTTTCCAAACCATCTCTATGCATACAAGTTAATCGAGTTCTAGTTGTGCCTTTTTTTGTGAATGCTCTGTGAATGCTCCATGAAAGAGGTAAAGTGTGTTCCTTGACTTTGAATAAAAGCACAATGAAAGATGATTAAACAGTGATTTTTAGGTGAAAGAGAAGAATATATGCTTGAAAATCCCTCTTGCTCTTAAGAAAAATGAGGTCTGAAATGCTTTTTAAATCAGGTTCTGAAATCAGAGTGCTCCAATAAGTCATAATTTGAGAGATGAACAAACTGTTCCGTATCACCAGCCTATTTATTGCTAATGAGATGATTGACATTATAGTACCTATTGTCCACAATTTTGCTTTGGTATTACAGTCATCTTGTTACCACAAGATGAAAATTCCCATTTCAGAAGAAATCTTCAAATCTGTGTTAATTCTTATTACGTTGATCATTATTTATTTTCTGGTTTGGGTTAAAGGACAGATTTTTGCTTCTATTAACCACATTTTCTTGACAGTTTAGATGACATCTTTCCTCTGAGTTGGAGAACAGGCAGATTTCTGCTTGCCAGGTTCTCAAGCCTTTGTTTCCCAAGTCATAGTTGTTTGTTCAATCACAAAAATATCCCAAGGTTTTTACACCTATTTCTCATATAACTTAAGAACTTTAGGGGACTATTTCTCTGTGCAATTAGCTGCTGCGAGAAGAATTTGCACACATGTCTGTTGTGTGTTAAATGTGTTGATAAACACATTTCTGCACTATTCCATTTTAACAGTGAATTGAAAAGAACCCCAAAAACCTTATGAGTTACAGCTCATGAGGAGAGACCCTTGTCTGTTGCTGTAAAAGAGGACTTTAATGTATATGAAGTTTTCTGTGATGTTGCTGCCTTACGTTTCTATAATGATTACTTAGGGTCTTCAAAGTGGACATACTTACCTGCTTACGTAGTGGTACGGCCAGTAGTTTTTCTGTACTCCAGCAGAGATGGTTCATTATACACAGAGCCCCAGGATTTGGTCTTTTATTTCTAAAATGTAAAATTTTTTCCCTATTATCGATGGTCCTTGCTTCATAGGCCACTGCTATACAAGCTTATTCATTTTTCACTGATCTAGATGTTGCACTGAAATTAGATCACTAATAAGTGTCTGTCACCTCTCTGGGGGGCACTGTAAACAGCCATTAACTAAAATGCACGCAAGCAGGTAGGCATGTAAATACATAAACAAAGACCCTTTGAAAAACAAAGTGATTCTTTTCTCCAAGAGAATTTCCTTCTGCTTCTCTACTTGAAAGTTAGGAGATAAGAATATAATTAAGTTTTGAATGAAGTAAACAGAATGAGCAATTAAGATCGTTTGTTGTCTCCTGATGACCTGGGTGTTCCATATTTTTCAAAATCTGGGTGTTTTTATGCTCACAATGCTAAGGACAAGATTCTTATGATTCATGGGTTACTGTCACCGTGCATGCCTGCTAATGGAAAACATATAGGATACAAGGAAATGTGCAGTAACTCGGGTGCCTAACGGCTTGGAAAACAGCCATTCACTTGTCAAGTTCTTCATGGAGAGTAGCTGGAAGCCTTGTCAGCCACACTTTGTTCTCTAATGTACCTAACCTTGTTTTATTGCTGTTATTTTCAGATAGACACGTACGGCTCAACTTGAATCATGGTTTGGTTTTTTGTTGTTGTTGTTGCTTCAGATTGGAGGGGTTTTGTGGTTTTTCTTTTAGTGCAAACAAGCATGTAATCACTGTCCTTTTTCCGTCTCTAGTGCACAGTCTTAGATTGCTGGGATAGCATTTGTGGCAACAGAATGATCTTAAATAGCGTTAGTGATACAAACCATTTTAACTTGCCAGCAATGAGTTAGAAATGTCTGGGCTTTAAATCAGGCATGTGGCAGTAGTATAGAGCATGTATGCTGTACAGGATGTCCTGAGGGCTGTGAGATCAATTCAGCTCTGCTCAGCCGTGTCAACAGCGACTATCTAAAGATGCTGACATGGCTCAGCTTGATAGGTTGAAGAAACTTAACTGCTTTGATAAGGTTAAAGGGGGAATCCAGGCAAGAATAGAAAACAAAACAAAACAAAACACTCCTTAGAAGCTTGACTGCACACAACAGCAACCCACTGACGACTGACAGTACAAACAGGGTAAATCACCTTTCTTCCAGAAAAAAAATTAACAAGCTGTGTATGGAAAAGGAATCAGCTGGTCTCTACAATCCTTCCTACTCTATCTGGTGTCAGACAATGACACCAACAAAACCAATTACATTGCTGTTCCTGTCTGTATCATAGGGCCTGTCAGTGTTATAGGACTGAGGGCTTCAGAAGAGGCTGCCTCCAAAATGCAAAATTTTATCCTGAGTTCAAACTTCGCTACTGGAGAAAACCTCAGCAAACGGGTTTAGGGATTTAAAAACCCTTTTTTTGTGTGTGTGTGTGTGTGTAAGAATTAAAGCAGTGGCTTATCACAAAAGGTGATAGATCTGCAAGGTAAAATTTGAAGCCCACCTAATCAGTGCAAGGGTCTTCATAGTAAGACCTTTGATAAATTGGTTTCAAATCTCTTTTTGTACGCACGCAGTTCAAGTATGTTCTTGAATGATTTAAAGAATGTATCGGTTTGTCAGTCTATTGACTTGTTTTCTAAATGAAAGTTATTTTCTTCTGAAGAACTTGGTAATAGAGTGTTGCTCTGGAAATTACTTTTGTCTGCAGACATGTTCAAGAAAAAAAGAAAAAATACATGCTAAAATTTGTCTTTTTTAGCCATCCACCACACAGTGCAACATATACACAGGCATGCCAGCCATCTACCATTACCAATTACAGGAATTATGCCTATCCAGAATATTTGATTTCTTTCAGTTTTCACCAAAGCTTGTGTCCTTTGGGTTATTTCTAGCTTTTGGGGTCTGCAAAGAAGAGCAAGCAGAGAAACTGTGAAGCATTTGATGCTTGTCACAGACCAGGCTGGCCTTTGTGAGTCCTGACAGTTTTTCCTTGTCTGACAAAATATGGCACATGGAGAAATGCTAACCAATAGCAGGCTGATGAGATTTAAAAAAATCCAAGTTAAGTGGGAAACAAAATTACAGATCAAACCAGTTGTTAAATTCAAGAACTGAGTGTTTCGAGGGATTGAATGGAGGAAAAAAAGTATGAAGAAGTGCTAGGAGAACCTCAAGATATGCAGGAAAATTTTCAGGGAGTTGCAGGAAGGGTCAAGTAGTTGCAACCCAACTTGGAGTAACTAGTAAAGAATTTTAGGCAATGCAATACCTTTTGAAGAGCGAAGTGATGAAAACCTGTACTTTTGAGACTAGACTGGACAAAATTATGTGGAAAAAAATATGGTATTGGCAGAGATTGAGGGATCCATGCTAATCTCTTTCATACAGGTCTGTGATGTGAAAATCCTTGTGAATCTAACGACTTCAAGTATTGAAAATGTAGATTAATAAGTCCTGAAAAGGAAAAAATAATAATCATAGTTGTTAGGCAAAAATATGGGTTGTAACTAAAATGCATAGGATCACACAGTGCTATATTTTGTTCATTATGTTGAAGTAGCTAAATCACAGACATCTCAGAGTTACAATAAAATGTTGTTAGTCATAGCGGTAATAATTTGAGAGAGTGGTTCTTTTACTGATATAAGAGGTTGATGTAGTGTTTTTATACTGAACTATCAGCTTAAATTCACGTGGTGCACACCACTAGCCTGTTCAGACTAACTTTGATAGAAAGGTTTAGGAGCCTGTTTGTTTCATTTTTACTTAGAGATTCATTTTTATTGCCTTTTTCCAATGGACAGTGTGGTGTTGGAGGGAATACTTTAATTTGATAAATTTTAATTTTTGTTGTTTTTTTTCTACTGGAAACTCTTGAAGCAAAGCAGGTTGCATTATTCCCTGGAGATCTAAGAGAACCAGAATCTGAAGCTAAGCATGAATTAGATTCATTATTAGAATAAATTTTGGGAAATATAGCTCAAAAGGAAATTATTGTTGTTTTGTTGTCTTCAGACTAAAAGTTACAAGGGCTCATCTCTTGAACAAAGTGTATCTCTCAAATGCAAACAATTTTAAAAATATTTTTATTTTATTTTATGACAGCCAGAGTGTGGTGCTGGCCTTCAGAAACCAGGTTGGACATCTAGAAACAGGTGCCCTTGTAATTTAAATGACAACCTTGCCACTACTTAAAAAAGCAAGCGATGTTTACAGCCACTTTAGGAGCGCATCTTATAGGAAAGCTTGACCTTGATGCCACATCTCTTTTTATTGGGTAACTTTTCAAGCAGCAGAAATGATAAAATAGAACAGAATATGTTGTGACCTTGTCCACTGAGGTTCTTCAACCCGTTTTCTATTGTTTCCCTCTATTGCAATGACTCTTCTGATATTACACTTAAATAACACTGGCTCAGAAGATCAGTCAGTCTTCTCACCCAAGAAAATACTGATAGGGTTTGTATCATGTTTATCAAAGTGTTTATGTTTCATTTGGTCTTAAATTTCTTGCTACAAAGAAAGAAAAATTATGAAGAAATTGTCATTAGTCCAAGATTCTTTTTTCTTTTTTGTTTTGTTTTGTTGTTTTTTGTTTTGTTTATTTGTTTGTTTGATTAAAGTTCTTATCATTCCCATGTCAAAAGACTGCATTTGTATATTGGTGTCATGGTTTGTTTTTCTTTGTGTGTAGCATATATTCACATGTTGACTTCTCATAATGTTAACCATTAAAATAATGCAATTATGACATAGTGTTAGCTCTTCAAAAAAGTTTCAATATTCCTGATTCCATCCTGAGCTGCCACTGGTTTTGTGAATATACTTGGTTAAACAACTTCATTGCTTTTCATGTGATATTCCTCTTGCAAAATGCAGGTAATGATGTCTGCCTCTTTTGCTGATGCTATATTGGAGCAAGGTAATGTACATATATATTTTAAAACTAGCAAAGGCTTGGAATTCTCACTGCTGAGACATTCGAGGTGAAAGTAGAATTCAAAATGTAAAAATCAGTGAAGAATTATGGCTGGACACATATTTAAACACATTTATCTAAAATACAACATGCAAACCTGATGTCTGGGTTTTTTCATCTGAGATTTTTTCCTGAGACCCTGGAAATGTGCTGCAGGAATTTGTGTTTCTGAAAAGAACTTCATTCTACATGTAATCCCAATCTCTTTGACTTGATATGTGTGATTCCATAAGGACACAAATGCATGTACAGCTAACAAAATTTATAAAAGTAACTGCCAGGAGCAGGGGGTGCCAGTCCCATAAACACACATTTTTGTTTTGTTTCTATAATCCTTTAGACAATCCTTGTTTATTTGTCCAATCCTGTGCATTTTTAGTGCTCATATACCACTTCTCACTGCAGCAGAACTGTGGCATCCCAGCACTGACACTCCCCATTAAAGGAGCAGCTGTATTAGCATTTTTTAAATTTTGTCGACTTTTTTGGGAACATATCTCAGTCTTCTTTTCACTTTCATTTGTTTAGTCCAGATGAAGAGGTTCCTGTAACTCTCTTGTTTTTTTTTTTTTTAAACTACCAATTTTTTTTCTCTAAGTCATAATTTCTTAATGCCATTTTTTTCTATTTTCTAGGCTCCTGTTGTTTTGGTGTAAAATAAAATAAATGGTGCATTTTTGGAAGTAAGTCCAAGATATTTAATTCAACGCTTTCTTTGCCTAGATTCCACCTCTCCTCCCACATTATGTCATTGTTTTGAGTAGACGATTTTACAGTGTCTTTTGTTTCCTAGTGCAGCAGTTGCTCTTTTGGATGATGCAGCACAACAGTGAAAGGTGTGAAACTGCCATTTAAACAGGCATCAGCTACGTGTGTACCCATGGGCACCAAAGACCTTTATGAAAACTCTGGTTCTTGTGTGTCAGATAATATATCCAGCAGGAAAACAACATGAAAAATTGCTTAAATGATCAAAACAGAAAAGATGAATAATGACACAACACTGAGAATTTCTGATTATTGAACCAGTAACAAAGCACACTTCTCAGTTCTCCTCTAACAGACCCTGTCAGGAAAACAAAGCAAGTCAAAACCAAGCAGCACAGAAAGGTCTTCTTCCTCCCAGTTTTGATCCTTTGCCTGCTACTTTGAAGAGTGCGTTGCATAATAGCTTGAACGAACTGTTAGCATTTTAATTATTTAAAAGGTCATCAGTGCATGGGAGAGCTATGCTAAAAGCTAGAAAAGGTTTTTCAAATCAAACAGAAAAGGCAGGAACAAACTACAGGCAAACCTATAAAGGACAGCTGAAATGGAGGAACAAATCTTATGGAAAAGTCTGCAAGAGACCACTGCCCTTGACTCATTCACTTGTCAGTGGCATTTAAGAACTACTTTGGATCTAACCATGTTTACAGTCTCAGCATTCACATTTCCTTATTCAATCAAATATAACTTGTTTAAATTTTATCTATCCATCTGCTGAGCCATTGATTTAATATCCAGTTACCTTCGCTAATTTTAGAAGGCTTATGGTAAAGTTTTTTCTAAAGAGGAAGGATGACCTATAATTTTGACTTGTGTCAGAGAATGTGCCAGTTTTAATTAGAAAGCAGGAGTTAGTTCAGAGGCCAAAGTATTCTACACTTCTAGGAAATGTAAAGTAAATTAAAAAAAAAAAAGTAACTAAATGAGTAGTAACTACTACTGACAGAAGAATGTTCAACTGCTGTAGAACTGAATTTCCATATTGCCATAGAGTAGGTGGCAATCCTCCTCTTAACCAGGCTGTCTGCAAGAATAAGCTCATGTTTTGTGATAAAAGTAGTGCAGCCTGACATTCTGAAATACCTCAAAACCACAGAGAGAGAAGTTTACATAGTACTTGAAAGGAATTGCTAAAGACAGTGCAGTATTAGGAACTCAAAGTATCAAATAGAAGTATGGTATTACAAACACAGCTACACAACAATGGTAGTTGAGTCTGCATGTGTGAAATTCCATATTTTGCTTTCTTAACCATCCCTGCAAAATAAATTTGCAGCATAATTTGGTTTCCCCTTAAGACTCAAACACCACTTTATTGGAAGAGAGTGTCAGAACTTATCTATGTTTTCCTAAAGCTTTGATGTGTTTCAGGAAGTTCCAATAGAAAGTTTAAGCAGTCAGCTCAAGCTAAACTCATTCCTAGAGCTCCTCCACAGGCGTGGATATTCAGCATCATTTCTTCAGGTCTGGCCCATCTAACTGTCACAGACACTATTTCCTTCCTGAATTTGTTCATGAAAAAAAGCAGTGGCTAGAGGAGAAATATTTCCCATAAAATTAATATCGTTTTGGGGAGTGGGATGCACAGAAGGTGTAGATTATTTAAGAGAAGGATGAGGAGAATGGGGAGAGCAGGAGCAGGGCCATCAGCTGTATTCTGAGCACCAGGGTTTTCTGAGCAGATCACAGAGCTGAAATATCTCAGATGCTTCACCTGTGCGACTGAACACACAGTTGTGTGAATCCTTCAGAATAAGCGTTTTTGATGTCTCTTAAGTGCATGATGGCTTTTTCATAGCTGCTACCATCTCCTTCAGATGAACCATGAGTAATTGAAGGCAAAGGACAGAAAAGCAGGGTAATGACAACGATAACAAATTCTAAAACAACAGTGAGAGATGCCATTGGTATTGCGGTGCTGTTGCAATTTAATTGCTTGTCTCTGCTCCTCTCTCCAGATATAAGCCCATTTAAAGCTCTGTTTTGCCCTTATACTTGCATTGCAGAGAAATAACAATATCTGTTCAGGGAAGGAAGTCAGTTCTCCATCCTTTTCAATTCAGAGAACTAAACACAACTAACTTTTGTGGTCTTCCCATTTTGGAGAACTGCCTGGGTCCTCCCTTTGCAGATGGGTGAGTCAGTGGAGGACTTTTGCAATGGGTCTGGGCACACAGATCCCATCAAATCTTTTAGGGAGTGTCTTGACTTCCCCCAGTGTTAGGTTCAAGAGAGTATCTCATGGGTAGGTTTCCTGTGAGGTAACCACAATAGTTTCTTGAGAATTTTTGGTCATGGGTTTGACAAGCAGGTTGGTGTGAGTATTGCAGAGAAACAAAATGCTGTGTGGGAAGTGGAGAGTGAGGAAAGGCTGCAAATGTCACCAGAATGGAAGCATGATGCATGAGGCATGGGAATTTGGTGGAGAATTTAGAGAGACGCAAAGGAAAATATCATCTTTTGTTGTATACACCTGAGTTTATACTATGGTGAGCATCCACACCTAAAGCTAAAAAAAATGTCCTGCATTTTAATTTAAAAATGGCACACAAGGTCAGAGAGGTGTTGCTCTTTGCCTCTCACTGTTTCTTGTTGAATGACCTATTGGAAGACACAAAGAGTACAGAGATATTTATCTCCTTAAAACCCATGTATGTCTTAATCCTTCTATCATAGACTATTGTGCCTAGGGTCTTATGAATTTCTTTTTCAAGGTGAAGCTGCCTTTCTTACAATGAAATTTAAAAATAGACATGAACTACTTACATTTCCTCTCTGCTAAGCAATCTTGCACAGCTCAGTGGGGTCAGCGGGGTCATATCTTCCAGGTTCTAAGAAGAAGCTTGATATGCACAGATTTTCTGCTGTTAAATATGAAAACCTTGCACCTCCATCTGGCTTGCAGAGCAGGTGTTTTATTCAGCTCATCCCATATGCCCCAGCCTTCCAGCAGTGCATGAGAAGGGAGTGCAACACAGGTCTCTCCCTGCCTGCTCCGTTCTTCCCCAGGGAAATCAGGACAAGGAAAACAATGAACACCTGGGATCCTTCCTGGCACAGGGACAGCATGTGGCCAGCAGATATCACACATCTCATGGGACAGATGTAACAGGGAGTGAATGAACCCTGCACTGTAGTTGTGCTCCTGTGACTTTGTACGATTTCAGGCTTCTGCTGATACAGCTTTGCTATTTAAGGATGAATATGCTCCTAGTGTCTGCCTGCCTTGCCTTCCTTCCAGCTCAATTCCTGTCAGACACGTGCTGCAGGAACTTGATTTTGTTCAGCTGAAGCAGCTGTTCCCACAGTTAAACCAGAAATCTCCTCTTGTAGCATGTGATCATCGCCCTGTGCCTGCACAGAGGTGCATACACACCCCTGGAAGCCTGCTCTATCAGGCACACAGGCACTCTGTCCCTCTGTCCCCTTACACCTCAGCCTGAACTTGCCTAGAGATGTGGACAAATCTCCTGCACCTGACAGCCTCCAGAATGAGATAACACACAGCATACAAGGCAGAAATATGTAGTGGCATAAGAAGCCTTGCTCATTTGCAAAGTATCAGAGCACAATGATACCTGGATGGGCCATCTGACCCCTGCTGCCAATGCACAGTTCTGCAATAAACTTTTGTGCCTGGAAAATGTTCTCTCCACTAGCTTTTGTTTCAAATTTTAAAAAGGAACAGGAGTATTTGGATTGCTCCTGGTTGTCTCCACAAGTCCATAACTGAATTTTCACAGGAAAAGCTGTCAAGTCTGGAAAAAGGTATTTCTTTCTTGACATTGCTGTCAACACTTGAATTCCTGCTGCAGCATATACGACCAGCATTTTCCATGGGAAGAGAGGTTAACTATTGTCTAGAAGAGTTCAGGAATGGAGTGTGCTGTGCCAAGAGGGATGCTGAGAGATGAAATGGCATTGAATAATTACACATATGTTGTACTTTTACACAAAGCAATAAAAAGTAGGCATGCTCACCAAGAAACATGCCTCGCAGACCTTCTGTGTAATGGAGATAATTAGGAAAAACTGTGAAGCAAGAAAATTAATGACTGATCAATTAACCTCCCCACTGTTATCAAAATGAATTACTTAAACCAGAGTTCCACTCAGTGCAGCAGCAACAACAATATTTCATATCCAGCTTGCCGAAGAGCTGGGAGGGCTGGAGGGTTCAGAGGCACCTCTGGAGCTCTGAGCACCTTGAAGGCCAGGAGCAGTGGGCTGTGGGGAGGAGGCAGAGCTGATGGCAGCCAGCAGCTCAGGACACGGTGCTCGCTGCTGGGTCATCTGGTTTCCAAAACACAGCACCACTTTCTTCCTCTGAGCTGATTTCCCTCATGCACTTCAGGAGGAACATGGTCTCAAAGACCTATTCTCATTTTTAAGTTCCCTTGAAAGGCAAAATTAGAGACCCCTGGTTTTTTATTTTTGTTTCTAAGCAACATTTATGTCTGCAAATCATCTCAGTACTTCTCAGGCTGTGAAGGTCTGAGAGCTAAAAAATATTACAGCCTCATTATACATAAACTAAAAAAACCCCAGAGGTTTCTTTAAGTATCACACAGATTATTTAGGGGAGAAATACAAATGTCAGGGTTGCAACACAGCTGGCCTAGCACAGAGCATTTTATTTTTTGTAAGAGTCGTATCTGGCTGCATATTTTAACAATCCATATTTTGATGCAATAAGAGCAAAAGCAGTGAGTAAAAAATGGAGATGCTGAAAGTTTTGAGACAATTTGGGGTCATTTGGACATCAGGTCTCTGCTCCTTGGTAAGCCATGAAGAGCTTTGAACAGGATTAGGGGGAAAGTGGGATTTCCATAGCATTTTTCTGGTTAATAATGCTTTGACTCCTATTGATGAAATGTTATAAAGGAATGGTGAATTTGTTTAAAACTAGTCCTAGTTTTTATTTGTTTTAGCAGCACAACATATTCAGGAAGGCAAATTTTCACGCTGTACTTAGAACCTTTTTATGTATGCAGCTTAGGGCTCTGAAGAGAAGAAATTAAGACCTCAGGTAGGCAACTGAGGGCCAAAATCACCATTTCCAGCTTCATGCTGTCCTAGGGGCCAGCTCCTTGTTTGTCCTGGCACAAGGCTGCTTGTAAATTTGTTATAATATGGTACAGAGACACCTATGATTTTGGTTGGGACTATTTTTCACCTTTGCCCTTACTCACAATTATTTCCTTTGACTAAGAGAGCAGACAATGACTCATAGAGTGCAAATGAATAATGCACAGTGCTGTGAGGCTTTTGGTGTGTTCACCAGAGTGGAAAGTCAACTTTTCTTTACCTTCAGCAAGCAAAGGAGTCTAAAAAGCTACAAAAAATACATGAGCACACACATACAGCTCCAAACTCCAGAGTAAAAAAGAAAGAAATACAGAGAAATTTACTGCTTTCCTGCAACCACCATAATTTAATCTTTCTTGTTTTTCAGGTTCTCCAGGAGAATTTTCTCTCTCTTCATATTCACAGGACTCCAGGTATGATATATGCTCTCACATATATCTTGTGAATGATTCAGGCCACAAAGAGAGATTAAATTTAGACATAGTAAACTAACATTCTGGTGATACCTACCAAATGTGGCAGTGACTCTGTTTAGCTGACACCTCCTGCATCGTGTGAAGGGGTAAGGAAGTACTCTTCCTCTACAGAGACTGTCACAATGGGAGCTGAAATGCTCTTTCATATTTGAAATTCCATGCAATCATCAAGATTTTATGGAACCTCTTTATTTCAACCCCTCCAGTTTAAATCATGCTTTCACAATTACCTAGCCACACAGTCATAGTCAAAATTGAGCCATTTCCACCAAGCACTTTTCTTTTGCCAGAATTCCAGGGATAGAAATGTGCCATCAGAGTTTTCACAGCCAGCCCTATTCCCTGGTGGTGTGTTTCTGCTCTTTCAAAGGCAGTGTGACTGGAGTCCTGAAAGCTATTGCTTAGGACGGAACCATTGATAAATATGGTAATTTGTGTGGAAGAGGTGATCTGAGGATACTGTAAGCCTGAAAACCAAAACCACTCCAGTCTTTGTAGTACTGCAGTCAGAGCACAGAACTAAATGATGAGTGTACACTCAGTCTTTTCTAAATACAGAATAGTCAGTGGGCTGATGCTGCTGACGTTTCCGTCTGTTCACATTGCTGACGTGGCCAGTCTGCAGCAATCTGTAACAACAGAGAATTCTTGGCCTCTCTTCACTTCATAAACCTTTTGTTATATGCCACTTGTCACTAGAGTTCAATTAATTTAGTCTGCAGTTAGTAATGTGTGATTTGTTTTTCCTCCTGTTTCGCTGGTACCTGGAGTGCTTGGTACAGCTAGGTTGCTTTCAGCTCTGTTCTGTAACTTAACAGCTGCTCATTTCAGAAAGGAGTGGGGGATATGTTAAGCCAACCATGCTGCCAGCTTTAAGAGAGTTGTAGATTGGCTCAATTTTTTTTTTCAAGACAAGATTCATCACAAGTCACTCTTAAAAGAAGTCTATAAGCATGAAAATTTTCTGCAACCTTCTTTAGCCTGTAGTCAGAAGAAGCATGCACTTCCACAGTCCTAATTTAATTTTGCCCTTACAAGCTTTTCCTACTTTGGCTTTCTCAATAAATTCCTATCTGCTTTAGGTATGTAAATTTTTCTTCAGTGATGAACACAGGTTAGCCAAGCCAAAGAAAATATTTCTAAAAAAAAACCAAACAAAGAACAGCACTATTATTGAGATGGATATTTATAATTGGTGAAATTCAGGAATTCTACCTGAATTTTCACTCAGATTTTTTCATTGCAAGCACATATTTCTGAACCTACTACCTTCAGGCACATAAAGGTCCTCCTGGAATCTGGCTCATTTGAGACTCATGTTTCCTATTCAGTCTTGAAACATATAACTAAATCTAGTTATGCTGCCTTTTCATTTCCTCTTTATCTGAAAACTGAATCAATTTATATATTTCCTTATTTCTGTCTATCCCACCCATAACTCCCTCTTTTAGCTTTCTGTGTAATTGATACCCTTTGTCTTGACCTCAGATCTGTGCCCTTTTTTGTTTTGTAATTTAGGCTTTGAGAAAGATCTGAGTCTTCTGTCATCTAGTTGCCTCACATCAGATGAACTACTGTGCTGGAAGTCATCTGGAAGTAGTGTTATTTGACTAAGTTCAGCATGTGGAGGAGCCTAAACTCTGTTACATCTGCACACTCACACACGTATGCACAGCCCGTCTCCAGAGTAAAAGTGGTGTAGAGCAGTTTAAATCTTAGTGTTTCATGCATAGTTACCTTAGAAAACAAACAAATGTGTGAGTCTACTGAAAGGATTTTTACTGACATTTCCAAAGTCAAGTACTTTGAGGAAACATCAGATTTGACGAAAAGACAGAAAGTGTATAGGTGTATGTCTTCAACTGCCTGATGATAGGGGTAATAGATAAACTTTATAATCTGAGGTCTCTGCTCTGGTCAATGAATGGATGAATTATGTTCAGGGAATTAGACAGGAACACTTCTGAAACAGCTCTTACCTGTAAGATTCCTGCTGGTGCATGGCAGAAAGAAGGTGGCCTCTCTTGAGGGAGGACGGGGCTGCAGTGACACAATTGTGTAGCTTTCAGGGCTCCCTTGGAGAGCTATGGTCTACCAGGGGCTCTGAAGCCAAACTTCCCAAAAATGTCTGAAATTCAGAGCCCAAATTCTCTGTGCATTCAGTAGAAAGAGATGGTAGTTGACAGACAGCTCCAAAGACAGATGTCTGCATATTTGAATAATTGTCAGTATGTGCTTCTCACTTCCTGGGTGCACAAATTTAGCCTCTAAGGCTATTCCTGGGCCCAGCTAAAAACTTCTGAGAGTTGTTGTCTGAATGCATAATGTGCTATGGAAAGCTAAATCCTGTGAATAACCAGACTTACACATTTTAAATATAACTTGAAATCAGGAGAGACAATTCCACATTAGAACAATTCCACATCCACTGTCTTACCTCTCCTGGGGGCTATGGAGATGAAAGCATTGCTACTTGCATGTGACAGAAGTGAGCTCCACAGAAAAGCCTGTGCTGGAGCACCCACATCTCTAATCAGAAGAACTGAAGAGTGTGCAGTACATGAGTCACAGGACCACACACTGCACAATTTAAAAAAAAAAAAAAAAAAAAAAAAAGAAAGAAAAGGGAATACTGCTTATTTGCTATGAGAGAGGCCCTAGGGCAGGAATGTGCAGCAGCACCAGTGTTCATGAGACAAGCAAGCCACAGACAGGAGGCATTCTGGTTGGCATGCAGGCCTGTGAGAAGGGATGCAGAGGGAGACTCTTCTAGCAGTGGCAAATGCCTTCACCCAGAATCAATATGCTTTGAAGGTGGGGATGGCAGCACTCACAGGACATTATGGTCTGGCTGGGTTCACAACTAGATGGATAAAAAAAGGCTTAGATGATGGGTCACATGAGGCAGGCTCTAACAGATTCACTCTACATTCTAGAGCAGGGATCTATCCTGGAGACCATCCTGTTATCTTCATTGATGTTTTATATTGAATGGTGGCATGTAGTTTTATCATGTTTGCAGGCCACAGGAGATTGAAAAGGACTGCTTGATATGCTTGAGGGCAGAATTGCCATCCACAGGGACCCAAATAAACTGACAAGAATCTTATGAAGTTCAGCAAGGACAAATGCACAGCTCTGCACCTGTGAAGAAAAACCCTGCCATAAAACATAGTCTGAGGATTGACTGCCTGGGGAGTATCTCCGCAGGAGAGGACCTGAGGGACTTGGGGAGCATCAGGCTGAGGATGAGCCAGCAGCATGCACTGCCTGCAAAGGAGGCCCAAATACCTTGGGTTGTATTAAGAAGAACACAAGCAGTAGATTCAGGGAAGTAATTATGCATTTCTACTGAACACTCATTGCACTACATTTAGAGTACTGTGACCTTCTCTGCCCTGCCCAGGGAAGAAAAGACATTGGTAAGTGGAGGGAGTTCAGCAGAGGGTCACCAGCTGGGACTTCAGCACTCAACCTATGGGGAGCTGAGGGAGAAGGGCTGGCTGAAACTGCAGAAGAGGCAGATTTGGGAGCACCTAACAGAATCCCCCTGCCTCCACCAGGCACCTTTGATGAGGTTAGAAAAGGCAGTGGGGTAATGGAATCAGAAAAAGTTGAGACTAGATTTAAGGAGACTCTTTTTTAAAAAAAAGATGCAGTGAACAAGGTTGCCCAGAGAGATTGCAAGCAACCACATTTTGTCTTAGATTTGACTCTTCTTTCAGTTTCTGAGGTCCCTTCCAATCTGGCTTTTCCTGTCAATTTATGACCTAAGGAATGCTAGAGTCTGAAGTGGCATTGAATAGCATAAGTATGTGAGTACATAATACATAGGTATGTGAGTAAACAAATAAAAAATTCACTGAATAATGAGGCTAAATCCAAATACTGAATAGCCTCTAACTCACAGAGCACTATTGATGCTCTGCTTTGAGAAAAGCCTGAGTCCAATGCAAAGACACAGCATGCAGATATCTAATTACTGGGTGAAAATGAATATTTCCAAAAGCGCAAAATGTTTGTTTCACAGTCTGAATTCCCTTATTTCCTGACTTTGAGAAGCTTGGCTTTTCAGCCTTAATGTCCTTTTAACACAGTAATACTCCACAAACAATACAAGAGGTTTTACACTGAAAATGTGTTTAGATGTTTGCTTTATCGCTGTGCAAGAGGTTCCTCTCCTTGACAGATTGTCGTACTGATATGGCTCGCTTTCTTTGCACTTAATCATGCATGAAGCATAAACAGGGTGAAGGGTGTTTCATTTCAAAGTCTATGAGTGGTAATCTTGCTGGCTGCTGTGCTGGCCAAGTGCATTAGGATGTTATGCAGTCTGTTGGTTCAAGTGGCAAGCTTGTAAGTCCCAGGAGATAAATGCCCATTTTTTTTTTTTTCCTCATGTTGGTCTCTTCCAACTGGACCTGTGTCAAACTGTTTTTGGACAGATCAACAGATCAATGCTTCTGTATTCTCACTAACATCCATCATCTTTTCTATTACGAGCCATGTCCCAAAATCCCTGTCTACACAAAACTCTCATTGACATCATCAGGACACCTCGGGATAGCGGGGTTTGGTAAAGCAGCAACTGTTAAAAACATGGAACATTGCAATAAAACATAAAATACAGCTCTATATTTAAACAGTAGGTCTCCTGGTACACAAGTAAGGAATTTACCTGGCCCAAATCTCTTCTGTACTTCTGCAGGTAACCTCTGCTCACCTTGGCCCAGTGCATGCCTGGAGCAGGTGTAACCCACTCCTCTGGCTAAGGAGATGGATACACAGCACGGTTGTGAATGCCACATTTCATACAACTGTTTCTTCATACAGAAAATAAGGGTTACCTGTGTGTATGTGCGTGTGTTTGTGTGTGCATCTAGGTATGCATGCATATGTGTGCAATGTGCTCCCAACCTGCAAGATAAGTACACATCTGCTAAACTGAAAGTACTGTTTCTTTACTGTTTCTTCATCTGCTAACACAGAGTAACAGCAATGACACGAGCAAGGTTTGCAGAGCTGATTACTATAAATTATCGTCCTCTTTGGTGGCAGACTGTCTTACTTACCAAAAATTATGTACGCTGGAAAATATCTCTATCATGTCCATTCATCTCTCCTCTTATTTCACTGTACCAGAAAGATTCACCTATTACAATAAAATATTTTTGTTTCTTAAAAGAAGATTTTTAATAATGAAAGCATTGGATTTTTTTCACATTCTGCTGCCACTGGTTTTGAACGAAAATACTGTCGGGGAATGAACCTGTACTTGGGGGACTTATAGCAGCAGAATATGTCTCGTGAGATTGATATCAGATGTCACAGAATTGTTGTCACTAAAATTGCTGATATTCTGTTCAAAATGGCACCTAAAAATAACGTAAAGAAATCTTTGTCTATTTGCTTGCCTGTTTTCTATTGCTAAGATTTTCAAAATCGTTGTATCACAACAATTGCAGTAGGCTCTTCTTACCCAGTACGTGCCTTCTGACAAGGCCAGAAGAGGTAAGAAAGGTGGAATTTAAAAAATGAGCTGCATTTTTCTCATCTAACTGCTGGTGACAGGAGATTTACCCCATCAGTAGAAAAGTGTGATGCAATAGTTGTTCAGCAGCCACCCCCACTCACTTTACATTTTAAAATATGACGTGTACTTTTGACCTCTGGGATGAGTGGTTGAAGAGATGCAAGTGTTGCAGTGATGTGACCATGCAGTCACTGGTTTAAGACATATGCATGCGTAGGAACTGCCATCTTAACTGCTGGGGAGAAGTGAACCAGCCATTTCCAGCCCTAAAAATATGATTCTCTGTAGCTTGAACAGAAGGACTGCATTTGGGAGCTGGAGAATGTAAAAGCCATATAATTTAAGGATCAAGAAAAGAACGGGAATTAAAAATCCAGTATGACAGGTGACATATGGACACTTTAGTAGTCACAGTAGAACATAGGAGTAATTATGATTTAGTAACGCTATTTTTGAGACATATGTAATTTAGTATAAAAATATTGTAGCTGAATACTAAAATATATTTCTGGAATTAAACATTTTTCTGACTTCTTCTGAACACAAGACACATTATTTATTAGGTTTTCTCAGAAGTATAGACATTTAACTGCTCATCCCTATTGAATAGCATGTTTCATTTAGTGCTCAAAGAGCCTACGTGCATGCAAAATTGATAACTACAACTGGGTTCACAAGCTGCTCAGAATGCAAAGATGTCCATTTTTCATGTTCAAATGCCAAGTGGAACCCAAAAAGATGCATTTTATGTATGACAGGTGCACACAGTCAGATTTTACAGATGCTCCTGAGATCTCATTCTTACAATAATTTGGCATCTCTTCTGCAGTATATACAAAACAGATCAAAGGATCAAAAATATTAAATGCTGGGGGGGCACTGACATATCATCACGTAGTTTCCAGTCCTGTAAATACCCTCTTGAGGTGCAGGTATATTCTGTAAAAGATGTTTGCCTTAGCATGAGTTGAGTTGAGACAGCCACTCTACTTGAAAGGTTAGATTTAAATACAAGGCTGTTTTGTCTGATAATCCTTTTCATGATTTTTAAAAGTTGTTGGACAACTGGGTGTTCTAGAGAGCTACAATAGACATAATACAATCTTCTGTAACGAGCAAGAAAGTCCATTTCTCAATATTAGACCTAAAAGCACCTTCAGAGCACCAGTGTAGGATTTTTCATTTTGTTGTTAGTGTTTCTAGAACACCATTAGGGATACATGTCAAAGGGATAGAGGAAAAACACTTATGACTACAGGTGGTCTTTTGAAAGCTCAGGCAAAGCCCAGGTGGTGCAGTACCCTCAGCATTGCCCTGGAATCCCTTAGGGCAGGACAGGTTGCAGCAGGATCCCACCCCATTAAATAGTCCCCTCCTGCCAAGTTCAGTCACTCCAAACTTTAATATTTCATGGAGAAATAAGATCGTTTCTGAGCTGAGCAGATGGGTGAAGGAGCCTGTGAATAATATTTCATTGGTTAATTTTGCTTCATAAACTTTCACATTTCCTCAGTTTAAAAAAAAATCCAGATGTGAAGGAAGGCAAGGCAGACAGACCTTGACACAAAATATCTCTGGGTTCTCTTCCTGCCTTGAATGGCAAGGGTAGGGACAGAGTTGGAAGGCCCAATCTAAACAAAGGAGGAAAAAGTCACATATTTTAACAGAACTGTATGCAAGAAATTTTATTCCTTAGAGCTATTGCCTCATGTTCTCTGTGCATTCAGGTGAGTGGCAGTGTTACAGTGCATTAGTCACATTTTCTAATTCTCCTCTGTTCTCTTTTCTAACACAAATGTGGATTGTTGGATCAATCTAGATCACTCCAGAGCCTTAGTGTGGATGTTACATTCTGCATGCCTCATCTGGCACTTCTCATGCACTCTGCCCAAGAATAAATGAGTCTTAAATGTGGCATTGCTTCTACACTCCAGTGCTAATGGAAAGGGAAAGTATTCTTCTGACTGACAGAATAAAGGTCAGAAGCTGTGTGAAAATATGGCAGACCCTAAATGTGGGACTCAGATAAATCTGAGTCAGAAGTACTAAATTCACTCTGTTCACATCTATTTTACACCATGAGTTGAACTTGCAGATTGCAGTTCCCTCATTACTTCAGGACTTTTTTTAAAGGTCTTTAAAAAACAGAGTGAAAAAGCCAGGGGGTTTATTGGAAAATTTGCTGTGCAAAACCCTCTGTTGTATGAGAGGTCAAGCCAAATGAAAGCAAAGGTTCTTTTTGGATCCAAAAATCAATAACTCTTTGGAATTACTGCAAAGACTTTGTGCACTACTGCTAACCCTTCAAAAGAAAAAATCTATTTTCTGTGCCCTTATACTCACCCTCACCCTGTTTAATTGATGCAGCATTTCTTCAGTGGAGAAAATACAATGCTTTGTAGTAACTGATTTGTTACAAGTAAATAAAGGGTAATTATGTAGCCTGCTGTTCGTATTAGACAATCCATTTAAGCTCCTGCTCTACAGATGTTTAAGTCTATACAGATGCTTGGCAGCAGACTGAGGGCATATTTACTGCCTGTCTGTAGTGAGCAGGGACTAAAGTCACTAAATCTGCAAGATGTGGTAAGAGATCATACTGATTTTCTAACAGCCATCCAGCATTACACAGATATTTTATCATGGAGCTGTACACAAGTTACTTAGCCCTGCCAGTGAAGGCATTAATTAAGCGAGGAAAAGCAGCCTACAGATGCAACCAGTCTTGCTTTCAGATGCAAACTGTGTGTGTGCCTGCAGCTTTTTTGTGTGTCTCAGCTTTACAGTCCCCTCCAGTTCCAACTTGGATGCTGGTCTTTTCGTTTAGCAAGTGTCAACAGTTTGAAGGGCAGCTTTGGAAAAGAAGCAATGTAAAATAAAATTCATATTTTTTAAAGTTTAGCTTTGCCTGTGTTAAAAGCAAGGCTATGTACAATGAACTGTGAAAACATGGCAAGAAATGACAGTGTCTCAGCCGATAATATCTACAGGAAATAAAACCCTGCAGAAATCTCAGCTTGCTGTCAAAAACAGTCCAACCATTATACACATGGCTTGTACAGTTAAGAACCTGGAACCAGAGTGTGCTGAAGTGCTAAACTGGCTTTTGACAGCACTAGGATCTTGCAGGACAGAGGATGATTTTTTCATCTCACTGCATTCTCTTAGTTCCATTCAGTGACTATTTAATTCAAACCTGAGAAACCAGCTGGGAGTCAGAAAAGCAGAGGGGCTGATATTCCTCTCTGAGCTTTCAGAAAATATGGGAGGGGAGGAGGAGGAGATCTACCACCACTTCTGAAAGCTTAGTGAGATTGTGACCAGAAAGAACCACTGCTGTTCAATTCACTGGTAGATATTGTTCCCGTCTTTAAAAAGTCAGATGGTTTTAATATAAGGCCCTTTCCCCCCATTTAAAAAGTGTTCTAATCACCTTTCGGGTAGGTTTTTCTTTCTTTATGTGAATGCTAAATGTCCAGTTGATATCCATATGCAGCTTGGTCCTAATCATAAGAAAGGAATTAGCATTTGATAAATAAGCAGTGAGGTGTGGGCATAGATGATAGAATGGGGACAGAGAAGAATAAACATTATTTATTGTTTCATTATTTAAGTCAGGAGGGTTCAGCTTGTGACCCACAGGTTTTGTGCAGCCTGCCAAGACAGCTCCACTGGCTAACAGCCCATTCTTCTTTGCCCAGTTTCTTACAGATTTCTCAGGAGCAACAGGGAAGGCAGATGAAACACTCTGCAGTCAGTAACCCTGCCCAAGAAGCTTGCTGTCCTAGGGGTGCTGCCACAGGGTGGGTGCACAGAATAGGGACTGGAGGAACTCACAGAGATTCTCTACTGCCCATGCATCACAATTGTGGTCACCTATTAATTGTCCAGTCTTCCTCTGACACTAGGGGAAGGTCTGAGCTCTGTTCTATATAATTTGCTTTAAAAAAAAAAAAAAAAAAAAAAAGAGTAGGTTGCAATGTATGGTAGCAAAAGGAATCAGCTTTTTTTTTTTTTTTTCAAAAAACGTTTATGCAAAACAGGATAAAAATCAGCTATTTAAACTGTGCATTTCACCTTGCTGATTTAAAATAATGATATTAAAATCTTTTTGCTTTAACCAATGCACTAGCAAGTAATTGTGTCAGTAGTCAGAAATTATCTGTACCTTCATGTTTAGGTCAGCAAACCAGCCCATTCCCAAGCAGACAACAAATTAATTTGAGGTTGTTGATGTCTTCCAGAGAACTCTGTGTGTGTGTGTGTGTGTGTGTGTCTGAGTGTGTAGAGTTTCGTTAGGAGGTCGTGTTACTTTTAGCACATTTGAATTAAAATTCTTGCAAAAGTGCCAGCTATGAAGGGAAATGAGACCTGTTGATTAAAAGGAATCAAAAAAAGTGAAAAAAGGATATTGCTTTTTCAGAAGTGCAAATTGCAAGCCAGGCCATGGTGAAAATCTCCTTGTCTGCACTGTTGATTTCATAACCTCCAGCTATCAAACCTCTTAGAGGAAAACTGGCAGATTACTAGAGCTCTGCAAATACTTTGGACTTCTCAGCTTTAATTCATTTCAAGATGCCTCTTCTCCCTATTAAAAAGGTTTTCTATATTTCAGGAACCTAGCAATAATACAACTGTATTGACAGCACATCTTATTTAAAAGACATACGGTGTTTCCATGGGAAAAGACAGTCTTCTGCATAAAGATAACAAAAAAATTGAAAAACCTTTCTTTCTGAGGAATAAATTTTAAAAAATCAGACACAGATATGTAAGAACAAAAATACAGTATGAATTGCACATAGTTTCTCATTATGATTGCATAAAATCTCCTGTTACTATATATGAAGGAAGCCATATCTGTAAGTTAGATAAGGCTATAAATTAGATAGGCTGTCTTGAGAATCATGGGTTTATATCCTCACATTCCTTAAGGCATGCAAAAATAAGCTTTCATTCTGAGGGAAGTGGAAGTCTCACTGTCAGTTTTGTAGAAGGAACAGACAGTTGCTGGTGAGGTGGAACACTAACCTGCAACTGCAGAAATATTTCTCCTCCTCAGTATCAAGCCAGTGCCAAGTGAGGGAAATTGCTAGAATTAAGCTTTCACTAAATGTTCATGAGCTGGGCCTGGCTTTTACAAAACTTTGATTGTCTTCAGCAAAATGTATAGATTTTCATCACACTGTGGAGAAGGTTGTTTAGTTGTTTGTTGGCCCTGTCATTAAAATCATCTTCATGTTATATACAAGACATAAAACTCACATTAACTTTGATTTCTGGAAGTTCAAGAGCTTCTTTTCCTCTTTCAAAAGAGGTACAAATGCTTTCTTACATTCCTCACATGTTGTGAGAGGATTAGAAAGGGAGATTTCAGACCACTGGCTTCCTAGAATTTTTAAGCCTGCAGTACTCATTTCCCTGATCCAGACCTTCCATGCTGGACACAGACAGTGCAATCAGTCTGCTTTTGATTAGGAAACTCAGCTTGTCCTGGGGTTGTCTGAAGCCATGTGTCTTCTAGTCTTTTCATGCCCGCTCATACCTCATCTGTATTCTCTTCCATTTTGCTGAAATATAGCCAACACAAAGGTTTTTTTGCCCCAGAGTACTCTTTCTATGTCAGAAATTTCTTTGGGGATTCTGCTGGGCATGCACTAAATTTTACAACTTAACATTTGGGATGGGCTCTGAACCACGGCCAGGAGGAAGACGGGAACACTGACAGCTACATCAATGCCTGCTGCAGGCTAACAGGAAATGTGCTGGGTTCTCCTGCAACTGTTGGATGGCTTCTGCTATTGTAACCTTACAGGTGACACACCAAAAGGCTGTATATACTGCCTAACTAATTGCATTGCTCCATTTTTTCCTTCCAAAATATTTGGCAAGTTTCACCAGCATAGCCGAGGCTTTGCATTCCAGTGAAAAGAGGTGCTGGCCACCTCCCTCTCCCTTGGAAAGAGTTGCATGTTTCCTCGGTGAGGCAGGTCTAAGAAGGCTGCAAAGACACAAATAATAGTCAGGGAATGATAAGGACACGATTAGAAATTTCAGCTTAGTGTATAGGAAGATGTGACTCTCAAAAGTGATGTGACAGAAACGGTGCTCCTGTGAACAAATCCGCAAGCATAAGACATATGAGAAAAAGACTTAAGATCATGGATAATGTCAACATATAGGCAGAAGAAAAGTAAAAGGGACTCAGATAATATTTTATATGTATTTAGGCACAGACTCTCCTGTTATGGTTTCAGATGGATGTGAATGTTGATAGTTCCTGACTCATGCTTTTGCTCTGCTGTTTTTTTGGTTGTTTCTATTGATCATCAGTCACTAATACTACAAGAATTATACCATTTAGGTCCCATCACTCTGACCTCATATTATCTATGCCATCCAGCACCAGGACTGCCCAGGGTCCATCCATGTAGCAGATGAAGTTAAAAAAAGGTGATTTTCACATTTCACATGCCTTGTGTGGACATGGTCCGTCTTCCAGTATTTGCAGGGGAAGGGAAAGTGGGAAGATATAGGAGAGCACCATCATCAATATCATCCATCTGTGTTTGCTGAGTTTTTTCTATTAGAGGGTGAATGTTATGGTGGCTATAAAACTTCACCCAGAGCTAAAAGGCAGAGCACTTATGGAAGGCTGGAAGCTGTTCATGGAACCATGCACCACACACACAAATAGTTGCTCAAAATTGAAATTCTCTTTCCAGCCGCATCTGCTTTTTGTCGCAAGAATATGCAGTTTTTATAGATGACTATGCTATGATCTTGTTAGAAAAAAGGGCATTTTGTGAGTAGGATGTGTCATAAACAGTCATTACTTCCAGCACTCACTACAAAAATACCAATATTGACAAGGATGTGAACAACTTCAAAAATTAAAGTTAGATGATGAAGATCTTAGAAGGCAATAACTAACAGCTCTTCCAAAAGCTGTATGATGGAATAATTCTCTCAAATGTGTTACCCAGTCATCTGGACATGCTGCTAAGTATAAAATACAGCACAATTACTGATTTTTAGCTCTCAAATCAAGATAATTCCCTTTATGATTTCCCCCTAGCTATATAGCAATGTAATTATTTTGCTTATAATAACATTTCTTGCTGAATATTGCATTTTCACATTGCAACTATTTAAAGTCGAAGGTTGAGATTTAATCTTCTCTTTAAAATAATTCAGGAGGTAAAAAAATTACTTCTAAATAAGTTTGTAAGCTTGTTTTCCTTTGCTTCTGAGGCATAAACAAAAATATTTTTTATCAAAAAAACATGGGCTGAAAGTTGAATTTATCTGGGAGAAGATATTTTAAATAAAAGAGGTAATATCATTCTGAATTCAGCACACTCTTGAAAACTCAAAGTAAGGAAAACACATTTCCTGAATTTTCTTCAATTTTTCATGCCTTTCATTGAGAAACATTGCTTCTTTTTAAAAATGCAAAGGAAAAAGTTATAGTGAGGAAGACAACATTCTAAGAAGGGAAAACTTGCACAAATAGTTAGCTCTTCAGGTTTTCTGATTAATTTTTGCTTTTCCAGAATATTTGCAGATGGGAACCTGCAACAGCTTCCCTGGATACTTTATTCTCTGTAGGGTTGGGGTTTTTCTAAATTTTGTGAGCAAGTAACCGTTCCTATTTACCATGAAAGCCTTTTAGACTGAGGCGTCTTGAGATTCAAGGGATGATATCTGCCTCACGGCAAAGTGGAACTCCAATATCTTGTAGCAGCTCTCTGTCCTGTATAAGTAACAGTTAATGAAAATGGGTTTGACACTATGATCTGTGCTAAACCTGCATCCACACTGGTGTGCTAAATATGACAAGGACGTCACTACAAGCCCTTGCCCATGATGCTCTTGATTTGTTTGTGTACACCTTATACGTATTTTTGACCAGTGATAACCAGCACTTTCCCAGTTAATGCCAGTCTAGGGTGACAGAATAGCACAGGGCAGGAACCATTCTCTTGGATTTCAATGAGGTCCAAGCAGTGTCCTGGAGGAGAATTTAGCTACTGAGTGACACTTCCTGCAAGGCTGGGGAACAGGTCCCAGATCATTTCCTTTACTAGCACTCACTTACCATGACTTAGTGTCTAACAATGCACCAACCAGTTTGTGCTGAGATCCTTCTGTCACGAAAAGTTATGGGGGACAATAAGTTTTGAAGAACCTGTTTAAACTTACATTGCTGAAAAAGTTGTACTTTGACATGGCTTAGCTAGCTGGCGTGCCCAAGGCTAAAGTACAAGTACCAGGGTTTGACAACACAATGGCTTGTAAAATATAGTTACTGTTTGGGGATGTAGCTGATGAGTCATTGATGCTTGTTAAATGAAGTTCCATTTCTTTCCAAATTCTTTCACTTACTTTTCCCCATCTGTTCTAACATGCAGTCTGGATCAGAAAGCAATCAGTACTCAGGGTTGATAACATAAAAGTGAGACAGGATGAAACTTACTCCAAGGCATCATTATTGCTCAGCTCTCTCTTTCAGACCTCTGTGTACCCTCCCATTCAAGATCTTTTGGTCAGTATTTCTAAACTCTAATTCAGCTGTTTAACTCTCCCTGCTTTAAATGCTCTCCTTTCAATGCGCCTACTATATGACAAGGCACAAATCATCTGCTACCAGAGCATCCCTGCCCTAGAGCAATGGTTCTCCATTTCGCCATGGGAAATCCTTCACTGTTTTAAACCACAAAACCCATGTATGCAACTGACAGGAGCCCAGCTTCTTCTGAAGGACCCCTCTTGAGGAGATGAGGAGAAGGAGCCCACCAGCCTATTGCTCAGCACAGTGTGGGACATCACTGCCGGGCAGAGATAAATCTTCCTGCAGCCGCCCATCTTCCCCTCCCTGCTGCTGCCACGGCGGCTCGGTGCCAAACGCCCGCGCGTTGGAAAACATTTGTTTTGCGCCATAAAACCCAGTGGCTAACAGCTGCACATGTTGTCTCCAGTGTCATAAAGCTGTCATCGGCCTGCTATTGTTTACATATGGCTACAAGGCCCTCGTAACGGAGCGTCCCTGCGCGCCGCGGCGACAGCCAACGCTTTCCTGACAGCTGTGTCAACTGGAAGCGGCACAGCCAGCTTATTTGCTTCAGCAGAAGCCTCGGTAGCCCCCACCCTAAAGACACAAATCAGATTCTTTCATTTTTTTAATGAGCTCAATGTTAATAATAGATCAACTGCAGTGCAGATGCTGGAGTGGAAATAGCTCGCGTTTCACTAACAAGGCACATAATTCTCCCAGAAATAATGGATTTCAACTGAAATAGTTGCAGCCAGCCAGGCAGCACTTATAATGCATGACCAAGTGTCCAAAATGAAATCAAAATCTGGGAAACATGCAAAGGTGCTAATTTTCTACATCAGTGGGATTTATCAAGTTCCTACTGATTAATATGAAAAGTTGTTTTGCTGTTCAACTGATAGAGCTTTGTTTTACTTGCACAGACTTGAAAGAAATTGATTTAGATATTATAGGAACTTCTTGATTGGCAGAATGCTTTTAAATCAGTAAATCAATTCTCTCTGCATTATAAATGGCAGTTATTAAACAGGGATTTTTTTTTATCTCCATCTTAGTGACAAGGTTTCTATATATTGAGAGAAGAGTTACAATATTTTCCTTTATATACACATACCAAGACTTTTTTTGAAAGATCTTTGTTTAATTCACTGTTTTTTCCACCATCTTTCATTACTTAAAAAATATTTATTAACCTTCCCTGTCAAAAAGGGTCATTTACCCAGGATTCTTTACATAGTATGATTTGAAATTGCTTGGAAAGAGGGAAAGATAAAAGAGAAACACATAAATCAGCATTTGCTTTAGAGCACATGCCTTCCCAGAGAATTCTATCCTCGGATCATTAAAACTGAGATTAACTTCCTTACCTTCACAGCGGGTGTTATTCCATAGTTATTCCTTAGCTGTAAAAGCTATTCCTTAGTTGTAAAGTGGACGCACACATTCTAAAACTCATCTGGTGTAAATTGCTCTAAATCTAGATTTAAAAAGGGTCTCCAATTCTTTCACGGTGGAGTACACAGATCCCACAGTCACAGTCACAGAGCAGAACAGTATCAGATTTGGAGCAACTATTCTCACAAGTTTCTAGACCGAGTTAGTTTCCACAGAATTTTATTTTGCACAGTTTCAGAACCTGTAGGCTTGTTGACAACCTCTAATGAAATGCTGCAGCACTCTCAAGTCACTGTCAAGAACAGGTCCCAGCATCCGGCACAAGCAGAACAGTACTGTGGATGCTCACCTGGGCTTTGAACTGGCTTTGTTCTACCAGTGCTATGCTGACATGATTATTTTGGATTGGTTTCTGGAACAGATCTGGCCAGCAGACACAGCTTTACTGCAGTGCATAATGTGGATTCTCCCTAAGGTGTGGGGAAGAGGTAAGGCCTGATCCTGCAGTGTCCGAAGCAAGGGATATGCAAACTATTCCATACTTTCAATGTTTGCAGCATTTTACAGGGTTGGTCTCTTGTATTTCAATTCCCTGAGCACTACTAATCTTACCTTTAAGCATCACTAATGCTACAATTATTACAGGTGGGATACTAACCATGACCATGAATAGTCCTCGTTTTCTGGTCTCTGCCAATTTGGGCTGTGGAAGCCGTGAATGTTCAAAGCCTTAGAATCTCATCAGAAAAATGCAGAGTGAAATGTTGTAACCATTCTAGAGAACTTCACTATTAGAAATGGCAGGGACTGTGGTCTGCACCCAGAGTCTCCACGTGATATTACCCTTTTTAGGAAGGGTGACCTTCTTGGGAAAGGTCAAATACGTGCCGAGACACCTCTGTGCTCAAAGGGACACTCCACCAGTGAACATCCACACATGGTGGCTGGGTTTGTTCTCCTGGTGGCCGCAGCTCGTGATCACTTCCGACAGTTCACTCCTCATTTCCTGAATCAGCCACATTTGTCCCTGCTGTTAGGGATTAGCTGTCCCTGGGTCCATGGGTGGTCATCCAGCTGCTAACTACTTGTCAGTCTTTGTTCTACCCAAAGGGCATTGATCCTAGTTTATCTAAAATATTTTCTTTTAAAGTTTTGTCTTTGATTGAAAGCACCAGACTGAACTAGCTCTAAATTGTATGTATTATGGATTATGCTAAATTAGATAGAATTTGAAAAATTACCTCTAAATGTCTCATAGTTATTTATCATCATCCTGGTTCCATCAGCCCCCACAGGATGATCAAAGAACATTTTTTACCTTCGTTTTGCTACACACTGGTAAAGGTTATGACATTCTCATTCAATACCTCTTATTTCCTTAACACTAATGACCAAAATGGGCAGCAAAAATGTAACACTTCTAGAATAGATTAATTTCAACCCCCTATTTGTATTCATTGCTTTTATTATCAACATCACACATTATCTGTTATGGTCTGGCATTTTAAAAGGGAGGATGACTTTATGCAGTAAGGGCAGTAACTAATAAAATAGTAAAATAGCATTATGTTCCAGCAGATAAAGATATATTAGAATTTCATAGAACTAGACTTCCTGACCAGCCGATGAAAAGAAAATTAATCTAATTTATTGTTATATCATTTTTATCTAGGAATGTGTACATTAGTCTTTATGTGATTAATATACCTTAGTGCTACAGCACCCTTTTCTTGCCCTTAGTAATTAGCTGTTGCTTGATGTGAGGCCATAACACTGTCTGCTTAAAAGCAATTATAATCTATCAAGTATTGGCCTGTTCAGACTTTTGAGTTTGGAGCTTTTTGTCAAGAAGACTTCAGATTTTTTTTGTTGTTGTTGTTTTTTGGTTTTTTTTGCTCATGCCACTGCTGTTCCACATAGGAAGCCTAAAAATCCTTCTGAACACCTTCAGTTGAAAGAAGAGCATGAAACCTGCAGTAACAACAACAATAGCTGAGAAAAGGATTTCAGTTTGAAGTTTTGGGTACCCTCTAAATAACACCAATATTTCTTCTCTGGAAAGAACATATAGATTGCAATATCTTTCACCTGTTTCAGATGTTAATTTTAACAAGGAGGGAACTGTGTTTTAGGGTGCTTTCTAAACTTGATTTTTCATTAGTTCTCTTCTTCCCTATTTCCTCTCTCTTCCATTTTTTTTTCCTTCAAAATCTGAAGGTGTTCTCCAGCAACAATACATTGCATGTTTAGAAGTTAGTTGTATGTAACTCCAAACTCTCAAAATACGAACTAGTGCTCCAAATTCTGAAATATTTTTAGAATTATTAAGATTTAGATAAGAAGAAATTAATAAAATTTTGTAAATATTATTGCATACATTTTCCAGGCATTTGTGTTCAAAGCATAAGTATACACTAAAATAATTATGTGAATTGCTTTAATCAAGTTTAGTCTTCATGGACCTTGTAAAGAGAAGTTGGGAATGGAAAAAGAAAGATAAAACTGAAGTTGTCCTAATAGGTATGTGAATAAATATAAAGCCAGAGTGGCTGAGGCTTCTTTCTGAACAGTAGATATTTTGATTTTTCTCTTTGAGTAGATGTAGCCTTGTGTCTGATATCTTCATCTTCTATCGCCTCTGTTCTTGTTTGATCTTTAGGTATAAATTGCACAGTTGATTTTGTTTAACTGACTTAAGGATCTGTTTTCATGGACACCACCAAAATGACTTAAATCTCCAGTTCCCAAACAACAGAACTGGGCCATACAAAGGTGCCACTGGTTACTTTAATAACAGAATATTTCCCCAAAGCGATTGTGTTAGAGATGGAGATCATCAAATCCATGACAGGTACAATCTAGTGGATCATACCAATATGAGGATTCCTTGTTTGCTGAAATATGCCACAAATATTAGTGTAACTGATTAAATAATTTATAGGGACAGGGCTGGCATTTAGGAAAATCAAAGTATTTATGTGCATGATACCTCTATTAGCCTTCCTGGCAGCACACACATGCTAAAATCATGTCACAGTAGTGTAAGAAGTCTTGAAATAACTCTCCATCTTAAAAGTTTTGTTACAGGAGCTGTCTATTGCCTATACCATTAGATGTGTGGAATTGTTATGCTTGGCTATGGCCAAGCTGTGTGTTGTTTTTCTTGGCATGCTGAAAATCTGCCCTCTGGAGTGTCACTGCTTCCCCACACACCATTCTCTGCTAAATTCTTGTTGCCCCCCTGGTGACATGCTGGTTTAAAACATGGCAGGGGAAACATGGAGAAAGCATGGAAGATTTGGATAAAACAAAATTCAAACCTTAAGACACTGAAATCACACAACCCTTTGCCAGAGTCCAGCATGTCCTGGTATCTGAAACCTGCTCTCGTGGAGCTGAGTATCTCACAAAGCTGAGAACTGAAAATTCACAGATGCCTTATTATAAAACAAAATTCTGGCTTTGACAGTAAGGGAATTTAGTCTCCCTTAAAACTCTATATAAGTGCAGATTTCATGGGAATGTTTACAGTAAACCTCAGTTCAAGTTTGTCACTGAGCTGGTCTTTCAGTTCATCATGTACAAATACTAATATGAAAAGCTCTTTAAAATCAAAATGGAAAAGAATCTGCTTAACTTAATACATTGTCATGAGTACAAATAAACTGACAAGGAATGTATTCAGTCTGGAAATGAGAAGGTAAAGAGCAGAATTTCAGACAGCTTTCAGGAGGGGCAGTGTACATGGAAAACTTGAACGAGTTTCATGACAAGTCTCATCAGATGTATTTAAGGCAAATGCTGTCTGTGTTAAAAAGAACATCCTTAAAGTTTTCAAACTACATTTTTAGTATCTAGTCCCACTTTGAAGTAGTTCTGGAGCAGAGACTAAATTAATTTCTTGCAGCTTGGTGGGCTCTCTCATTTAATATTGGCCAGAGGCATAGATAAAAAGTTAAGAATCAGTATTTTCAGACTAGGTAGAAAGAGTGACAGCTGAAAAGAACAGGTTATAGTCCTTTCCTCCTCGTGTAAGGCTAAGCAACACTGTGATCATTTGTTTAGGTTGTGTCATCATGGGATCCAAGTTAAGTGCAGAACTTTTGATGAAGCTGAGTGGTTCACACACTTCCCAGGATTCTGATCTTTCTAATCACAAACCACCACACTAATCTTGCTGTTATCATCTGGGCACCATGAATAAACAAATCCACAAGCTAAGTCAAGTGGGTCTTATGCCATTTCTAGCAACTAAACTCCTCTGAAGTGAAACACGATGAAGTATACAATTTGTTTTTCATTCCATTTGAATGCGTGGGTTACACTCTGAATTCTTATGATAGCAAAAATCCTCTTTGAAGTTGTTCAGTTGTCCAGTACTTTACACTGTCAGCACTTTCTTGGATTTCAAGTCACCCTTTCCTCAGGCTTTGGATTGAATGAGAGCTCGCCTGAGAAAAAAATCTGAATATGGTCTTTGTTGATTAAATGAGGTCAGAATTGCTGCGAGTCATGAAGGCACCAGTTCTCACTGGGCTGACTTCTTTAAAATCTACACAGACATTTCCTCACAACATACTTATATACATACATATATATATATGAATAAGCACTTGTCACACTCTTGCTCTACAGCAAAGAGTAGATCCAAAAGCAAAACTTTTTGATGTTTAGAACACTCCTGGTTTTCATATCAGTATCTTCCCGGGCCCTGAGAAAAGCTTTTATGGAAATAGTTCTTCTCCCCCTTGAAAACAGCACCTTATATTCTGGTAAAGACCAAGGATATGTTATATAAGGGAGAGCAGACTCTGCAAATTTTGGAATGATACAATCATTCTGCTTTTACTTAAACTCATCACTACCTTAGATGTCTTTCTGTCCTACCTTTCTTTCAATTTGCTTGATGGCATAGAAGAGTTACTCAAGACTACATATTGATATAATTCCTGTGAGTAACTTACAGTATGGATATTACATGAGGTTTTGTGTGTAGTGTAAAATAAAAAAAAAAAAGGAAAACGTTTCCAGTGTATCATTAATTCAGTTTATTGTAACCATAAAATGTATTGAACAGGAGTAATATTAGGTCTATGTTTTTCAGCCCATTTTTTGCTACTGCAATAATGCTTCAGCAAAACTATTTTGTTCTCCTTTATGTTGCATACTTCCTGCACACTCATTCTTCTGCTAATAAAAGGGGGAACTTATGATGCTGAAAGGAAAACTTTCACCTTCTGGTCTCTCATACTGTAAAGGCTGTATGATTTAGTTGCTGTCTTCATTAATGTCTCTGAAAAAGATTCAAAATGTGCAAGTTTCCAGCAAAGGGCAAAAGAAGAACTATCCATAAATCATTAAAGTCTTGAGGACCTTTAAATTATTTATTTTTAATTATTATAGTTAATAATAATTTAATGTATCCTAGAATAAGTGAATTGATTATTATTGATTTTTGTGATGACTTCAGAACAGAGAACTCTCACCCTGGCTTTAATAAATTGACTGATAAACTGACTACATTGTTAAACATTAGCCTGGAAGTAAAAGATAAGAAAGCACATGCTTTGTACTCTGATCAAACAAGTTGTCAGTCAAAGCTGCAGAAATATAGCTAACGAGTTTAAGAACTGAAGGAGCATAAGTTCAAGGCCCAGGAGGGGAAACATAAGACCAGACTATATGCCCATTAATGGAATTAAAGCAAAAAGATTTAAAAGGGGTTTCCCTCAGGAGACAGCACGAAAGAAAAGACAATTGATTCAATAATGACAAAAGCACAAACGAGCTAACTATGAAAAGGATCAGAATATTTACAGATGATGGTGTCTGAAGAATTAAGGAACACTAGCTTGCAATCACTGTGAATTTATTATGCCCCAGTAGCATGTTTTAATTTGGTCTCGTCTAACCTCTGAACAAATATGTTCATCCTTAAATTCCAGAGCAAAAGAAATGATCCCTTTCTGGCTGCAGTCAGACTAAGAAACTGATTAGGATCAGCAAAAATTCAAATACCATTACAAACAAAGGAAATTTCACTGAAGTTTCCTGTCCATCATCTGTATCAGCATTTGCAGGCTTCACAGCAATTTAAGGTTTATTTTAGCAATGCTGTGTTCATGAAGTCCAACAGCAATACAGGTCCTCACACTCACCTTCCTACACAATGCAAGGTAGAGAAGGATAAGATGAAGAGAAGGGCACAGAAATTTGCCTTTCACATGTGAAGGTGTGCATACAGATAGGAGCTGTTCCTTGTGCTGGGTTTATTGCTGACGAAACCAGGTCCTCTCCCAGCAATGAGGTCTCACTACCCAACAAGAGACGCCTTTGAGAGTTTCACAAAATCTTCAAGGGGCATCCTTGGTTTTAATACTTGTACAAGGCTCACAAATCATATTTTACTCTACATATTTTGACAATATTTCAGACTAGAAAATGGAGAATAATGATTGAGATTCAAAGGGTTACGAATCATCAACTTTACAGAACTGTATGTTCAGAAGTCTGCATGAGCCAGCATCCTTCCTGAGATGAAAACTATTGCTGAAGTATTCTGAATGCCCCACAAATACAATGACCCAGAGAACAGCCATATCCCTCAATGAACCACAGAGCTCTGAGCTGAAAAAGGGATGGCCCTCAGGGGCCTTTCCAGGGCAGAGGACATTGTTGTCAATGAGTCTTACTCCCCTCTCTCCTTTTGAAGCAGGAAAAATTTGATCCTTTTTTTGCATCTGCCTTCCCACCCTATGCCATGTCGTTCTGGTTCAAATCAAATCAGAAGTGTCAATTACTCATCAGCACACCACTAATTGCTCATCTCCTTGTCCTTGCCACTGTTGCTCACCCCATGTGGGAGGTGAACCATCAGCGATCTGGATTGTCAACTCCAGTGCAGCCTCAGCACTCCATTTTGGAAGTCAGGACCGGGGAACTCTGCAGGACAGAGGTGGCTTTCTGCTTTCTTCTGCCTCACCTCAGCTACCCACAAGGACCAGGGGACCAGCATCAGGGAGTGTCCAGGCCTGTATTTTCTGTGTTTAGAGAGCTTCTGTCATTGTTCTGTTTCCAGGTTTGCAATACACAGCTTCCCCCTTTTCTTGCTGGAATGCATTTTGTATCGAACATTTGAAGAAAAGGCAATAAAAAGTAAGTTTCCTGAGGTCATTCTGCTCCTCCAGAGTTGGCAAATGCAAATATGTTGACATAGCAAATCCAGAAAAGTTTGTAAATGTGAAGAGAGGAAAGTAAAATGTTGTTGGGGTCAGTTTGCTACCACGGCATTTCCAGGACCAGGGGAGAATTTCTACAGCAATAATTAAGCTGTGCCTATCAGTACAGGGACAAGCAAAGAGGAGATCACCCACATCTTAGGAAACTCTGCACAGTCACAGGCAGGTACCCTGACCTCACACTGTGTAGTTCTCTGTTTTAGCAACTAAACTTCCATCAAAAAAGAATTACAAAGACGTTACTCTGTTTCCTGAACTAATAATTTGGCAAATTGATCCAATAAATCAAATCCCTAATGAATGACATGCGGAGTGGTGTGCTTATATGGTACAAGAGGGGAAATACTGCCTCTCTTGAAGCTAAAAAGAGCGAACAGATATTTTTAAATTTATTTAAGCAAAAATTGCTCCCAAGATGGAACACTGTGTGCTATGTTTTGCCTGGAGGAAATGTTTATGGCTGAGTTATAAAAAAGGAGTTTGTGGCATCTCATAGTGCTGCACATGCACACACAGACACAGAGATACAAGTCAATTCCTGTCCAATTGCTTTACATCAGGTCAAATCTCTGCTGTCTCAGCTGTTAATGGGTATCTTGGGGAGCATCAGGTTTGAAAGGGTCCTTCATCTAACACTTGTCTATCTTTTGTCAGCTTGTTAGGATGATGTGTGGTATGCTTTTTTATGCCTTCTATGACACCCACCAATGCTCCAGGTAACAGCACAGATAACCAATACTAGAGTAGCCATGGCCAGAGGAGATATTTTGATAGCAACTTTAAAAGCAGAGACAGTGCTTTGTTTTATCAGAAAATTCAAACAACTGCTGCCTTATCTTTGCTGTGTGTCTTTATAGGCAATGCTAACAATTCATGTTTCATCAGTGTCACTCTGCACAAACGTGAACAACATAATGACCATCAAGAATTCACCTGATTTATTTTTCCATCTTTCATCACCTATGGAAAAAGTGAAGACTTAGTGCTTTTGCAGTAGTTTCTGTAATATATACTGCATAGCAATGGTCATTACATGGACCAGTGCTAGCTTGTGGTTCTGCAGACTGCAAATGCTGCAGAAGACTGGTTCATTAGTTGTCTTGGTCAGTGTTGCAAGGCTAATTTTCTTCTTATATCAAGGGAAGTGCTCACTGCGTTGACACAGCATAAGCTGTTTTGCCTGCACTGTATAATAATGAGTTTAGTCACTAAGGTATAATCTTAATAAGCAAAACAAGCAGAGTAATAATTCAGGGTTTGCACTGACTGGTCTCCACACAGATTTTTGCTCCTGGGGCTGTTATTTATATAAAATCTATATTGTAAAGGCATCTAATGTGGAGATCAAGTCTTGCTTTAAAATAGTGTCCTGAAAGCCACGAGGTTCAGGCTGTCCTAAGGGCTGCCCCCTCCCAATAGCCTGCTTCCACCCTGCCCAAAATCACACATGGCAGCTGTATGCCATAAAATGAGTGGGAGCCTTGCAGTGGGGAAAGGCTTCTCAAGGACTTTTGAGGTTGTGATGTAGGCTGAACTTTAAGTGTCTCTGTCTGACAGATCCATTACCACTGAGTACTCCAGAAGCCAACCCGAATTCTCAAGCTGGAGCACTAAGAGGTATTTGTTTCCCTATACCTTTCTCTTAGGCTCATGCATACACATTTTGTTTATAAGAACAATCAGCAAGACACGCACAAGTCTTTGGGAGATGGGATTGCCCTGTCCTTCCCAAACATCTTGTCTCTTCCTATGAAGGCTTTAGTTTTTTCCCCTCTTTCCTTTTAACAAAATAGTAACAACATTAATTACTGTTGATAAGGAGGGTAATGCATGCATCACCAGGCAAGACAACCTAGGAAAATCCCTGGTGAAAATGCATGTGGTCAGAGAGAGATGAGAAAGCATGAAAGCACATATCCTTCATTCCATATTCATTAGACCAATGTCTAGGACATAAGGTTCACGCCACAAAAATTTTGCAATTGTGTTTTTTTTTTTTTTTTAATGAAAGCAGGAAATTTTAAACTACTTTACAAAGAAAAAGGATCTTTTTTGAGGTGATTGAGTATATAAGTAATGTGAGATTTAAAATAAAAATTCCTCCCATCTACTTCTGTGGGGGCACTCATGAAACCACCCATCCTCATGAACGGGCTGAGTAGCTGTGGATGCCCTGTCCCTGGAAGTGTTCAAGGACAGGTTGGAGGAGGCTTTGAGCAACCTGGTGTAGTAGAAGTTGTAGTAGAAGAATCCATGTCGAGGGATTGGAACTAGATAACGTTTAGGATTCCTTCCAAATAAAACCATTCTATGGTTCTATGAAATTTCCTCACTACTACTTTATCGAACTCTCCTTGGATCAGGTAGCCATGCTCTTCCTCATGTTCGACGAAGGCGGTGATCAATGTTCTCCAAAAAGCAATGACTGCAGCCAGAGAAACCTAGCAAATGGGTTGTAACACAAGTGGTAGCCAGGAAAATGTCTCCTGGCAGCATTTCTCTTCAATAGCAGCAAGAAACCTGATGTAGGTGGGTAATTCTTCTCCCCATTCTCAGCAGACATCAGTCAAATGGCTTACTCTTTTCGTTGAGGTCATCAAGGGATGGTCTTTTCATACCACACTATTTATTTGTTGTTTTTCTAGTCACTGAATAGAATGACTTCCCTAACTGAAGGTTTAAGCCTTCAGATCAGTACCTGTTAACAAACCTGATTCTCAATTACTTTTGATTTATGTTAGAATATGTTTTGATTTATGTTAGATCAAGTCACAATTAAGGCTAAAACCCTCAGTATGGTAAAAAGCAAACCAAGTCCAACAGATGAAGCATTCTGAAAGCATTGTCCCAACTGCAAATTAGTTCTGGTTCATAAAGGGCTCTCTGGAATAACAGCTGAATTACAAATCTTTGTCAGTAGGGTAGTGATCAGCACCTGCTCATAGGCAGTAGCAGTTGCCAGTGGAGGCTTTCTGTTCTACAAATAATAATGCATACTCATAAATGCACATTCTCCTCTCCCTGTTGTCAAAGGCACTGAGAGATAGCAAAGCAGTAAATTTTCATCAGTCACTTTCACTTTGATGTCTGTTGCCAAATGCCTGCCAATCGGTTCTGGGGCAAGGGCAAGAAAGGAAAACCATCTGACAGATGGGGGAGCAGATGGGGGAGAGTGGGAGAAGAGCCACCCACCCCATCAAACTACAGGCAGTAGCCACAGCCACAGCAGGATTACTGCTTTGCAGAGTCAGGGTGTTTTGTTGTTCTTTTTAGGTTTGGCTTTTTAACAGATATGGGCCCCATCACCTCCACCACAGTATCATCCACTTTTTTTCAAGCTGTGTTTCCCAGAGTGTTCTTCAGCACATGATAAACAAAGTCCTGGCTTTCATGTTTTATTAGAGGTAACCAGAAAGAAAAAGGGTTTTATTGGAATCAGGACTTGGAGAAAGATTTTTTTTGCCGTCATTCCCATGGACTCACTTACCTAGCCCCAATAAAACTGTCTCTCCTCTGTCAGATTTATCCTCTCAAAAACTTTTCTCTAATTAGCAATTTCTTAAAGTGGACACTAACGCTGAGAAATAGGTGAGAAACCAAAAGACAAAACAGTGGACAAATTTAACTCATTAAGCCCTTAAAATCTATCCATCAAGTTTGGTTTTGTATGCAAACAACCCATGAGAAGACTGTAGCTTCCTTCCCTGCTTTCTTCCCAGAAACTGTTTGTGAAGCTTGTTTATGCCTTGTGATCAGAAGTAGCAGTCTTGCCCCCTAGGTTTTTTATTCTTTGAATAGCTGAGCTTGTCATATAACTCAGTCTTCTAGCGTAAATAGCATTTCTTGTGGGTTTTTTTCTATTCACTTTCAAGGTGTATTTCTGTGTAACAGCTTTAAAGTGTTTTCTCAGCACTTGTGGCTAATAGAATTTGTTCACAGCAATTGTCAAAATCAAATCAAACATGGAAAAGAGTGTCAACACAGCAATGTTTTATAAATGTACATCTATATGCAGCAAGGTTTGGGGAGGGAATTACTTTGCGGATGGCTGGAGGTGTGGAGTGAGAATTGTCCATCTGCATTTCCAATGTCTCTTCAGCTCTAGCATATTTTGTAAACAGATTTATAAAACATAGAATACATTCCAGAAGGAACCTCAGAAGCTCTTCATCTCCAACTCTTCATTTCAAAGACAAAACTACTGCAGAGTTATCCATCTGTCCTGTTCTTCAGATAGTCCTAGAGATACTGCAACCAACAACCTATTTCAATCTTCACATTCCTTTAGATCTTTACTTCCCTAATTAAAATATATTTCCTAATGTCTAAACTAAATCTCCTCAATTAAATGACTGCAATTAAATTGCTGCAAATTAAACTTATTACCTCTTATCCAACCTGCAGTGGACTCGGACGATGGTTATTACCCTTCTCTTTGGTTACACATCCTTCTTTTTCTCTTCTGTAGATTAATCATATACAAATCTTTTAAAACTCATGTGTGTTAGTCTTCTGTTCTCTTATCAAGGATCTTTACTATCTTTCATAATTGTGGTATTCAGATTGGATATAGTGTTCTAGTTGAAGTCTTGACAAAAACCTGCTATAATTTGTTTAGAAGCTATCACATCTCAAATCTTAACCGTTCCAATCTAATGGGACTTATTTCCATAATTGGTAGAGAGCTGTTGAAACATTGTAAAAGCACTTGAAACCCTGAAGAAACCAAATATTCTGAGCAAGTTTAATATCATCACTTCCGTGTGAAGTAGTCATAATGCATTAAAGACAGTCAGGATCAGATACACCATCATACTTTTATTATTGACACATGGTGGTTGAGAAAGAGTATTTCACTACATTTTCTCAAAGAGCTCCTTCAAATTGCTCATCAAGAGACCACAGAATCACAGAATCAATTAAGTTGGAAAAGACCTCTGAGACCATCGAGTCCAACCTGACAATTTTGGTCTGTCAGACATCTCATGCAAATTAATTTAGTTCTGAGTAAAGAAGAGATCCCAGGTTACTTCACTCCCCGTCTTGTACTTTAAGTCAGCAAATACATATTTGCAAGTTTCTATTTTTGGCTTTAAGTCAGTGCTACTCCAGAAATAGGTGATTTGTGCAGTTCTTAAGAGTCTGTGCTTAAAAACCCAACATTTCTTGAAGTTAGGCCAGTTCTGAAAGTAATATATAAAGAAAAAAAATCTCCCAAAACTGGAACACAGAAGTAAACTGCAGCAAAGGCAAAATGTCATATTTTCATAATAAAAGATTTCAATATTTTACTTTCAAAACAATTCTTCTGTTACAGAATAATGTTAAAACTATATGAAATATTTCACATGCAAAAATAAAATTCTGTAACATCTCTTTAATGGTGAACTGTCATTACTTTTCTTCAAGGTAGCTGCAAAATAATGCTTATTTCTGAGGTCCTTAATGGCATGAGAAAGTCCTCCCCACAGCTCTACTGAACTCCCATGAAAAGAATGCAGCTCAGCCTTCCTGCACAATAATATTTCTAGCCAGTAAGGTAATGTAGTATTTTTTTTGTGTATGAGCTGCATCCTTATCAAGGTGATGTATGTATATAATGATGGCAGGGGTAAATACAATTTTCTGGTGTATGTCCATTACTTCTATTCATCTTGTATAGAATCAGAATTACTAGGGAACTGGCTTATGGTTTGAAACATCTATATCTTGCAAGGACCATTTTCAAGCACAAGTTGCAGAAGCACAGACAGATATAAGTCATTAGGCCAAAGCAGACAGGCAGAACCATCTTAATCTAATGGTCAAAGACACCAAAGCAAATACCTTCTTGAACTGCAATGTTCACTGCTCCAGTCTGCAATCTGTCATTTCAGTTTATATTTAAGCCTATCTATTTAACTGTTTATTTTGGCTAAGATGTAGTTTTGGGAGCAACTGAGAGGTTGGCAGCAGTTCTATCCTTCCAGATTCTGCTCTCTGGTGGTATCCTTCATCAGAAAGGTGACACAGACAACCTGCGAGGTACACAGAGCAGCAAAATTTGTCAAGGGTTATCTGTCAGAGTTCATTAGAAACATGTTTTAATACCTCACCAAGCAACATTTAAAATTATCACTGAGCATGAATTTCTATAACATCTCTCCCTCTGGAGACTTCTGTTGTTTCTTACTTTTGCTTGTCATAAAAAGAGCTCAGGAACAACCCAAGCTTTCATACAGTATTTATGTTTTTTCTGCCCTCACCCCAAGGCTGGAACATAAGATGAAAGACCAAGAGCAAAAAAACAACTGTTCTTGAATGTCTGAAGATCTAAGTTGATCATACAGCTTTCAACTTGTTTTCTTTTCCAGACTGGTTCATCTCTGTCTCATTACACTGTATAATAATAATAAAAAAAAAAAAAAAAAAGGTGTGTGCATGCACATTTATAAGCAATTTTATAAAATTTTATGTAATTGCAATGCTAATGTTTCCTGAAAAATCAGCAGTCTGAAATGGCCATCTTCTTTCCCCCTCTGTTTTTTTGTTACATGGTTTTTGAAATAACAATAACTTGATTTTCTGTATTATTGCTGCTCCATTAATACTAATGTTGATGCTGTTCTACATTTATCATTTTCTCGTTACATTTCTCATTTAATAGTTCACGTCATAAGACTTCATACAAAGGCACAAAGACAAATAGCTATCACTAATTCAGTGCTCTCCTGAGTGAGTTTATGATGACATTTTTGCATGACCTTTACTGTTAAACAAAAGTCATTGTAGGACGATCTTATTTACAACAGCCATAATAAATTCAGATACCAAAACTATTAATTTTTTTTGCATAAATACTGACATAATTACAAATAAATCTATTTGGAGATGAAAAAATAACCTCTTGGGTTTTTTTTTAATACTAGAATACACAGTATTAGAGTGCTAGACAGTGCTACATGATTGGAGGTGTAGCTCCAGGCTGGTTATGAGTACCCTGGGGGTTCTGTGCTTGAACCTCTCCTGAACAATATCTTCACCAATGACCTGAAGGACGAAACCAAGTACACCCTCAACAAATTTGCAGATGACACTGAACTGGGGCAGGGGGGACAGTCAAGGGGCAGAATTGCCTTTCAGAGAGACCTAGGAAGGCTGGAGGAATGGACCAACAGGGAACTCAGGAAATTCAACAAGGGCAAGTGCAAGGTCCTGCACCTTGGACAGACCAATCCCATGCAACAATAGGGACTGGGAACCAGCCAGTTGGGGAGCAGGTCTGATGGACAGGGTATGGGGCTGTTGGCAGATACCAAACAGGACTAAACAGGAGGTTTAAGGCAGGACAGGTTTAAGGTTGTCCTAACACAATTTTCCCTTGGTTATATGGATTTCACGTGCTGTGAGAGAACAAAAAGACCAGCCCAAGAGAGTTAATGTAAAGTTGTCAGACTAACAGCTGAAACTGCCACTTTCAAACATGACTCATGGCCCAACATTTTTAATTCCAAGACAATTAGGAGATAAAGCTGACTCATCCATCAAAAGAGTGGCTTTTCAGGAGGAGCTATGTGTTATCTTGACATGAATTTGAGAGTGCATTTTCAAGTTCAATGTATTTACGAATGACATGGAAAATACAGTGAGCAGTGAGGTATAAAATTTGCTGATTCTAAGAGGCTGATCAGTGTGATAGGGAGACAAGGTATTGTGGGGAGTGTCCACATTAGCATTTTAGGTTTTATTGGGAATGTGCTTTCGAAGCAAATGTTTTGATTCTCAATGACTGCACTTTATTTCCCATTTCCAAAAATCTTAGAGTGCACAATCTACATTGCAGTCTGTGGGAAACTAAGCTGGATGATGTACTCTGAATACAAAATACTTTTCAATCCATGAGCTCAGGCTAGACCCAAGTAGCCTCCCCCAACAATACATAAAATGTATATACTGTGAATATTGGATTCCCAGCATCAACTGGTTCACTCTAAAATTGAGTCACTTTAAAACCTTGTTTTACTAAGCTGTACCACTTATTAATGTACAAGACAAGAAAATGGAGCTGAAATTTAGTTTATGTAACCATATAGCAATGCACAGGGAGAAGAAGCAGCCACTCCAATAAGAATGTGTAAAGCAAGACTTAAGAAGAGGTCAGATGCATGAAAAAAAAGAGCTAAATGGTTCTTGTACCTAAAAATGGGTAATCAACAGCAAAGAATGACTGAGCAGCCTAGGAAAACAGATAAAATAAACACACAGCATCCTGAAACAGATGGTGTTGACTCTTCACTGACTTTTCCTGTATTCTTGTACTGTCAGCCAACAAGTGGCAGTTGTCAGAGTCAGGTTTGAAACGAAATTGGTTCTTTACCCATCTGCAGTGCACTGGTGGATGTCATGTGGGTACAAATTATTTCTTCTTCTCTTAGAATCTGCTTGTGCTCAATGCTGGGACCAGACTGGTTTGACCCACAAGCTGAAACAGGCAAAGTAAGAAAGACGTGTGAATCCAGAGGGAAGCATGGACCTCAGAAAGTTGTGCTTTAACCATCAATTGCAAAATCTTTTTTTTCACAATCTAAACCTCTTTCCCTTAGAAAGGTCAATAAAAAAGTAAAACTGCAGAAAGAGCATCAATGGCGTATTCCGTATTTGTTGTCTTGAACATATCACAGGTTATTTAATGCTTTTGTAACTGTCTACTCTTGGTTGATTGCTTTGAGTCAAAAAAGGAAAAGGTAAATTTAAGGCAATGAACCTTCTAGAGCAATGAACCTTCTAGAGCAATATTTTCCAACCTGTATTCCAAGCCCAGGAAAGCCTTCTGTTAGTAGAGGCTTAAATCACTTTACAAGAATGTCCTCACCTTCACTGGAATGCTTTAGGGTACCTAAGTTGGAGAATCACTCTCTCCAAGGTTGAAAGGGAGACCTGTTTCTTTTCATTTCAAGTCTTTGAGTGCAATTGTTGAGTAATAACCAGCTTCAAGAATAGCTGTCAGTCCATCAGACTGAACTTTGAGCTGGAGGTGATCAGGAAACAAGAGAAACTTGTGTAACTTAAAGAGAGACAATAATGTTTAATGACACTTGCCCCTGAGCAGAGTCCCTTCCTGAGCCTTTTTCCAGACATGCTGGTGGGATTTGACTGCAAACTGGGGGTGTCAGACAAGCAAAGTAAAGATAAAAGGATTAGTATAATTGGAAGATGCCTTTTGCAGCAAGCCAAGATTCGAGCTCTTTAGTCTCCATGCAGTTTGTGCCGGCTGAGAGCACTCATTCTCTGCTTGTTTCTGTACTATATTGTTCTTTCTACTCCTACTCAAACAATTTTGAATATATGCTTCCAGGTCTTGGAATTAATATACCATTTGAGACATGGCAGGTCTTAATAGAGGAATACCTTGAACTAGTGCTGTAGCATACATTATTATCTTGGTTCAAACCATTCTGACAGGAGGCAATCAAATTTATCAGTTACCCCAGGGAGGAATTTGGCCCATTTAGTCTAACAAGATCTTGTGATCCATCAGACACAGCCTTATAAACCCAAAAGATAAAACCCCACCTTTATATTGTCTTCCCTTTCTAAGTCTCATAATATAGGTGGCTGTCATTTATCAGCTGCCTATTCAGATGATTTATACTACTTGTATTGGTGACTTACGCACTGTGTTCCTTTTGTGTGGGGATTTGACCTGAAATGCTTATTGTCTACTCAGTATTTTAAGAACTTCAGTGCCATAGATTAAATACTTGCAAGGGAGCACGGAGAGTCTGGCATTTAATTTCCTCTTAGCTGAGTGCCATGACATTTTCTCAGAACAGCCTTGATACCCATGACATGGCCACTGTCAGAGGGATTCAAAAGGGCCATGAGTGGAGAAGGTGGGACTCTGGTATCTTCTGAACCAGAGTCATGGCAGAGTGAATCCACTGCTGTGACCACAAGTGTATGGGCAACGTGAAAGATGTGATTCTAGACTGACAAGTTTATAACTGGAAACAGATGCTTATATGTACCTGTTGAAATGAAAGACAAAATCCATAGTCTGAGATTGTTCTCAGTCCTCATCAGGTTCTAAGCAATATTTTTTATAAACCCCCTACTGCCTTTTTTCTGAAGTGATTATGAATTCTGTGCTCATATTGTTGGTTATAGACACAGTTCTTATTCATATTTTTCATAAAAGTTTGTGGCATACCAAATCCAGAAAAAAAATTCCATGTTATAAAATGAAGGACTGTTTGCAGACATCAAAATGCAAATTTAGCAGCTTAAGTGTAAGGAGTACTTGCATGGAGATGTGTGATGTTCAGAGAAGTACTGAGACGACAGCTGCTTTATACTGACTTTATACTGAGTTTTTTCAACAGCAAATGACTATCCAACCACCACTGCAGAGAATTCACTGAAGCTTTTTTGTTCAGTCCTGCGATGATAAATTTCAGTGATATCTTGCACTTGTGTGAAAGCTAAAGGCTGAACTATGTGAAGGTAATTTCTAACAGGAGGTGACTTGGCATCTGACTGATAGCCTCCTTTCCTCCTCACATCTGCTTTGTAAACCCTGGTGGTCAAAAAAAATCAGTTAACTACTAGATATGGCTTGAAACTATACCATATCCATATACCATATACTAAGGACATTGAAGTCACCTACTTTCTCACTGCTCAGAGAAATCTGTAAATAGGCACAAAACTGAAGTTTCAAGGGGGCCTGAGCTCACAGTCACAGCAGAGCAGGCTCCTGTGGGTCCTGTGGGATGGGTCAGCCATGGCCAGGGTCTGCCTGCAGGCACCTGGGGATGCCCCCCTGCTGCCTTGCACAGGCTGGCAGGTGGAGCCAGTCACCTGGGGATGCTCTCAGGGCCCTGATAATAGCAGTGTTCTCATAACAGTATCGTTTCTCTGGGGAGCTATTTTGCTCCTAATGACCCAAATTTGGATATTGCAGCAGCACAAAGGGATTAGCCACACAAAAACTCTCCCCTTGCAGTGGTGTATAAAAACACAAAGATTGTCTGAGCTAATGGCCTAACAAGAAAGCTCGTGTTGCTCAGTTTTCTGCTGGAAGCTGGTGCAGAAGAAAAACAACTTACTGTGTAAAAGCAGTCTTTTAGTTAAGGTCTGGTATCTGCTATGTAGTTTTCCAAATTTATGGCAAGAATGTGCGATTCCATTATGAGAAATGAATATTGATGTCTGTAGTACATAGAGACAAATTGAGCTCTAATGATTTCCTAATAAAGTAATTTGTTCATAGATCACAAGGGGATACGAGCAAGAAATTTTTAATGGTAAGGCCAAAGTAATTATTTTTCAGCATCTAATTACACCTATACAACTGATCTGGGCTACATTTGCTGAACTAAATGATGATATAGAATGTCCCACTGAGGTTCACATTCATCATTAAAAGCCAGTTCCTGGCCTTTGACAAGAGGGCAGAGCAGCTCCTGAGAGGTAATTTAATATAATTAGGAGGATATTATGTTTACTATCTGCACACTGCGCTTGCTTTAGATTAGACCTGACAACTGGAGAAGTAGAAGGACATTTTTTCCAAGATTAGTCTTGTCATCTCAGCTCAAACTTTGTGGCTTTTTTTTCTTTTCCCACCTCTTAATTGTAGCTAATGGGAAGGAAGAAGCTTGTCACAGGAGTCACAATAACAGTATATGCTTGACAGTGCTGGAGATACAGAGAAACTTATGCAGGGTCTATAGACATGCAGGGATGGGCCAGCCCTGCTTTGCTGGGTGCTGGACACAGGATATTGCTGTATGTAACAAGTGCATTGATATTTTTAGTGTATAATGCATGTTTCACTGGAAACTTAGAGAGTTTAAATTTTTTTGCAGTGTTTTCAGTGAACAGCTTATTGACCAAAGCATTTTTTTTCTGTAAGTTTGTTTATGCAAACAAATCCAAACTGTGCTTCGTGTCATCAACAGCTTTTTAAGACTTTCTGTTTATTGCTGTCAGCATGCTCCCAGTGAGATTTTTTGGGTATTTTTTTGCCATGAAGAAGTTCCTACACCTTCCAAAGATATGGGGAAGTTGTTTAAATGAGAGAGTAAGTGCAGTCTGAGCAATACTGAGTTTATCCACTTTTTGCTCTCTGTAACACCAGACTGACAAATTCACACTCTTCAGCAATGCCTTGAGGGTTAGGGCAGTGAAGAAGCCAGCAGATCTGCAGCAAGAGTGGGACAGAACAGAACTTTGGAGTGGAACTTTTCAAAGCAATATAAATATCAAAAAGAAAGTAAATTCAGGTTAGTTTAATGACATCTAGGAAAGAGGTTTCCTAGATGTAGTTTTTCACAACATCTTGAACGTAGGAAAGTTTCCAAAAGCCAAGGCATCAAGACTCCCACAGGACAAGTAAGAACACTAAGCAAGAGAGATTTAAAAACACGAGGTTTGGTGGAAACTCATTTAAATGAAAGAGCCTCTTATTTCAGCAAACCATTCACTTGTTATATTTCTTCCTTCCACTCTTTAGGGAAATATTTCCCACAAGGCTCCCTGGTCCTTTTTCCTGAGTCAACCTCCTCTGCACATGAAACAGACCTGGACTCCTGCCATGAAAGGGAGTACACAGGCTGGTACTTTAGAGATGAAGTCCTGGTCGTGAAAGACTTCAATTTTTCCCTCCACCGCTTCTCTTCTTCTGCTGAACCCCGTTGCACTTGCTGGCCAGCAGAAAGAAGGATTGTTTTTCTTTCAGCCAAGTCCTTCAATGAGCAGATAGTTCAGCTTGTTTTGGCACCTGTGATTTTTTTCCTTCCACACACTTTGCTGGAAGTTGATCCCCCATCACACCTGGATGCAGGCACAAAGCACAAACTCTCCTGGCACCGTGCACAAAGAGCGCTCTCTCCCAGTGCCTCACACCCATCTCTGTGTCTTCCCCTCTTCTCGCACCCACCAATTCATTCCTTCATTTCATATGTCACAATATATTCCCAGATATCTCCCCAGATAGCTCCTGTGCTGCTGCTTCTGCATGATGAAATTCAGCTCCAGCCTCAAGTCAGCCCTGTTTTCTACAATTATCTCTGTGAAGATTATCTGAAAAGGTGTGTTCAGCACCCATCAGAAATTTAATTTATAATTTACCTAGGGTTTCAAACCACTTCTTTCTGTTATTCAGTTCAGCATAATAACTATGTTCTATCTACAGCAAAGGACAACATGAGCTAGATATTAAAAGGAAAGGTTTATTTTACTCTCTGTATAGCTGGTGCTGCAGTGCTGTGTAGGGCAATGTCACTCTGTGACACATTTTATCCCTGTAATGCTATTAAGAACAGTATCAAAACACCTTATTTGCTTTGCCAGTAGCAGTCACATAAATTAAAGATGCCCAGAAGCAGCTTACATTATTTCTAGCAGCTTTGAAAAATGATCTAATTTTGATTGCAAGTAGTGTAACAATCTCCTCTGTGATATAACTCTTTATTTGATTTCTTTTCCTTCATTCTGCAGCCTCAAATTTTTCCAGCTACAAAAAACTAACAACTGGTTTCCATTACCATTTAGGATCTCTCCAGAAAGTCAGTGTGGAAAACTGAAAGAATTTCTGCTTTGTTTTCCTGTATTTTCAATGAAATTGTGGATCTGATAATTTAAAGGGGATTATGGAATTGACTTCCCCTAATGTTAATCTCTCTCCATCCAGGGGAACCTTTCTCTGTTTTCAACGACAAAAATCTGACTTCTTGTTTGAAAACTGTTTCTAGGTGTATTAGTCATGCAATGAGTTTTCTGTCAGTTTTTACCAAGGTGAGCTAAATGAGAGAAGGTGTTTTTCCCCTCATGTTAAACTGTGTGGTCAGGTCTTCTTTTCAATTATTCTTCCATAAACAGCAGAAAGAAACTTGCCTGTGTCTACAAATCCTCTGGTTTACCAGGTGTAAATCTGTGACATCTTATTGATAGAAAATTTGTATAAATATACAAGGCAGCTCAAAATTAAAATAAACAAACAAACCAAGAATCTACAAAGAGTAATATATCTCAGCCTTCATTGAAATGTTGTGTCAGAGCCCGGAATATATCTCTTTGTGGGAAGATCTGCATGATTTAATGGTACATTTGTTATAAGGTGCCTTAAAATTCTGATTTATTTGCTACATAAATTAAGAATTTCCTATTTTAATTTTGAAAATGCTTTCACATCCTGTTTTTTATTTCGGTACACCATAAACTTCCAATGCAAATTTTGTTCAGTCTTTCATCCAGGACACATCTCAGCAATTGCTCCTGCCTTGCTCTGCTCTCAGAATGGATGGTATTTGGGATGGCTTTTTTCCCCTCATCAGATGGATTTAGTGCTAGACTGGAAGAGGACTGTTCTATGTGATGGCAACTTGCAAAGGGCTGAAATTAGTCTGTATTTCATGCCAGTCATTAGAACGGGGTAGCCTGTGCTGTGGGTAACATAAACACAAGTCTGCCATCAAAGCATGAGCCTGTAGCCAGTCAATTAGTTCAACAGACAGAAGCTCTGGGCCAAATCTCCTTTTACTCCCCATCTTTTCACAACCTCATTCTTCCCCTCATTTCACAGGGGCAGTGCTGGGCCAGTGGCCACTGCTTTCTCACCACAGCTGGAGATTAGCAGGGCTGACACTCAATTTGTGCAAAAATCCACTGTTTTGTTTCTCTTGAGCCCTTTTCCCTGGCATTGGCACACCTCAGGAGGAAGCACACACTGGTGGCTCTCAGATGTATCTTTAAAGCACACAAACCAAAAGGCTCAGGCACAGCTCTCAGAGAACAAACGATGTGTCATGATTTATAGCAGCTAGGGAATTTGGCTCAGGAAGGCAAACAGTCTGATGGCATTGTAGAGGTGAAAATGCAGACAGTGAAGCCCACCATGTTTATTACATACAATTTTGGGATGCAAGCACTGTTCTCCTCAGAGGGAAGCATCCTGCTCAGGCAGGTGCAAGTGCTGTCTGGAATTCATCAGTATCTGAGTGCTCACAACCCCCTGCTATGGTGCTGTAAATCAAAGGGATGCACACTAATGTAGAAGAACATTGCATACGTCAATTCATTAGTCAATGGAGTGGGAAAGATTGGCATATCAGTCATGAAGATATATGGAGTCTGCCTCTTAATGATGTTAGCTCGTAGGCAGTTTGTGATGGAACCTTTGTGGCCTGATGACTGTGTTTAATATGTGCAATCCATACCTCAATAAATCTGTGGCTGGCAAGAGAGCACAGACACTTTGTTAGGTTTATGGAACAAAACACACCAAGTATTGTGAGCAGCATTAACGTTTAACGGTGTTAAGCCAGCATACAGAGAAGCTCATTATTGGACCCAAATTAAAAAATAATAATTACATAATGAAAGCAGTTGGTGCGGGCTGTAATACTTTTCAGGGCAGGATAGAGACCCATCAGATCCTGTTGCTGTTGCAGTCACGTCGCTGTCCGCAGGAACTGGATGTTCTGTGGGTTGTGTGCAGCATTAATCAGTCTAGAATTTGTCACTGCTCAAGGTGCAGCAGCTCCAAGTGCAGGCAGGAACTGCCGTGTATCAAAAATGTCATACCGACAGAAGAACAAGCAAACAGAGAAGAAAGTACTACATAACACAGATTTTAAAAGCTGCTCCTTCTTGAAATCTATACTAGTAAGATAATCCTCATCAAAAGGAAAAGATCTCACAGAAAATCCACTTATTTATAAACAATTCTTTTTCAAATCTCTAAAGAACCAGAGCCTCAGCTGAAGTGAATGGACTCTTCCAAAGTAAATTAAGCACCATAAATGTATACCAGCCAAAGATTTGGCCCTACTTAGTGCTCCAGCTTCTTCCTGCTATGGTTTGCCGTTGTAATAACATGTGAAGTTGTCATCTACCTGGGCTTTGTTCCGCTCCCACGTGAAAAATGGGGAGTTTCTCCCAGTTCTTAGAAGGCATCTGTTTTCAGGCATGGCTTTCTGATAAAGCAGCAGTGCTCCCACCCACACAAGCTCCCTTCAGCGACTGGAGAGCAAAAGTAATTGCACCACAGCTAGGACAGGTGTAGCACGTATAGGAGTAAGACTGGGATGAATTGCAAGTGTTCCTTTAATCACAGTATCATAAACGGTGAACCCTGGTTATGCTTTGCAAGCAAACAGCAGTGAGGTAACCAGAATAGCTGTACCTCAGAATGAATGGATTACTGAGATCAATAGATGAGAACATGCACTTTAGAGAAGAGGTTGTAAATTGCTTGAAGTCCTGGCATCAAGTTCATATTTAGAGAAAAGTTTCACTCCTGATAGATGTGAGCTGGTTTTTTTTTTTGTTTGTTTGTGGGGGTTTTTTTGTTTGTTTTTGTTTGTTTGTTTGTTTTTTTGTTTTTTTTTTTTTTTTTAAATAGAGCTTAAAGTAATCAGGCTGACAGAAAGACTAATTCAGTGCACTACCAAGCACTGGCTTAATCCTGCCCTAGCACACATGTTGATCCTGAAAGATTTTTGTGATTGAACTGCAGAAAATGTTGAAATATTTCTGTGAATATGAGGTAAGCAGTCACTGAACTTTGTAGCATATGAAAACCCCAGATAAAGGTATGGGGACTTAGCTGACAGCACTGAAACAAGCTTATCTTCTTCTTAGCAGTGATTTTAAATACTGCCATTTGACTGTCAGAGAACATAGAGCCATATTTTAAAACCTGGATAAGAAATTCAGTAAGCAAACATGCTTACAGAAGAGTGCCTTTTCAATTTTGTCATGTGTCCTGTATGACTTTCAAATACTGTATTTCCTCATATGTGTGTTTATATATCCGTGACAAAGGAAAATGAAACCCAAAACTTCTCAAGTGTTTAAAAGTATGCATGAAAATATAACTCCCATCTGGAAAAAAATGCATGCTATTTTTCATAATATTTTGCCTGCTAGTTGCTAGTTTACAATGTCTATCCCACATTTCCTATTCTAAACTGCAAGACAGATGATGTACATGCAGGATTTGGCACATTTCACCTTACAAGCATCTACCTTTATTCAGGCGACATTATTCCTTTAAACCACATACAGATCAATGTGAGGAATTAAACCTGCAGCTAATTTTATGTCTGCTCTTGTCAAAGCAGTCTTGCTGGTCATCCAATCAGAGGGAAGTTCTGACAGAAAAAAGGGTGGCCATGACTGATTTTGTGCATATCCTTCAGGGTAAGATGGTTAGAAGACAATTGACCACTACCTGGAGGACTTAATTCAGCTAGCATTGATATGGAGCTGAAGAGGTTTTCACCCTGGCAAAAGACAGAGGTGCATCACTCTTTTAACCACCATTTTGTGAAGAGAGAGAAAGCTTAAACAAAATAAATCCTTTTCTTGCTCTGCAACAGAGAACACATTTGGTTTCTGTGAAGAAGCAAATACACTCACTTGCTTAAATGTATTTCTAATTTTCTTGATCTTTGTGATACCAGTATTGTTTGAAGCAGAAAAGAATTTTAGGTACTTCTCTGCAAAATCCATGCTGGTCTTACCATAAATACACAGCTGTTTTGAGTCAGAGTGAAAGATGATCCAGCCCAGCATCCCGCTTTGACAGATGACCATATTGGATACCCAGGAAAAGTTTTAGAGCATACAGTGACACTTATTTAGCCAATTTCCAGTCTGCAACTCAGTCACTGCAACTCAGTGACTTCACCTAATGTCTTCTGCTTGTTTTTAACATGTCTTGGAGGGACTGCCTGTTCTTTGGGGTTTGAGGACACTTTATTGACAGGCGTTGCAGTTCTGTGTTCAGCATCCAGACCACACCATGGCAAGAAGTTCCATAATTTGACTCATTTGGTTTCTTTTGAACCTGATGTGGGCTTGTTTCATGTGATGTCTCCATTAGGCTTCCACACCCACCCCTTCCTGGGCACCCCAAAGAGTCATATTTTTGGGAGGGACAGTGAATGAACTCACAAAAAATCCCCAAAAAAGATGCAGAAGGTTTGAGCACTGTATCAAGGGGCACCATAGCATAGGGTATTTCCACAAAATAAGATTTGGGGTTGAAGTCCAAGGAGCCTGCGCAGAATAAAGGACAGTCAAAATGCAAATTCAGAGCCTGCACCAAACACTTAAGTGTAAAGAATGCTGTGGAGGGAGGAGTTTGACAAATGGTGACAGCACTTTGGAAGATAGCCAAAGGAAATGCAAGTTCAGGATTAATATATACCTATATAAGACATACTCCCAGGTCATGTTTTGGGCAAAACTCTTTTTGCTGCAGGTGCACAGCTAAGTGATCAGAAAGTTAATGCAGCAAAGCACCTCTTATTAGCTCTGGCTCTCTTATCCTAACTGGCTGTCATTCAGAGAACAGGAAGCTCAACACTGCGTGGAGAATTGTCCTCTCCACCTGGCAGTGATTAATTTCACACATTCAGCCATCAGGGACTCTGTAGGAGATTCTGGTTATATTTCTTTCTTGTCTCAAAGCAGAATTTACTGTCTGTACTTCATATTCAGTTCCAAATGAATTTTCATCATTTGTTGGGGGGGGGAAAGTCTCATAATTCTTTGACTTCCTTGGAATTAAAAATATTTGCATTTGTTGCATTTGAACCAAACTATTTATGGACTTAATTTTTTAAACATGCTGCTAAGCATATTAACACAAATAATTTTCAAGAATGGTAAGCAGTTGGGTTTTTTCTCTAACTGAAAAATAACGAATAGATTTTTCTTCCTCTCTCCTCAGGACTGCAAATATGGATTCCTTCTTATTTTGACTGGACGAGCAAACCCAGGCCTAAGGCTGAAATTGATGATGTTCCTCTTTTTGCTTACAGTACAAGATGCCCAGGACACTTCCTCTAAAATATCTCAAATAGGCGAGACACTGAGGGGAAGAGCTGCTGACCTTGATGCAACTCCTAACTCATGAAACACCAGTTCTGAGAAACCATAATTCCTCCAAACCACTTTGTGTTGCAGGCAAGCAAATCTTTCAGCTACTTCAGCCCCTCCAAAGTTGCTGTTGTTGGGCAGAAGCTTTAGCTCAATTCATTTTCTGAGACACTGTGCCTCTAACAGGATAAATAAAAGGTTAAGTTAATGGGGAATAACAGAGAGGGGCAACAAGGCAAAAGTGTCTGAGATCCAGATGCAGACGACGATGTTACTGGTGAGAAAGCAGCTGAAGGGGCAGGGCAGGACACAACTCATGCTAAAAGAGAACTTGAGCAAGAAGGAGGGGACAATAGGAATTTGGATGGGGAAATTGACAAAAAACCTGGCTTCTAAACAGTGTTTGTGTCCAGCTTGGGGGATCTCCACATTAAGTTTCATCTTGAAACATAAATAGGAATAGATTGTCGGACCAAGTTCAGTGTTAACTTCATAGAAAAATTATCTGAAACTTGTTCACGTTTATTATGGGCAAACAGAATAAAACTCATGCTGGCGATAAACAAAAGCTTTTAATAAAAGATGAAAGTTAAATCAAAACTCACAAAATATTCAGAAAAAACATCCATGATTATTCTCTGGGAACATTCGGGTTCATTCTACTACTTACAGAAAGCACATGGACCTGTTAACATGGAAATCAAATGTTGTTTAGAGGGAAGACAAGGAAATAAAGCAATACAACACTGCTCAATTTCTATTTATATAGTATTATGGACACATCAGAAAAGAGGTATTAAGGAAAACTGGTCAAGTCCAATGGCAAAATTGTAGCAATGGAATGAAAAGGAAACTCCTCTATGTAATTCTTCAGAATCTTTGTGACAATGGCATGATTTCTTTACTAGAAGAATTTGGTAAAATTTGAACAGTGTGAAAAAGACTAAAAGTAATTACATTTTTCCTTATTTGGGAAACCATTCTAATGAAATGCCCATGCAAGAAACCTGATTTGACCCATGAGACTGGTAAATAAATAATTGTCTGGCTGGAGAGCAGTTTTGATTAGCTGATGGTTTGTCAATGGCACCTCCACTGGTTCCAATGGTCACTTCCACTGATCACAGAGTTTGGAATTCCTTATGAACCAGTAAAAACATCACACACATCTCAAAGGAGAGCCTAGATTTGTAACAACACATTAACCAATGTTTTCAAAACCATTCAGGTGGAAAGAAAATTAGGTGAGGAAATAATGTCAAGAGCTTTGTGGATTTCTGCAGTCCAAGATAAAAATTATGTGGAAAGTTATTAGAAACCCCGTTCTGAAATGTGTTTTTTTTGCTTCTGTCCATAGCAACAGGGCTCTTGGAATGTTTATTTTTCTAATACTGGAAGGTCTGGGGATCCTGGTACTTATACTGCAGTACAAATTATATGGATAGAATGAATGGGGGAAGTTTTGTTATTTGACACAACACAACTTATGGTAGAAAATTGTATCTGTGTCCAATCAATTGTGTTTTCCACTACTAAAGAATAGGAGAAGGTTCTGAGGGCTATTAAAGCCCTCAAAACATGACTCATAGCTTAGGGTTCTCAGCTGATTTATTCTAAGGAAAGACAAATGCAGGAAGTGTTCCACTTGAAGGACAGAGGACTCTTTTCTCTACAGCAAAAAAGAAAAACAAGGTCAAATGGATGAAAGCTGGAAGTAAAACTCTCCCCAAGTTGCAGCGAACCAATTTACCAGTGTTTGTTTGTGGATTCTGTATCAATAGAAAGAATAAAAAGCTAAACTTGGAGCTTTTTCTAAAGGATCTGCTCTGAAATAGAAGCATATGCCATGTTTCTTTGCTGTAACAGAGGTCACCTTAGGTATGTAAGGTGGTCTCTTTACTCTTGAAATTGGTGAAAGCAATTTCTCAGTAATAAGGGTGCTGTGATTGAAGAAGCAGAAGAGGAAGGCATGACCCCTCATTTTCAGGGAATGAATTTTACTCGGCCAAAGGGGTTGGTTGGAAGAATGGAAAAGAGTTGGTTTTGCAGGCTAAAGAAGAAGAAACGTGATTTGAAGAAGGCAGAAAGGATAGGAGGTAAGTACAGGGAGAAGTAACACTAACTTTTGGGGCTCACGTGTTTGGTACAAGTGTGAACTGTTTAACTGAGTACAGAAAAGGAAATGTCGATAATTTCAATGCTGGCTATTGAACCCTCAAAACCGAGTAGTAGATGTGACATTCTGACAGCTCTGAACAGGACTGCAAGCAGGGGTCTATGGGCTGAAAGCTAAGGGAAAGGTTTGGCAGTTTCCGTGTTGGAAGGCCAGGGTAGTATTTAAATGGGTGTAAGTAGAGCTGACTGACCACCTGAAGAGGAGAAGGATTCACTGTCCAGTGAGTTCAAGCAGAGCCAGCAGAGCTGAACACTTGTGTGGAGCCCTGGGAACAGTCTAGAGCAGGGAAGCCCCAAGGAAGAGGAATTTTGGACAAAATGTTGGACAATGTCTCTCTACACCAGATTGGAGGCTCTAAAATGCCAGAGAAAAAGACAAGAAGAAAGATGGATTTACAGCTTGAAAAGGTTGTTATTTTTAGCACAAGTAATGTGAAACCTTGTCTGAGGCTGAGTGGAAGCTGCTAGATCACAGAGAGGAGTTGAGAACAAGTGAAAGTGAGGAAACATGACAAAGAGCAGGGAATCTCAGCTCTCTAAGGGAACATGGGTTGTGGATGTATTTCTCCTAGGTGGAGATTAATGACAACTTTGGGTTAGAGTTTGAAACTATTACAAGTGACTAAGAAACAACCAAGTTAAGAGTTAGAGAGCAACGTGTGTCTCAGGCAGGCAAACTGCTAGCACATTTTACAAATTACATCTGCTCTGAGCAGGAATGTTCCAGGGAGGGTTACATTTCAGCTCAATCAATTTTTTTATACATAATTTATTTCTATAAAGGGGACACACTGCTCTGATTTAATTAGGCTAATTAGAGGTCTGTGTCAAATACAGGAGTGAAGTATATGGAGGTGGGTAGAAGGCGTAGGAGTGAAAAGACAGGGGGAAAAGTCCTTGTAGGGAAAATTAGTTTTCACTCAGAAGAAAGTGACAGGAATCCAGGCAGTATAAAATCTGGAAATCAGGGTGACACAGAAATCTTGCATGACTGAGTGCTATGGTGCTCCATATTGAAGCCTGAGGTAAACTGAACAATGGAAAAGTAAAGTATTTTTTGCTGAGCTCCAATAACTGCAGGTATACATGGGAAAGAAGGGATTTTCACACAGGTGGATTTGAATAAAGGAAATGTAGGAATGAAGACCAGGAGACTGAAAGCCATACTGAGATGTTAAAGCAGAAATTACTGGTTTATCTGTCAAGTCTAAAGGATCAGACCAGTGCTAGGAACAAGAAGACTGATGGAAGGAGAGCTGTCAGGAAGGCAAAAAAGCAGAGTTTCTTATTCTCAGTGGCTCCGTGCAGGAACGCTGTCCTTCATTGCAAAAGGAGCAGGAGACAGTGGAACAAGCTGAGTGTCTCAAGTACGTGACAGAAGTGATTAAAGTCAAGTTCCTACCACGACTGAAAATAACAATTGAACTAAATCCAAGATACTGACCTCTGCAAAGGTATTTACTGCATCCTGATGAAGACTGATAATGTAGCCATAAATATAGCAAGTAGCTGGAAATTCACAGTTGTGAAATACCAAGAGCCCTTGAGGCTTTTCTTCCCTTCACAGCGGGTAATGTATTTCAGCGAAATGTGAGAACAAAAAGATGATATCCCAGAAAGATTTATCTTCTTGCTCTGCATTGCATATTGAGCCTGGATTCACTCCAGCCAACATTTTCATGATCTAGTGTTGCTCTACCAAGGAGCTTCAGATAGAAAGGAGTTGTACCAAGGAGACTCAAATAGAAATTATGCAATCAATATATCTGACTTTAAAAAGCAATAAAATAGTTAATTTGCTTGTAACAAATGTTAATTTGTGGCTGTCCTGGAGCATGAAGGACCAGAAAAATCTTTATCATTTGCATGACATAATTTCCAACTAAAGCAGTGGAGGCTGATAGCCAGCACAAACACTTTACTGTTGTGAGAAAGCAACATTTTGTCACATTTAATAAACAGAGAAGCTCAGTTACCAAGAAGTCCTGAGAGGCACTGAAAATGGAAGGGCAGTTTGAGGTACAAGACATTTCATGCAAGGAAAATACTGCCTGTGCTGCAGATATTGAAGGTGGGATACAGGATAACTGGAGAAAGGTACGAGTCCCTGCCTTTTGTTTCTTTGAAGAATAAACAGCTAAAGAAATGTGCCCCAGATTCTATTGCACCCAAACCTTTTTTTCACTTGCTTCTCAAGAGCACTTAAGCACTTGGAATTTCCTTGAGAAAACCATCATCTGAAACAGATTCTTAGCATTACAAAAAAATATTAAATCCTAGCAAAAGTATATTTGAATTATATTCTCGCACTGAAAGGTGTTAATGACCATAGTCAAGTGGGGCTTTGAACTGCAGATTATCAACAGATTTGAAGCAGATGGGTGTGTTAATCAAACAGGCTGGTGAACCTCACAGATGGGTCTGCTAATAACCCAGGCATGTAAGGGAGGATGAAAAAAGTTTTGCAGTTTGATAACTAAAAATAAAAAGCTGTGTCTAATAGCTTACATGGCTAAATCATCGAAGCTGTTTATAAATGTCAAGGCTACAAGAATCACCCTGCAGAAGGTGATGGGAAGGACAAAAGAAGCTGCAACACATTCCAGAGACCAGCATAGCCCTAAGGTGTGGAAGGAAGCAGGCACTGCAGGAGTGGAGGCACACAGAGACTGGAGGGTGGGAGCACTGTGGGGAGGAGAAGGTGGCAGCCCACCTTTTGCATCCCCATCACAGCTGCAGCACGCTGCAGATGGTGCTGAGTGACTGATGCTCACAAACACACCACAGATTGCTCTCTGAATTCCTCAGAGCGTTCTGAATTGCTGGTATTGCTACTGAATACAGGGTTGGAGCTGTCCAGTGCCAAAAGAGCAAGCATTTATTCACCTGTTAGGTGTGTAGCTTAGTTACTTTGTGAATAATACGTTTAGGGTAGGCTTCTCTCCCAAAGAAATCAATGAAAAAAATTGATTCATGAAATGTATTAAAAGAGTAACATTGTCCTCAGTCCACAGAGAGGCAGAGATAAAACGATGCCTTTGTTCAAATTAATTGCAGAATTCCTAGTGATTTCAGTGTCATCAGGGTTTCATGGATAATGTTGAAATACAGCAAACAAAAGAATGGTTGGTTGTTTTTCATAATCTGTCATGTTAAGTTTCGGAGCAAGTAGATAAAGTTTACATGCAAAATTAATTGTGAGATACACACCACTGGTCAATCAGCGCTACAACAGAGATTTAAAAGTTGAAAAATTTGGGAGAAAAACTAGTATGTGTTTACTGGAGTTAATACAATTACAATGCTAGTAGCTTTTTTATAATTTTGCTATTAATGAAACTGAAGGTTTGAAAGTTGTTGAAACAAATTTAGAGCAATGTGGAGAGATGGATTGAGAAGGATAGTCACACTTCGTTGAGACTTCATTGCCATTAGGGTTTTAGAGAAAATTTTCTTGTGTAAGACAGGAGGACATCGATGTCCCTGTGTGTGGCACTGTGCCATGAGGACCAGATATGCTGTCAAAGACAAGTAAAGAAGAAGTTTTCTGATGTGTCTGCACATGAACATTATCATCCTTGGAAGCTGAATTAGATTTTCAAATGTATGACTTTTTACCTATATCAGCATTTGACAGTTGGAAAAAGTCATTAGTGAGAATCTCCACATTAGGAAGCAGGAGCAAAAAGATTGGAAAAAATTTCAATATTTGTGTATTCTTTTTGATCAGAAAAACAGGTTAGTTCTGGAAAAACAAAAAAGCTCGGTTTGCGTTCTAAATGCAACATATTTAAATAAAAATTGATTGAATTTGTAAAAGAAAATTCTGTACTAATCCACTATATAAACTTGCAATGTATTTTAAATATGTGTTTTTACTTGGTTGATTTCTACATAAATCATGCTTTTCATATGGAATCTTTACACAATGAAAGGATAAAGGAAGAGCGAACAATTCATAAATAAAGGTTTATTACAGATTTCATCCCTCAGTGGCTTTATCTTGAACAGCATCATTTGTTTTCTACTCATTTTCATTTTGTGCCTAGCCAGAATAAGACAGATTGGACTCTGCCTTTATGCTTTTACTTCAACACAGAGAGACCTCTACATAAGTAACCATTGTTTATGTTGGTGCCAGAGTGGTGGGTCTTTAAAGCACAGTACAAACCCAGTCCCAGTCCCAGTCCCAGTATTTGAAGTGTGGGAAAGGAAGTGGAGATGAAGGAAACGGTGTTTGGGTCTTTTGTCACGTTTGGAAGGGAACAATACCTGAGTTTGTAATGGTTGCAATCTTGTTCCGTGTGGCTGATACTTAATGAGACTCTATATTTGTTCCTTAAGATAAGGGAATGGATGTAACATAAAATTATTTCTCTCCTGCCCTGCATCAGATGCCCCAAATTTTCCTGAATGGTCAGGACAGCCCCAGTGACTGACCTGTGTCAGAATGGAGAGAATCTTCAGGGCTTCCTTTCTGCCCAGATGTAACTTGCAAAGATGGACACAGGGTTGTGTCCTGAATCAAAGCTGGGTGTGATCAGCTCTGTGTAGGCACAAAGAGCACCTCAGTTCTAACTCTAGAATTTTTAATTGTTTTCAGACTTTCTGAGGTCATTAAACAATTTCATTCTTAGCAAAGTAGATGATATCTAGCTCACAACTGGTCAGATGCCTGAGCTCAGATATTTTCATAACCATTTTCATGCTATGAAAAACTGGGGACAATTCCCCACCTCTCTGGTCACAAAAGAAAAAAATGAAAAAAAAAAAAAGAGGAAAAACAAACTCACATAACCCCCCCCCCCAAATAAAACGGACAGGGAAAGTCTACAGCCAGTTCTTAGATACACTCTCACACATGCCAGACCACTTTCATCTCTCCTTGACTTTTGCACCGAGGGACAGCTGCTGTCCTGCCTGTTGCCAGCCTGCACTTCACTCTGCACATTTCCCAGTGCCTGGCAGTATGTCCTGAGAAGAGGATGGCTCAGTTCTTTCCAAAGGCCATCATACAAGCTGAAAGATATTTCCTAGTTTGCCACTGGGCACTGTTTTTGTTTACCTTGGCCATGCCAGGTTTCCAGGCTGCTGTTACCAGTCATGGACTTGCTGGAGAGAGAGGAAAAGCCTGCAGAGAATTTGAACTTGCACCATGACACAATTTGACACTTGCATCAAGGACTGTGTTACATAAGCCTTGTTACAAATAAGTTGTTAAATTGTGCCCAAAGGATAGAAAAATAACCAAGATGATTTATTCAGATCTTATTTCATGATCAAGGTAATTAAAAAAAAAATACACCTCTGGCAATATTTGAATTTGATTACACTGGAGCTAAAAATCTATTTATGTTTATGGCTCATCCAAAGAAAATCTGCTTTTTTGCTATTCACATCATGGGTGAACAGGTATGACCTGACTGCTGTGCTGGACAACCATTCTCCTTTTGAGAAGGGACAGGACCCTGTGGATTAGTTTTTTCCTTAATGGCAGGATAACTGGGTAATTAATTCTTTTCTTTCTGGGTGAGTTTTACTTTTTCCCTGTACTTACACGTTTGTCTGAGACCAATGAGAATACACAAACACAGCAAAACCCTGACATTGTGAAAACACTTGTACTTGCTGCTTCCCAAGCAAACACACAGTTTGGGCAGTGAGGGCACTGAAAACACCTCCATATCTGATCTGAGGAGGATTCGTGGGGTCTCTGCCAGTGAGCTGCAGGCACCAAAAAACCTTCTGCATTTGGGTGAGGGGCTGAGCAAGCACTGTGCAGTCACTTCCAACAAACTGTGTTAAGAGTATGCCAGTGACATCTAGTGTTTGATATAGAACTATAAAACTCGGGCTTGCTTTGTAAAACCCTTTGCTGCAGCTGGAGTGGTGGGGGCTGTCAGGGTGCCTGATACAAGGGGCAAGGCAGAAAGGCCATGGCACCCTTGGCAGGGGACAAGGAGACCTGGGCTGTCATCCTGCAGCCAGGTGATCTCACAGCAAGCACTGTGTTTGAGAGTTAATCACCCTCAACAGAAAATAAGTGACTTTGCAGGGGTGTTCACAGGGTGATGGAAACACTGGTCTGCCCTTTGCATCCTCCACACTTTTCTGTGTAATGTTCACCTTCTTATCTGATAAACTGACAGAATATTCCCACTCGGTACTGTTTCATGTGTTGGAATGAAGTGTGGCCACTGATAAGCTGTCCCTGTACACACACACACAAAAATTGCAGTGGGTGCAGTATGGAAGGTAGTATAGTATAATTTAATTTTAACAAGAAAAGACAGTATCTCAGAACCCAGAGCAGGATTGTAATTAATTCTGAAATAAAATTCCAGCACAGTAGGGAGCTCAAAACTGGTCACACAGCACCCAGATTCAAGGAAAGAGAGAGGAATATTCCAAGGACAATTGATATCATGTTCATCACATATAAGTTGATGAATTCAATGTTCCTACAATTAATACTGATGGTCAAGCAGCTCTTGCAGCTTTTTTTAATGTTCGGTTTGTTAAAACTCCTGGTTCTAAAAATAAGGATAAAATGGACTGTGAGATCATAAACTGTATAAAAATAGATGTATGCTTAATGTTGAGAAACACAGTTAAAGAAGTTAGCATATGAATGACTAATCATCATTGCAAGTATCTCAAGACATCATTAATGTAAAAATACCATAACATTGACAGCAGAAATAGAATATCAGCTTGAACTATATACAGATTGATGACATTTTTATCCCTTTTGATATTTGCTGAATCATAGTTTGTGTTGATAGGGACCTTTAAAGGTCATCTAGTCCAGCATCCCTTACAAGGAGCAGGGACATCTTCTATCTCAACAAGCCCTAATAAAAAGTCCATCCCCATCTTTTTTACACACTTCCTTTAAATATTTAAAGGCCACAATAACATCTCCCTGCATCTTTCTCTCCTCCAGACTTAAAAACCCCAAATCTCTCAGCCTTTCCTTACAGGAGAGGTGCTCCACCCCTCTGGTCATCTTTGTGAGCCTCCTCTGGATCTGCTCCAGGATCCACATCTTTCCTGTACTGTGGACTATGAACTGAGCACAGCACTTCCGGTGGGATCTCACCAGAGCAGGGTATAGGGGCAGAATCACTTTCCCAATCTGCTGGCCACACTGCTTTAGATGCAGCCTTGGCCATGGTTGGCTTTTTTGACTGCAAGTGCACATTACTGGCTCATATCCAAAAAAATTACTGCAAAAGTTGCTGTAAAAGTAAGGAAATGGACAAGCTCACTGGCTGATTCACTGTGAAGAATCCAGAACAAAGTTTAAGATTGTTTTGGCTCCTGCAGACCTGCACATATCCATATATCCATACATGATTAGATTACTTCATGGCTTCAAAGATGCAATGTCTGAATCAGAGGCAAGCTGTAGGTCTGGTGTCTTACATTAGATGAAGTTAATATGTTTAGTGCTTTGAAAGCCACACAAAGTCACTAGAGACGTCTTGAATTACCTTTTGAAATAAATTCAGCATCTGTGTTGTTTGATAAAAAGGTGGCACAGATGTCTGAAGCTTCTGAAGACAGGGAGTACCAGTGGAGGTCACTTGGAGAAGATTGTAGGACACAACAGGAAAGGACAAAAGCAATCCTAAGAATTATGCTGGGACCAGAGGAGAATTTTGTTGCAGGGCCATAGTTTTCACTTTTCTGTTCCTGAATTAAATTAATGCTGTTGTATAAGTGTGATATTTTAGTTTAGACTGCTGCTGAGAGAGTGAGACAAGAATTCACATGTATGGACACAGCAATAAGCCAATATTGTCTATTCTGAATGGGTGAAGGCACTTGCTGTGATTGAGTGTTACACATTGAACTTCAGCCATAGCATAAGGCAAAGCAAAATGCATCTATAAATATAGGTCATAAACTCAAGTGATAATTAAAAAAACCCTTCTTTTTAATGACTCTTTATTTTGTGAATAAGGTTAGGTACTCCCAGGTGAGTAGAATAAGCGAGTCTCACTCAGACTGCACTGTGCTTGATAGCTGTAGTGGATTCTTATTCAGTACTCCCTTCTTTGAGTTCACCCAGAGCAGGAGGATAAAAAGTGCTGACAGCTCTGTTGTCATTATATCGCTGTAGGGTTCATTCATTTTGATTACTGCTGTTACTCTGATGATTTTCTTGGTATCAGAAACAAAACTGCAGTTCTCTACAGTTCAGCTCACTTTAAGACACCATCAAATTGGTATGACTCTCACAAGCTTTTGTTGAAGTCATGGTGACAGCTATTGAGCTTTAACTAGCACTGTTGTTATGCTTGCTATAAATAATTACTTTCATCAGCCCTTTCCTTGACCGTAGATCGCTGGAGAATGATGAAGCACATTCCAGGTCTCCACACATATTAGCACTGCCTTATTGCCTTACCTTCTTCATCTGAATATAAGAACAGTAGAGGGAGAGTTATCCATCCAGGCTTTGATTTCCTTTTATTTTCTGTCTAGTTTTAGAGTTTGACTCTAGTGACTTTGGGGATGGCTTTTGTGTTGTCTTCACGTGAGCAACATTTTAGCGAGGGTCTGTTGGGTAGATTCCCTTGTGCACCATAGCTTTTTGCACTGCTAAGGCAGCAACAAGAAGCTCTAACAGAGACACAAAGTGCTAGCAGAGTCCCCCAGGACAGGAAAATCTGCCCAGCTTGACTCTACCACTGCATATCTGCCTGCCTCCACATGAGTAGGGGACAAAAGATACTTCAGTGGCGAGAGGACACGCTGGAGACGTGGCAGACAAGGCTGCTACTCTTAAGGAATTTCACTGGGGGTGATGAAGTAGAACAATTTCCCAGTAAAAGGAATACTATAGTTTTTAAGAGTTAGATGGGTGAGAGCACCTACACCACATCAGAGTTCATGTTGGAGGTCGTCTTGTCCTTGCAGTTATGTTGTGGATCCATGTCCTAAGTTGAGGTTCCAATTCCAGGTAACATATTGTCCCCATTTTCTATACAATGGGATTAATGGTCATCCAATCAAGCTCAGGAAAAAAAAATAATCCAGTAAATATTTTCTTCCCATTACAGGAAGATCAAATACATATTTATGCTTCTGCAAGAAAAACGTGGGACAAAGTGGAGATGGGATGGGAACAGAGAGAAAGACAAGGAAAGCAGAGTATCTCCAGTGCTGCTGTGAAACTGCACCATTGAAGAAGCTTTATCCTGATTATTTGAGACAGAGTGTAGAGCTACTATGGGACAAGGTCCCCTTATGTACCAATGTATCATAATGGCACTACTGTGCCTTTTTGGCATATGACAAAGTTGACACAGAACTAGGTGGAGTTACCTGCTCTTGTGGGAGGACTGGAAAACAACCAAAACTAATGAACTAATTCCATTAAATCCACTTTTAAATTCCATTGTGATCTATTGCATACAGGTCTTTTTTTTTTAAATTTATGAAATAGCTTCTGTCTTTACTTTTTTCACAAAAGATGAATGCAAATAGGATTATTGAGAATTAAAAATATTTGGTGGATTTATTTTCTGTGAAGCAGGTAAGAAATTAATTTCTTACATATGCTTTTCTTGACAGTGTCACTTTAATTTTCTCTTAATAGGTTGGTGGAATGGCTGTTTCCATGACAGCACAGCAAATATACAATAGGAGCACTGATAAACAGTGATGAATAACAGATGATTAGACTTCAGGGAGAATTCTTCACAATCCTGTTGCTGCTTTTTACATTTGTCAGACAGAGACAACACATTTCACCACCGTCATGACACCAAGATAAAAGTTGTGCAACTTCCAAAGGCCCTGTGTGCTAAAAGACAACAGTTACTGCCTTTGAAGGTAGGTCAAATAGCATCTTTAAACTATGTTAAAGTATGTCTTCTAAGAGTTAACTTGCTAACTACAGTGATGTACAACACTGAATGTCTGATGTAGCCTTGTCAAACTAGTCATAAGCCCCTACCAAGCAACAGTGCTTTAAAGATGGAAGTAGCTTCTCCTGACCCACTGTCTCAGTCATGCTCTCCAACAAAAGCAAACTCTTATAGAAAGCAAATTTACCCTCTGGTTCACTGCTCTGGGGTTCACTGTGCAATCTGTGTGAAAAGGTGTTGGGATAAGTCATTCTGCTGAAAGCCATCAAAGGGACTGCTCTCAGGGGGAGATGAAAGCAGAGGTGAGAGCTGTCACATGCAAGGTAACCCCACTGCCACAAATGGTGTTTAACCAAGTTTCACTTTAGTTCAGCCTTGAAACATACACACAGATGTCAGAAGTAAATCTGTAATTGCCTTTGCACAGAGAAATACCAGCTGAAACGTTGTTTGAAGAAGGCATGATAGTTTTAGATGCATCCCAGCACAAAATTAAAATAAACTTAAGTTTTGCAAGGATGTAGATACGCACTGGGGGAAAAAATACACCTCTTTAAATCAACAACAATTTTGTCAAGAACTTAAGGGGAATCAGAGTTTTATCCTTGTTCTCTTGCTTTTTATGATAATTCCCTGTTCTGATGAAACCAGAAAAGGCAGTATTGAATAAAACATTAAAATAATAACAGTTATCTGCTTGTTTAGAAAACCTGCAATGCAGGATGAAACAGAAAGGTCATCTGCATGTTCACAAATTTTGTGAAAAGTTTTTCTGAAGTCCCTCATATTCTAATTATAAGTGATATATTTAAATTTGCTAAGGAGTCAGTTCTCACTGCCAAGACAAATTAGTACCCAACCTGAGGCAGCTGAAGTTTTGCTCTTCTCATAACAAAATAACTGGTTTTAAGTGGGTCCTCTGGTTTACCTAGATTGCTGTCTATCAGATTATAAGGGCATAATTTACCAAACATTTATTTTGGTAACAGTCCAGCCTTCACAGCTTTGCACCTGTGACCAATTCCCAATCTTCCTTCTCCTGCATGTTCCCAAAAGTATAGGTTCTGCTAATTTGCAAGACTACACAGTTAACCAAATCAGAGATTTATACACAGTGATTTTTGGCCTCTTTTCTGTTTAAATACACATAAGTTCTCATCTCATTAATTGCTAGCATGTGCAAATTTCAGATGTTTTAGAAAATGTCTATACATTTTTTTTAAATTCTTGTATGCTTCAAAGATAATCAAAGTCAGGCTAAAGGTTACAGCAAAGCACTCGATTACTATTCCCTTTTAAGTTTAGAGTATTGCCCAACCCATTAACTTTAGAGTTCATTGTTAATTTTTCCCTCTCCTCAGAAAGATATCTTTTATTAGCAGTAATGCTCCACAGGAACTTTTGCTTTGTTTCATATGACTTTAGGGCAATCTGTGACTCCCAAGGAACAAAGATTGCTTCTGTATTGTTTTAAGACACTCAGCAGTTGTTATAAATCATAACTTTATAAATCACAAGTGAAACATAATCACAATAAAACATAAGTGATAACTATCATGCTTTGGTACTAGAAGTTCTGTTGTGGAGCACTGTGCAGGCACCCAGGATAAAACTGTGTGATAGAAACCTGTGGCATTTCTCAACCATTCCCATTATACAAGACAGAGTGAAGCAACAGCATTGTGAGCCATCTGTGCTGATGCCAATGATGTTATTAAATCATTCATTAAATTTCACAATTTCATATTAGATGATTCAAATTCTTATTTTGGCATAGTGCATAGAATTCTTCCTCTAGAAATATGAAATCAGTATGCAAATGTGTTTGTCCTGTTTTCTAATAAATTTATGTCTGCATTGAACATCCTTACAAGTGCTGTGGCTCATGTAATTATGTCTTGAGATCTTGACAGTAGAAATAGAGTCTTACTTTATGCCAGATAAATTGATCATTTTGCAGCACAAGTAAATTTGTGTTAAATGATCCATTCTGGCATCCACTTCTGCCAACTTGTTCTGCCTACAAAACATGGTGCCATCCAGAGGTCTACCCTAACCCCATTCCTGCCTCTCTTTCCTTCCCAGCAAGGAAAGGTGTTTTCCTGTCACATTTGATAACTCTTGACAGTAGGAATATTTCCCTAGGATTGTATTATAACAGCAAACTAACACCATGATTTCACTGGTCATCATCCTGGTATGCACCTATCACACTGGTCGACCTATTTCTTCTCAGTGAGAGCAACAGACGTTGGTAGGTGGACATCTCTCTAGGCACACACACAGCCTGCCCTAGACACCTCACAGCTCAGGTGAGAAGGCAGCTCAAGAGACACAGGTGTTAAACCAGAAACGAAAATCACAAACTCACAAAATGATTTCACTGAAAATTTTTGTTGACTACCTGTTTACACATCTGAGAATTGCCACGGAGACATTGGTGACCTCTATGTAGCTGTGTTACAATTTTCATTTAAAGAAGAACAAAAAATCCTTTTCCATGTAATTTAGTGATGACTTCTAAACATGGTACAGTAAATCACCACAGGATAGTCGCAATTTTCTTGTTTATTTTTGGAGATTGAATAACCTTGCAGATGAGACAGGAAAGCATGCATGTATCTGTAACTAAAATATTCAACATGAGGTTATCATGAGCAAGCTAATGAAGAAAAGTACCTCACTGTCAGAGGCAATTTGCCAGAAGAAATCCTAACTGTAGGTGCTTTACATAACTGCACATTTCATGAAACCACTGTATGTGACCTGCAAGTGCACAAGCCCTTATTCTGTTTTGTTGTTGTGCATATTTGCAGAACTACAGAACTAACCCCTTCAGTCTTTAGATTGAAATAAATAACAAACATAACCATGAAGTGGGACAGAAATGAGAATCACCATTGGGTAGATTCTATGCTTGCTTTCCAAAACATGCATGAGTTTAAGGACAATGGCCTGTAAGACGCCTTAAGTCCTTGGTGTGATTCACAAATATTTGCCCATGCTCCAGGCTCAGGGAAACAATTGCCTTGCCAGCAGAGTACCTTTAAATCACTTTTTGTGTATCTCTAGTGGCACAAAGGAATTTCAGTGGGGTCCAAGGTCTGGCTATGGCTCCAGTCTAAGTTTGTGAAGTATATATATAGTACTGGAAGAACACTTCACAAGCACCGTATTTTTGTACTTGAAAGGGCTGCAGAATGCAGTGAAATCCTAAGAGAAGGATGTTTTCTTCCTCAGTAGGCTGCACTTCAAAACCCAATTGTACAGTGTCTTCTTCCTCTGCAGAGGCACCCTGGCATAGCAAGGGCCAGTTTGTGAAAGAAGCCTTTCAGAACTGGCTGAGAACATAGTGCAGCACAAAAGGCATGGTGGGTCATGGTTTAAAGTTGCTGCAGTAATTCCAGAAACTCAAGGTAAGCATAAAAATAAAGCAGAGGAAAAAATCATATCCTTCTTTAAGCTGAGGCTCTGGTAGCTTCCTGATGGATAATAGGTGACAGTCACGCTGGAGCAAATATTCAGACATTCTTATGTGCAGCCAGAGGACATTTTCTTTCCAACCAGTCCATCTTTACACATTTTACTCTTATTTTATAAATTATTGCCCTACTTGTCAGAACCTCAGCTGTCTCACAAAGAGTCCAGTTTCAGGCTGAGTGCTTTTTGCTGGGGAAAAGGGGAGGAAAGAAAGAACGGATGCCAGAAAGGCAGAACAAGACCAATGCTGAGATCTGACACAGAGAATTTGTGTGTGATTGCTCTCAGGGCCGTGAACCAAACAATGCCGGGCTCATGGGGTTTGCCTCTCACTCCTCAGTGAGAGCACTAGCACAACTCTGGATGGTTCCACTTGCTGAGATGAATTCAGCTCTTACGTGGTAGCATTTTCTTGTCTCAAAAATCCTCAGGAATCTTCTGGGGTTCTCTTTTCTTTTAAACACCTCCATTCCGGGAGGATCCTGCTGTGCATGCTTGGAGATACAGAAAAGATAGAGAATCTGAGAGCATACAATACAGCTAAGAAGACAATGCTCTGTGAAAAGCATTGTTCTTTTGACCCATTTTCGTCCCTATTTTACCAAGCGCAGGAAATTCTTCATTTTTCTTCTGTCCACTATCATTAACAATATTTCATGATCTTAATCAATACTGCAAGTGGCTAAATCTCAGGCTGACAGCCTCACAAGTGTGTATTAGTTCTTTAGATTTGCAAAGCAACATCTGCCTGTGAATAGATTTTTAAAAATGATAATTCAATTAAACAAAAGGGAAGCTTTAAGCTGAATTTGTGGCTAAATGATTAATATCATTCCATGTTTAAGAAATTTTTTTCTAGCCTATTTTGTTTAATGATTTTTAAGTATTAATATTACATGTCATTCTGCAGTTAATTATTTATGCTGATGAAACATGGTACACTCTGCACCCTTTTTGGATACTAAATGGAAAAGAACAAATTTTCTAGACGGTTCCTTCGGAATAGTGATGGCTCACAGAGACTCCTTTCATCACAGACTGAATCATTCTCAAGCCAGTTTAAAAAGGCTTGGAGTTCACTGGGAAAAACTCTGGTGAGAACAGATCATTCACTGCTGACCACCAGCAATACATGTGAGGCTGCCAGCTCTGGGTGGGCTTCAAAGAGCCCAGCCTCAGAAATCCTTTCCCTCCTGGTGGGAAAACCTTTCACTTGAAAGATTAATTGATCATCAAGGTCTATATCTCAGAATTTTTGGGGCTTTAGAAAGAGTTTGCATCTGCCCAGATGGATTTTGAGCTGAGCTTGGAATCTGTCTAAGCAGAACTTTGACATTTTGAGTTTTCATTTTAAATCAACACAAAAGCAGTCATCAAATATTAAAATCCTCCAGGAGTTGGAATTATCTTTTTCCACCCAGCTCCAATGATTACTGTTTACGGATCTCTTTGCAGCCAGATATCCCTCATTCTGTGAGCTCTTCTAGGCAAGAGCTTTGGCTGAAAAAATCTGCAGATATTATCTCTGTTATTGCGTTGTTTCAGTCACAGAAAGGTATGGCTCTCCTGCACCATAAACCCCAGTTAATTACCTAATCCCTGGAGTAAGGTCTTGAGAATTAGACTTCATAATAAAATGATGGCACTTGAAGAGGCTGAAACATAAGAAATTGAATGAGATACAGGTCCCAAGAAAAACTAAGATTTTTTTTTAACCAGTAGGACTACAAGATCTTTTGGCAATAAGTCCCACATATAAACTCAGTGTACCTCAGCATCTGAGGAAGCAGAACAAAGTGTTACAAGCCGCTAACTACACATGTACTGCTATTAAGTGAAGGAGGCTTCTTCTCTGGGGACAACAAAGCACTAATACAAGGAAATAGAGAACACATCTTTTACTGAACTAAGCAGTGGGGCATAAAAACAACACCTGGTGTGACTTCTCTAATTTAGTGTGGTGGGTACATCAGCTGTGATTAGTCCTTTCTGGAGATGAATTTGGAGATACACTTGAGCAGCCATAGAAACCAGGTGATGCAAAAACTGTGCTGCTGCTGCTGCTGTTAGGCAAGGACAGAAGCAGACCTGGAAGCTGGCTTGGAAGCAGACCTGGATTAGCACCTGGATCTCAAGTACTCCCCAGCCCTCCAGATGCAGAGACACTGGAAATAGTTCAGTCACGGCAGAGCTCTATCCCAATGGTGCCCCAAGGCTCCTCCACTGCTGCCCTGGCAGGGACCCCACTGCCATGTCTGTCTTTCTGTCTCCCTGCTTTACTCATCCCTTCAATCTCTCATCAAGGGAATAATGAGATTGGACTGACTTTTTTTTCTGAGAAGTACACAGTCTCAGCAGTAATGCCATTGCTCCAAGGTAAGGAATAGTCTTGGCTGCCAGGGGAAGGTGAAGGTATTCCCAGCCGTATTTATGTGGCAACTGGGTTTTCAGGTGCTTGTTCTCCAAACCCATAATTCAGTTCTAAATGATGTAAGCACAGCCTGCTGGCAAGAGCATCCCATATGTCCAAATGGGCTGGGCAGTGAACAGCAAGAGAGAAAGAGACAGGGATATTTCTCAGGCCCTGGCACTCTACCTGTAGCTCCTTGCATGTATTCAGTCTTGGACTCCCTGGAAGTCAGCCCAAATTGTGCCTGTAAAACAAACTCCAAAACCTGTGCTACATGTATGAGCTACTCATAAGGGAGTTTGCTGATACTCCTGATGACATTCTGAGAATTTTTTATAACATAAAAAATTTTTCATTATTAAATAATTAAAAAGAATGAAACAATAAAAACTCATGATGGTGCATACTTGTCAGATGAAACTTTCAAAAGCAAAAAAAAAATTTGAAAGGGTATTTTCAGATACTTTATAACCATATTTTAACAGGACTGCTTAGGCTGTGTGAAAGTCAATGCTAACACAATCTGTCCTATTGCCAGTACACCAAGCTAGACCATCCTCAGCTACTTCCAGCAGCTGCTGGTGCCATGTCAACATATTGTCAGCTGTTTTCTACATTTCCCCGAAGTCCTTTTTGCCTTGAAACCTTCCTCTTCTCAGGATTGTCTATGTTTAAACAAAAATATGTTTTCCTACACCCAACAATGACATCTTAAATAAAATAAGTTCCTGTAATTCTAATACCAGCTACCACCCTTATTTCCATAGCTTTCATCATTCACCTTTAATCCTCTTTCTTTCTTGCTTGTCATTATTTGTCTTTGCCTTTATTCTTTCTGATCACTATTGTTATCCAATTTCCTTTCTTCTTTCATCTTTCCCTAACTCCCTCTGCATTTGTGTCCTGTCATTTATGATTTTGTTTTTACTCCCCACATAGCTTTCTATCAAATATAGAACTTTGTAACTGACTTACCTTCATCTTCCTACCTTTTTTCTCTTTTTTTTTTTTTTTTTGTCATGCTCTGAGGATCAGAGAAAGACCAGCAATGCAGGCAGTTGCAGACTTTTCTCACACAAAATTCACAGGGCACAACTGCTCAGTCTCTTTCTCTGATGAATGGAAGAACAGCCTTTGGCTTTGCTTGTTATCCATATTAGGCTGAATTACCCTGGTGGGTAACAAATCTCTCTTACACTGGAACAGGCTACCCAGGGAAGTGGCCACAGCACCGAGCCTGCCAGAGCTCAGGAAGCATTTGTGAAATGGTCTCAGGCACGCGCTGTGATTTTTGGGGTGTCCTGCACAGGGCCAGAAGTTGGGCTTTGGTGATCCTTGTGGATCCCTTCCAACTGAGATTACTCTATGATTCTATGATTATCTGCAGTGTGCAGTGCCTGGAATGTGGGGGCTCTGATTGTAAGTGGGGTAGATGTCTCCATAGCAATAATGTCTGGAATTGGGGTCTGGCCTCATTGTCAGGCTTTGGCTCACTTGAGTGATGTGGGAAGAGCTCGGAGGAGGCACCTCTGCTACATGGGCTTATCAAGAATTTATTTATTCTTTTACTTAGACTATTAAAAGTAAGGGGGAAAGTGAGGTAAGGAAATACCCATGACTCCTAAAAATCTTTTCTATGCATTTGAATAGCAGCAAAGTAATGATCAGAAGTGAATGTTTCCACCATCAGTCTAGTAAAAACAGGACCAAGGAAACCCAAAATCTCTTCAGAGATTACTCCATCCCAAGAATCATTTAGCCTAGCATGAGGTCCACCACATGACCTCACGATATGTAATAAAGAAGAGGTCAGAGATGAATAAGATTTTTTTTTCAGTTTCTCTCACAAAATTTCCATATCTGGGATGTATCTGTCTTACTTAGTTGAATTTGATATTTTAGAACACTTGGCAGTATATGACATGCAACCATTTCTGAGGGGAAGGATTGCTCCCATGCCAACAATTACACAAAACAGAATAAATGTTCTTCTGAATATATGAGGGAATTCCCCTTTCTCCTTTCTCTCTGCCCCAAGGGGAATGGTCTTCGAAGTTCAGAGATACATTCTCAAATAGATAAGAAATTAATATTTAATACACCTTATTTGGGATTCAAGAAGATGGAAAATGGGTCATCAGCTTTAACTGCAAATCTAAGAATTTCCATGATACCAAGTTACTTAACTGAAGATCTGGAATACAGCTGTATCTCTCTTGGTTGTCAAACATGGCCATACTAGTGATGTCTTATGCGATTTCAAGAAAAAGAGATCGTGTCCTTCTCTTGAGAGAAACTTGTCCTGACAGAGGTGTCAGGGACAATCTAGTTCACTCAATTCAGGATTCAGCTCTTTGTCCCTGGAGCCATTTGCTCAGCAGAGACAGACAACTCCAAGATGCTTCTCGAGAAAACTGAGCTCACAGACTGTGAGATTGGCAACAGACCTGTCTTAAAATACTCACATTTGGGATGAAATCCCACTCATCTTTACATGAATCACTATTTGGGTTTATAAAGCTAATGTCAGCAAGGCTTAGACCTAGGAGGTATTGCCCAGACAAAGGGTCTATGCTGGATTGCACTCATAAGTTCTCTATCCAAACACATGGGACCACAGGCTCCCCTGAACTTGCAACCCTCAGTCACTCTTCTCTGCCCTTTTTGTTCTTGTTCTTGCTGCACCTCTCTTTCCTCTGCGCCCCTGTCTCAAAGGAGGATGCTTGACTTCAGACAGGTTGGGTTTCAGGGGCTCAGGTTGCAGAATTGTTCAGGGTATTACACAGACTGAAGAAACTCCCTCTTTGTGCTAGCAAGCACCTACTCTGTAACCCTCACTGACAGATTTTCAGGAGCTGTAGAAGAACAGAATGTATGTGCAGATCCATACAGTCGTATGGGTGTAGAAATCCACCACCCAATTACAGGCACTTATATACCTCTGGGCTGAGCAGGCAAGCCCTTAAAACTCATGGTTTGATTCTGACCCGACAGTTGTCTTAAAACATTTAAGAGTTTTAGGGTGCCAACTTCAAATACACGAATTAATCAACTGAGTTAGCCAGGCAGTCTCCCTCTGCAACCAATGAAAATGAGAAGGCACTCCTTTGAGAAACTATCCTAGACCTAAAAGTGCTGCTTGCAATTGCCCTGTTGGTGAGAGGTATCTCTAGAAAACACTCATGGAGATCAGTTCTGTTGCAGTAGCACAGTGATTAACCCCTGCAGTGGGGAGAAGCAGCCAGTGCAACACACCCAAGGGCTAAGCACAAGCACACCACGGCCCCCAGTGTCTGTGGGTCAGAGCTGGTGAGCTCTTGTCTTGGAAGAGGGAAGGTTTCAGGCATGGTGAGAATGGGGAAGATGTGAAGTGAAACAGATGCTCGCCTGTCTTTTGACCTGGAGAACACACTTCACTTTAGAGCGCTCATTAGGAGGAACTACAATTTCCTCTGTCAGCTTGGTAAATCTGCTTTCACTCAGACTGCATGCTTGATAAAGTTATTTGGCCTGTAATGAATACCAATTTAAACTTCTCATGCTAAATTTTGTACTGTAAAGTCATCCTACTGCATGGAGCGTAATCATGGAAAACATCTCTTTGCATTTGTGTTTGTGCAGCACCGAGCGCCAGACTGTTCTCAGGCTGGAAATAGAGTTCTTGGCCCTGCAATGAGGAACACAAAATTGACATTATTTGTTTTGTGGTGGTGCCTCTAGGCCTCAATCAAAAGTGACACAAGACAACAGATGGATGCAAGTACATGGGGGAAACACAAGACAAAACATTTATTCATTTAGTAAGCATCGGCCACAGTGCACCAGCTGCTTAGGTATTAAATATTTTGTAGGCATCATTGTATAGATATAAAAATCATAATAATTGTCTTTATAACCTAGCCTATATGAGAGACAGAAAGGTTTTTTTAGACTATTGTACCGTGGGGATGGAAAATGTGACCATTAAAAGCAAACATTACTATAAGTGTAAGCATTCAGTCATTCTTCAGCTGTAAACATTACATTATCCTAGATTGTGTTCAATCTGATAGTTGTGCTTTCACTTAAGAGCTGATAAATATCATATTAGAATTTTCTGACAAGTTCGTCTGCTGTACACAACTGGCTATACCCTCAATGTTAGCTAATTTTACATCTGTTCAGATATTTAAACTCTTTTGAAAAGAAAACTTACCCATTCCAAAAACACCCTAAAGCATATTAAAGAGTCACCGGTATATGAAACACCTAAAAAGGAAAAGTGGATAACAAATTTCATTGCAGACATTAGAATAATATTTTAAAGACAAACTTATGAAAATGTAGAGGTTGTAATTTTAGATTTTACAATTTCAATAAATATTATATTGACTGTTTTTGAAGCCTGACTCAAACAGAATATTAGGCCCCAAAATTATTGCTCATCAACCCCTTGAATGGCTTGGTTGTTTTACCAAGTCCATGGAACCACAGGGAAATTTCCAATGAATTTTCTTTTTTAAATTGGAAAAGTCAAAAGGGCAATTTTTCACAGCAATGCTCCAAGATTGATTAAATTCTGCGCAGGGTTATTTTCTCAGACATTTAATTTTATTTCTGCTGCAATCGCAGGAGAAGAGTTAGGCGTGCCTGATTTCCACATTTCTTTTCATGTCAGAGTCCATGCTCATGCTGTGGGTGGCCCATCAGGTACGACTGCCGTGTATTATTTCCATTTCCAAATGTTTAGCTGAAAAACGCTTCCTTAATATGGAAAGACAAGGATATTTTGCTTAGGCCCAATTCATTTATGTTTAAAACAGATATATATTCCCAGGTGATTTTGCTGCCCACTTACTTTGTTTGAAGCTTAAAAGCTCCATTTACTTGCTCTCAAATTTTATAACTAACTGTTTTCATCTAAGGTAGTTTTTGTTGTCTTCTTCTTCATTTTTAAGGGACAGAAAATATTAATGGAAATTCTTCCCCCTAACTTATCATGGACAACCTAAAGCAGTTTTACAGGAGGCACGTGAAGCAAGTGAAAACATATGGAGCAAGGAGTTTATTTATATAGTACATGGTATGCTTCACCAACATATAAACATTTATTCATAGTTTTTCCTTTTTCAGCTATTTATTTTTTTTCTTTCTTTCTTTAATTTTTTCTTAAGAAGGGGAGGAATGACAGCAATACTGAATTCATTGAATTGGTTCCATGTGTGTCAAATAGTCCGGAACATATTTCCAACTAATATAACTAACCACCAGCTCCAGAGAAGGCATGTCAGATAAGGTAGCAGATTTTTAACCTTTGCAAACACTAGGGAAACATGACATGAGGTTTGGAATTATTATGGTTGCTTTCTCTCATCAATAAACAATAACTATCTTTCAGGTACTCATTATGTGTTTTGACAGCTAGAAAATTCCGTAAAGTAAAATTCCCGGGTATATGGGTCATGTGAGGTTCAGATGTACTTTTTCTATATAAAAAACTGTAAAATTTGCTACACACTCCTTAATATTTCCCTTAGTTCTCTTTTTTTCCTCTGCAAGTGACTCTCTTGTTAGGACAAATGGGAGTAGCAAGAACCTTGGCTTGTTCCCAAGTGACAGAATGTTTGCATAGTGAGTATGCAATTATATAGCATTTACATGTACTTGAAAGTGAACATACATGCCAATAATTTTCTTTTTCCAAATAGGTATTTTTTTTAAATTCTCATCTTTCAGTGGATTTAATATGTACTTTGGAAAGGCTAAGAGCTGGAATATCTCTAACACTCCTCTTAGAGCTTGTCCCATCTCTTATTCTGGCTGACATCTAGACTAAATTACTCAACACAGAGGAAATGCCCATCTTTGAATAAATCCCCATCTTAGCACTGAATTTAGTTTTTAGACAGACAATTTACATAGACAATTGTATTCCCCAGTAGTGCAAAATAAAAGTTGCATACATTTGCCTCTAAATTCTGAGATTTTGGTGGATGGAATTAATTACTTGAATTTCTGGAATGCTGAATTCTGAATTCTGGCCATCTTCTGGATTCTTGACAATCTAAGATTTTTTTGCTCTTCACAGGCCCATGAGATGGTCAGAGCAAGTTCCCAAGACTCTTCCTGCCCACGGTAAACACTTCCTAACATGAGGAACCCGAAGTGTCCTTCAGCAATGATATGAGGTTTAGGTTACCACAAGGGGTCAGTAGAAATCAGTGAGAAATATTCCCTCCTTCTCCACCCCAGAAACTATGAAACGCTCACAGCCACAATGTCATTCCCTGTTAATTTCAGGAATCCAGGAAGGGAAAACCAGACATGAATGTTTTTTCCTTTATAACCAGACAGCTTTTCTCACTGAAATATATGAGGGGTTTTCTAACATTATATAGAAGCTTACTTTTGATCAAAACTAGCTGGGGTTCAAAAGCTGGGATTCAATATTTTTTTCAGGATAATTTTTCTCTATATTTGTTCATTACATTTGTTAAAATGAGTGCTTCAAACGTGACACAGATTCACGATCAGGGAGCAAAATTTTTCTTTCTTCCAAACTAGGTTTTGAAGAATTATTCTTTCTAGGTTAATAAGACTGAATTTAAAATAAATTTTAAATTAATTAAATCATATGTCCTTGCAACTAAGCGAGTAGTTGAGAGCAGTTGCATATATTTTCTCTCCAAACGCTTGTGTAGCTCTTTTCTATTTTATTCATGTCTGCCCCATGAAAACTACTCATCACACATGTACTGTTCTCTCTGTATCACATTCCTTTCATTCTAAAGGATGCTGGGGAAAAGTGGGGGAAAAAGAGACCACCAATTTGAAATTTGATTCTCTGTCACTTCTGTGACAAAGTTGTATGCCTAGGGAGCATTCCGGTCATAAATGACAGCAAATGAAATACCTGCCTACACCACAGTGGGAACCTGCATCTCATAAAGTTTACCAAATACCATCTGACCATTTTCCTTCAGGCAAGCAGCAGGTCAAGCTGATGTCAGTTAATCTTACACTGCAGTGGTATGATAGGTAATGTTCATGGAGCCCGTGAAATTCCTCTCGCCTTTTCTTGCTGTACCCATTCATCCTGAACACTGCCCATAATGCAGGGAAATAGATTTGGAAATATTAAGATTTTAATTTATTGCAGACATGCAGGAAAAGGCTCAAAATACTGTTTAAAAAGAAGTCCAGTGGTTGAAGCTGTCAGAGAATTACGGGTTTGTAGAGTCATTTGTGAGAAGTATTATTGTACTTTGGTTCATTTATACAATACAGACAGAATAAGTGGTAGAAAATTAAACTAGATGGAGAATTTTGCCTCCAACAAATCAGAGTTTGGCCAGTCCTGTTGATGCTTCAGAAAAAAAATTCCATTGGTATATCACTGTGCTTTGTTCAGAGTTGTTGTATAATGAATGTATGTTCAGCGTGTTGTGCAGAAAGAGTATGCAGAGTGAAAAAGGCTCATTGTTAATGCATATTGCAAAACCAAAACAACATTACTCTTTTAACCCAGGCAGTGACATTCCCTGAACCTCTTGTGGCTAATATGAGCAGCAAGCAGAGCCTCTGAAACACCATTTTTCTTTTGCAACACTTGTGATTCATTATGACTGTAAAATGCATGCTCATCAAAAACAGTTTAAAAAACCTAATTGCAGTTGAAGACACAAGAAGCAGTAGATTTAGAGTTGCATTCTGTTTTGTGCATTGAATGTTTTGGGAAATCTTGCTGGAAATGTAGCAGAAACTGGTCCCGGTCTTGTTGGAGGGTGAAAAGTGCAAGTTCCTGCCACCATGCACCGTAAGGGGCTTATCAGCCAATGGCAGATGCAAGTGGGATTGTGGCATTGGGATGCTGGTTGGACACACCATGTTCAGCTGAAACCTGTAAGAAATCTCCCTGTTCCCAAAGGAACTTGGAGAGCCGCTTCTATGGATGGTAGTAAAGGAAAAGTGAAAATGAAATCAGGAGGCCCAGAGCTATCGGTGGTGTAGAAGTGTCAACTCCTTGTGATGACAAGAGAGGTGTGCAGACAAAGGAAGTTACATCTTGGATTCAGAAGATAAGAAAATGTTTTTTCTTTTTTATTTATAAGAGAAAATACGATTTTTGAATGTTTTTTTTAGTATGATATCCTGGAAAACTCAAATCCAGATATTTTGGGGCACCAGAACTCATTTGCTCCACTGTGCAGAATATCATTCCTACTTGTTTGTGAAGACCTGATCAACATCACAGGGTTCAAAAAGCTTTTTGAGGAGTGGTTGTGTCTGGAGACCCAAAGTGAGACTGGACCCTTGATGTGCTACCTGCTGTAAATAAATATTGCAAGTGATATGACTCATCCACCATGGACTGAATAACCATGGTGGAGATAAACTACAATTATCACCATGCAGACTTGGAGAGCTGAGATACAGCTTATGACTAAATGACTTGCCTCAAGCCACATCAGAGCTCGAAACTGAACTTCAACAACCTGAATCTCCTTTCTGCCTCTTAAACATCCTGTGTTTATCTACTTACTCCTGCAGTCATGATGGCCTGACAGATGCACCTGACTGAGACATTGTGCCAGTGTCCTCAGGAGGGAAGGCAGAAGGGGACCTCTGGATTGGGGCTCCAATATGCCAAGTGCTCAGAAAAGAGCTCAGGTTGGAAGCTCCAGACGAGCTGTGAGGTGAGGAGAAAAAGGGAAAGCTTGTTCTCAGTAGGGGGGAAAAAGGAAACTCACTTGAAAAATACAAACTCAAGACATATTTAGAAGCTGGGTATGCAAGCTGAAGTTTCCCTGGGGCTAATTGCTGTAATGGCATGTTAAATAAATCCTTTCTAAACTTGGCTGTACCACAAGAACGCTGTTTAAATAACAAAGTGCTCATGGACAAATTATCAAAAGTATTAGGCAAAAACAGGCTTTTATTTAACTGAAATTGAAATACATGGTAGTTTTTTTCCATCTAGTTACTGTGGCCATCACAAATCAGATTTTTTTTTTTTTCTGTTAATCTTGGGGCTTCTTCTCCTTTTGCTGTCCTGGTTAACCACAAATACAACACACGCTTTTCTTCTTTGCTGTTTTGTGCTGTTCAATGGCTGACACAGGAATGTTCTTTCTCCTTTATTGAGTAGTTGGTAACTCCTGGGCCTTTCCTTTCCCATTGTGCACACTCAAGACAAGGCAAAGCTCCTGGGAAATGGAAGATATTTATGAAATGATAGTCTCCATGGCCAAGCTTCTTGAAGAAGGGTACTCCAGCTGATGAGTTAGAACAGCCTGTTCCCCAATTAAATCTGAATGATGGTGGTCCATTCTGAGGAAAACATAAAAGAAATAAACAGAGGAGTAGTGAATAGTTCTGCAATCTAAAATTCTTAAATCTGGAAAGTTTCTCTCATTCAGGGTGTATGGAAATAACTAGATTTTTATATACAAATTTATATGTATAAATTTAAAAATAATTATAAGCATTAGTTCATAATTGTAGGTATTATATATATGCAATATATAAATTTATATTATTTTTTGTCTATTACATATGCATGGCTGTTTATATATTCTATAGAAGTATGGAAATAACTAGATTATCAGTCACAGTTTTCCTGTCATGCTTATTGTAGTGGACAAATGACTATAAAAGAGTGCAGGGGTTCAAATGGCTGACTGCACCTGAGGACTAACAGACTGTTAATGAAATTCTATAATATTTCTAAAGGTTTCCCTTGTCAATGAAACGATAGGAATGACCACTCTAATTGGAGAACCCTAAGAGTCAGTTGCAAAACCACCTGGTACAAGGAGGTGCTTTGTACTGGTTCACCCCTGTTCCTTACCTGTTTGGGGGTCACTTGTGCTGCTACAAAGTTTAACACACGTGCACGTAAGGGGTCCTTGCAAGTGGTAAGAAGGAGAATGTCTTCTGATATTCACCCCCATGATCAGACTCAATATAACCACAGAATATCTCAAGTTGGAAGGGACCCATAAGGGTCATCAAGTCCAAATCTCTGCTCCTCGCAGGACTACCTCACACTAAATCATGAGACTGAGCTTGGTGCCGCTTCACACAGAAGAAACCTTGCAGATTCACATCTTTTGGTGTTCAGAGATACATTTTATTTAAGTAAATATAAGATAAAATTAGGAACGAATACATCCACAATGTGAAAATGTAAGTTATATGTTTGGTGGATTTTTATATGTGAACATTTACAACATTTTATTTAATTCTTTTGATAAAATATTTTCTACAAGTGTTTTCAGAAGACAGGAGAAATAAAAGTATATGATTCTTCTAAGCCTTAGAATAATGTGTTTACATATCAAGGAATCTCTTTCACAGAAATCAATATCTTTTCATTTCATCTGGGGAAAAATAATATTAGACGCTTGTTGCTTCTTGGCATTCTTAACACTTGTTTGCAAAGGGAAACAAAAAATTTTACAGCAGCTTCCAAGAAAGTATATTATTAGATCTTAATACTTAACTGCATTTCCTCACAAACATTGATTTGCTGTTGTTTTTGTTGTGACTGCATCCAGGTGGTCATATAGTTTGAAGGAAATATGCAATTAAATTGATATCACTAAATTGTACTTGGTATATTTGCACCTGGCTAGGTCTCAGACTGAAAAGCAAATCATTTGATTTTTCTTCAGAAATGGGAAACTCAATTCACTCTTATGAACTTCTTGACTGTTAACAGTCAACTTGACTGTTAACCATCAGGAGTGACAGAGAGGGAGGCTGCTTCTAACTAAGTAGTTTCTGGGAAGTATATTGGGGTCAGAAGCATAGTAGACATCCTCATTTAGATTCCCAGGTACATTCCAGGAAAGTGCCATTATCCCAGGGGTGGTTTGGGCTGGACTGGGGGCAAGAAGGGAGTGTGAGTCAGAGGAGCTGGGGCAAGGCACTGTACACCTCTGAATGTGCCCCTCAGTTCCCCCTTCTACCAGGAGTCTGGGCATTCTGAATCAGAGAGCCGGGTCCCTTGACAAAATGATCTATAGAAACAGCTTTCTATTCCTTCTCCCTAGAGGTGGCTGCAGTCAGTGGATAATTGGTTGTACATGTACTTTCACTAGGAATTCTTTCCACGCAGAAACTGTATATAAAGTACTGATGAAAGCTTTTCTTCACAAACTGTTTTTTCTATCTGAAAAACTACTTCCTCTAAACATGCCCAGCCAGCTCCATTGTGTGTTTGTTAAAGATGTGAATTCATATGCATTTTGTTTTATTATTATTAGACTTTTCTCTCTGTTGACCTTTATTCGGTGTCTCTTCTAATATCAGACTTGCAAAGACCCTGTGATGTGAATATTTAAGTAACCTACTTAGAATGCATTAAAAGAGCTTGAATTTCAGAAATCTGGGGCTGTGGTTTCCCAACATCAGCCTCATATAGAGGTTTTGCAGTCCATTTGAACCTTCAAGCAACAAGTCACTCCATCCATTTTTACACAGGTTGCAGAAAGGACATGGATTTTAATTTTCTCTAAATATCCCTGTGGATTTCAATTGCAGAGTAATAGGATGTGATATTCTTTCTTCTGAAAGGTTTGTTCTTCCACATCAGCATTGATCATAGTCATCAGAAGTTCTGTCCAAGAAACAATCATTTAAACCAGGCCTTAACTCTGTGGTGTCTGGGTGAAAATCTGCTCAGGTGCAGGGTTATGCCACCTTGTCTTTCATCTGCTGCTGGAGGGAATATCTGCCCACACCAAAGGGCAGAGGGAGAGGATCAGCTTTGGCAGAACACAGCTCATTGAAAATTCGTGTATTTTGTTCTTCCTGCGGGACCATGACCCTGCTGATAGAACACAGCAGTGCCGCAGATGGACACTGCACAAGTCTGAGAGCACGGATGGGTTACATTGCCCAGCTGCCTCGGTAACACCCTCACTCATCCATCCTGGCTGCAGCTGCAGTTTGCCACCTGGGCCATGCACAAAGATGAGGCTCCTTGGGCAGGGGTGAGGTATCACAGGCCAGAAAGGTCAGTCCTTCCTGCCCTGGCTCTGGGCACGCAGGGACCGCGCACGCAGCGAGCTGGAGCGCGTCGCGCTTCCTGGCGGGGCTCCGACTCGCAGAGTTAACTTTGCTCAAGAGAAAACTACGCCAGATTCTGGCCTTTGAAGATTTCGGTAAGCTTCTTTTTCAGGGAAAAGGGGTTGCCAACTGGGATTTTTCGTGAGTTGACTGCTTTTCAAAGATCTTTGTGAAGGGGCTTGGTTAAGGGCATTGCTGGGGGAAACCAATTATAATTTTTAAATATGTTAGACTTAAATAAACATTTAATTAAAATAAGACCAGCTTTTTCTGCCATTGCCTGTCTTCTCCTGTTTGTAGAGTTGGGGAGTTCTGGGGAATTCCTGATACTACACATTTTTTGAGAGCATCAGCAAACTTCTCAAACTAACCTTCAATACTTCCTTTCCTTTCTCTTCCCTCCCTCCTAACCCTTTTCCTTAGACACTTTAACCTACTTTTTAGTCTCTCATTTTTCTGCTTTCCCCTGTTTTCTGCAATATCAAATTTTCTTCTAACCTTTTCCTCCTTACCCATTTCTCCCTGGTCTCTTTTCCATGCATTTTGTCCTCCAGTTCAACTGAACCTCACCACTAACCATGTTATCTCCATAACAGCCCCTTCCTAATGATGGAGGGAAATACCCTGGAACATCAGCTTTCAGCACCTGGAAGTCAGGACAGTATCTGGGGCATGACTTATTATTTCCTACCTCAATCTGTTTAATACTTCTTTAAAAGTCTGACTACCTTTAGTGGCACAAAGAGATGTAGCTGGGTTAGCAAGAGGAAAAATGAAAAAACAAGATTTCATCACTTGAGCAGCCCCAAACCACTGTATTTATTTATGGCACTATCAGCATTGTTACCACAACAGAGAATGTCACATTAGATGCTGAGTGTGAGTCTTTGCACTTATTAAAACTTATAAATATCTTTGATAAAAGAAAAGGGAAAATATTTGCCACACGAGGATTTTCTTTCCAGATCACCCAACTGATATTAGTTTGACTCAGCCTGAAAGTTCCCTCACCTGCCAAAATAATTTAATTCCAAATTGTCCTGCTCTTTTATTTTCCTTATTTTTGCCCCTTCTTCAGTCTTCTTCAGTGACTTCCAGTGCTTAAGTGTGCTTGCTTGATAGGACACAATGAAGAAGCACTGTACCGCATCGAGATGAATTCTAAGCAGTATTTTCATCCCTGTTTTGCTGAGAGACAAACATGGTATTGTACAGCAGCTTTACACTGGCTGCTACTGGACTGTCCAGGTTGTATCTGGAATAGAGTTAGCTTTCCTCCTAGCAATGTGTTTTGGATTCAGTATGAGAATGCATGAGAACAATGAGATAAAACATGAGTATGACAATAATGTTGATAAAACATTGATGTTTTAGTTGTTGCTAAGCAGTGCCTACCCTAAGTCAAGGACTTTTCATTTTCCCAGCTTCTGCCAGTGAGCAAGTGTGCGAGGAGATGGGAGCAGCATGGGCAGAACAGGTGACCTGAACAGGCCAAGGGGATATTTCACACTCTGGGACATTTTGCTCAGTACCTAAACTGGATAAGGGGTGGCAATCAGTGGGGCCGATTGCTACTGGGGAACAGCTGGGCATCGATCAGTGGCTGGAGAGCAACTATACCATGTGCCACTTGCTTCTGTCTCTTCCTTACAATTGCTGGTTTTGTTCTATTTTACTTTATTTCAATTGTTAAACTGTTCTTGTCTAAGCCTGTGGGTTTTACCTTTTTCTGAATTTCCTCCTCACCTCACCAGGGTAGCAGAGGAGTGAGTGGCTGCATGATGTTTCATTGCCAATGGAATTAAACCACAACAAAGACCGGCATTAGCACAATAAACCATGCTAATTTTTTACATGGCTTCACCAACACACAAAAATACAGTTTAGCAAACATGGGAAGCAAATACATATGATTACCAACTGCAAATAAATAATCAAAGCATAGATTTGGCTTTTCCCACAATTTAGAGTTATGGCATTATTTGCAAAATAAAAAATAATATCTAAAATAGCCCAATGAAAAGCTCCAATTCTATTGAAAAGAATGAGACTGAAATCTTATACACAACTTCCATGCACATTTCTGCTCAGATTTGTCTGTCCTTGGCTGCACACTAAGCATAAAACATCATTTTTTTTCCTATTTTAAAGTATGCAAAATGTACAAAAAAACTCCTATATACTTTGCCTGTCGACCTTAACTTCTAGGCTGTCCTAACTTTTAAATGTTTGCTCTTGTAAATGCAGTTTACCATCAATCTCAGCATTCTTATCCTTGTACTGTAATTAAGGTTTTGGAGACATTTTGCTTTACATCTGTGGGTGTGCTGTGAACTATCACTTTTTCGCTTGTCAATTCATTCTTAAAAGCAGAAGTCCTTTTTAAATTTTCATAACGTAGAAAAGTTACTCCAGGGAGATTCGGCAGACTGAGTATTCAGTGGCAGTCTAAATTAATCTGGATCAGGTGAGAAAGTGTTTTCAGAGTCACACCATGAATGCCAGCCTGCTTACAAATTCTGTTTCAGCTGTGAGCAGACGGTTCAGACTAGAGGCATTTCAAAAGCGAAGAAAACATTCAGATCCTACTAAAGATATACAATTTCTAGGCATCAAGAAAAAATGTAAAATCACATTCAAAGTGACAGGTTCCTCTGCCTGTTAAAATCCTTGAATAGAACTGGAAAGATAAGCCTGGGTGGAGATCACATACAACATTGTTTGTGTCATGGATTTGATAATGGTGCTCTGAATTTTGGAAAGCTAATAGTTGCTAGATTGGAGGTTTGGCTGCAGGCATTGTTCTCTTCATTTTCGCACAAACAAAAAAATGTTGTAAGAAACCAAATTTGATGATAATTTTTTTTAGGAGACCTATGTTTAGCTATAATAAAACCACAAAATATTAGACTTCCCATTAATCTTCTCCACACTATGAGAAAAACGCTACCAGTTTCTACATAACTCCTGCCCCTTTGATAAGGATTAAATTGTGCCATCTGTTAAAATGCAAAATGTACCATAATTTAAAAACTCATAAAGAAAAAGACATGAAGCATAACTCCTGTTTTTCAGTTTCAAAGGTAAATTGATCCATAATCAATGTGGGAATTTTAGTCACATGCAGTTTTTCAATCACTTCAATTGTCTCTGCTTTCTAGACTCCATTAAAATACAGATTCAGTGTTCTATAAATGGAATGAAATTATTCATTATACCTATTAATATACATGTGCATTACCTCGAATGGCACACACTGGTTATTACATAGTTCAGACAAATCACTATTTAGTATATTGTATTGCTTTTTCACCTACAGAAAATAATCCAATGCATGACATTTACTAAACTATAGAAATTTGATACACTAAGCATGTCTGAATGTCTGCCCTGTCTGATCAAATCATCAAACTAATGATGCAACCATGTAAAATGTCTCCTTCCAGTTAAAATTTTCATCATGTCTTAATAGGCATTTTATATGTCATGTCCGTCATTTAGAGAAGATAATTTCCATACAAGCGATGAAGAAAAAAACCCCAAACCATTGTATTTAGCTATACAAGTCTTCATCTCCTATCTACTTTTTGCTAATAAGAATTCATGCATGTGAGTAAAGAATAGCATCTTTACACTATTTTTAAGACTCTAAACATCTTCCCCAATGGCAGGAATTAATAGCCAGTGGGATTTGCTGTATCTTGAAATATGAATAAAGACATAGAGCTTTATCTGAGAAATTAGACTTTGTATGCCATATGTTTTTCAGATTTTTATATCTTTCCATTCTGTTTTAAAAGTTCAGAGAATATTATACGCATCTCTGAGGACATGTTTTATTTAGCTGTTAAGTGTCTGCATTCATATTTCACTTACAACACTTTCCAAAAATACTGCCTTCAGCAACCTGAGAGCCAAAGCAAAGGGGTAGCTCCAAGAATGGGAACTATGGGAGTTTTCTTTTACAACCCCATAACAGCATTTCAGCCCACATCAGTCAGGGGATACCCCTCCAACCCACCCCCAACATTTCTGATGTTTCTTGCAAAGTTGTAAATGACACTACTATTTGTGGAACCAGCCTTTTGGATGGTGAACCCTGTGTTGTGAACTACAAAATTGTCTTTAATTGTCTTTAAAAGGTCCACTGGGTTGTCAAATCACTAAATTTGTGCTAAATTCTGACTGCTGGCAGAAAGGCATCTCAGTCAATGCTCGTGTGATTCTAAGATTTTTGTCGTTAAAAGAAAAGGCGATGTTGGCTAAGTTTTGTCTGAGGCATATGCAGTAGTGGCAGATGTTCTTGGTAATTGTTAAATGAGCTTCAGATGGTAGTTTAGAAGCTTGACCTTAAACATTTTTTCTCCTTCAACCATAATTTTTAAATGAAGAGATGTGTAGAGCTTGTTAAGTTATTCTCCAGGATTCAGACTGAAGATAAAATGATGAGGCTCATCAAGAAGATGGATGATGATATTATCTTGTCTTGAATTCATCGCAAGTGAAGTTTGACAGAATCATCTGTTCACCATTATCTATAAAAAGATTTTAAGGAAAAAGAAATAGCCCAGTAATTTTGTTCCTTTTAGACCTCTTAGAAACTAAAGAAAACCAATTTTCTGTTTGAATCTTTTATTCATTGTTTGATAAAATTTCATTTATTTATGCAGATTGTTTTCTGCTAGACTGCTCAGGGTAAACCCTAACATGATGTGTTTATCTTAACAGAGAACAAACGACTCTGCTCTGAGATTTAAAGACTTCACGTAAAACTTCCTTTCTACTTCAAAAGATGATGTATATATTTTTAGATCATTCACTACTCTTATCACAGTAATCACCAGATAGTTTGTCAGATTGTAAGAAAGTTCATCTCCACAGGAAGCTTTATAATTTAGAAAATAACATCTTAAATCATCTAACTCTCCTGCCTGATGGATTTATTTTCTACATGCAAGGTTAAAGAAGGATAGCTCATTGTTCATTTCCTCATTAAAAAAGAAAACAACATGTCATTGCAGTAAAGCTTCTTTACTTCTAGAATGGGTACCTAGAGTACCCATGGGTACATGTAGGAGTGGGTGATTTTTGAATGCACAATAGACTGTGATGTAAAATCATCATAGGATTTAATTTTCTCCATTAATTTCTTTTTGCTCTGATGCACCCACAATTCTACCATTTACACTGAAAATTGTACTCCAGAGCCACATTTCTTCCAGCAGAGAGCAGATAAAAGTCCATCTCAGAAGGGCAGCAGGCTCAGGGCAGGAGCTGAATCCTTTTGGGGCACAGGCACAAAATCAGAGCTGTGGGGGCACAACTCAGCTGGGCTCTGCATATCCCACTTCCCTCCCATGGGTATGATGGTGGAGCAAGCAGACAGGCCTATATCCATGTCTTATCCCAAAGTGGGCTTGAAAGCACAGTGGAGATGTATGCATGGACAGGACTTAATAGTGCATCTGGCAGTTTAGATATAGTCACAAAAATAAAAACATCAGATATGGTCTGGCCTTGCAGATCTCCTTGGCTAACTTGGTCTCCTTGTAGGAGAGGATGACCCACTGAGTGGATGAGGGGAACGCTGCAGATGCTGTCTACCTAAAACTCTGCTGAAGCCTTGACACTATTTCCCACAGTATTCTGGAGAAACTAGTTGTTCATGGCTTGGATGAGGAATCCTTCAGTGAGTAAAAAAGCCACCTGGGTGGCCAGGCCAGAGTGGTGATGAACAGAGTTAAATCAAATTGGTGGCCAGTCACAAGCGGTGATCTCCAGGGCTCAGTATTGGAGCCAATGATGTTTAACTACCACCAGTGAGTTCACAGAAAACACCAGGTTGGCTGGGAGTACTGATGTGCTGCAGGGCAGGAAGGCTCTGCAGAGGGATCTGGACAAGCTGGATTGATTGCCTGAGGCCAATTGTATGAGGTTGATACGGCAAAATGTTGGGTCCTGCACTTGGGTCACAACAACCCCATGCAGAGCTTCAGGCTGGGGGAAGAGTGACTGGAAAATTGTCTGAAGTCAAAAACCCTGGGGGTGCTGATCAACATCCAGCTGAACATGAGCCAGCATTGCTTTGGCCAAGAAATGCACTGGCTTGTATCATCAATAGTGTGGCCAGCAGGACCAGGGCATGATTGTCCCCCTGTATTCAGCCCTGGTGAGACCACACGTAGAATTCTGTTCAATCCTCTCTACAAGAAAGACACTGAGGGGCTGGAGCATATCCAGAAAAAGGCAATAGAACTGGTGAAGGGTCTGGAGCCCCAGTCTTACAAGGAGATGTTGAAGGACGTGGGTTGTGCAGTCTGGAGAAAAAGAGGAAGAGGGAAAGTCTTATTGCTCTCTACAGCTACCAGAAGGAAGGTTGTCGCCCCCAGTTTTCCATGGTTTTTACTTTGCCTTCACGTTTTTCAGTATGCCTTCTGATGTTTACAGAACTTGGAGCTGAGTTCTCACACTTTTTATGTAAATAATGAAATGTTTACATAATTCTCCTCTAGGAGGACTTTCTTGAGTGATGGTGATGTTCACCAATGAGATTGAAAAGGTGGCAACACCTTGGACCAATCTCTGGTCCTTCTGTGCAGTTGTATATATTGGAGTCAGAATTTGAAATAAGGAGAACATTCCTGCTGACCTCAGACCTCGTCCTGCCTCGTCCTTTCATGTCCTATTGTGACAGAAGGTTGTAGTTGAGTGGGGGTAGGCTCTTCTCCCAGTTAACAAGAAACAGGACAGGAGGAAATGGCCTCCAGTCACATCAAGGTTTAGATTGCATATCAGGAAAATTTTTTTGATGGAAGATTTACCAAGCACTGGAACGTGCTGTTAAGGCCCTGAGATCTCTGAAGGTATTTAGGAGTCTTGTAAATATGGTGCTTAGGGATATGGTTTAATGGTGGATTTGTCAGTGCTGGGTTAGCTGTTAAACTTGATGATTTTAAAGGTCTTTTCCAACATAAATGATTCTATTATTCTATGTCCTACTGTTTCAACCATTTTTGGCACCAGAACTTCAGGACCCAAATTAATGAAGTTTAGACAAAAGAAAGTGAAGGCTAAATAAGCTGGTGAGTAGAATCTGAACCTTCAATTGTAAAACACTGCTAGGCCCTTATGAATGAATAAATCCCTGGAAATATTGACTTTGAAATATTTAAAGGCTGCCATTGGTCATATCTTTGATCTATAGATAATTCAAGAAAATAAGATCTAATAACATATCTTATTAAAGCTGATGAATGCAATCAGTAGCTTTCAGCCTGACTGCATATTGAATATACCTTTATATAGCAATAACTCAAAAGAGTAGGGAGTCATTGCCCAAGGTAAGTGGAAATAAAACCATGAGGCCAAAAAGGATGCCCTGAAGTTAATTACAAAACAGTTGGGTTGTGGTATTGATTTATGCAAATGCCCATTCCTCTGTGTGCATCAGACAGGCAGGGGTGCATTTCACTGAGGGAGTGACCCTGGGAGCAGGCAGAGAGGTTTGGGACAATCCCAGGTGACACCTTGGTGCCCATCATCCATGCCTCATGACTTCAGGGAGTAAAGGTGGGCCCGTAATACCCTGGCAGCACCTGGATCTAAACTGGAGGTAGAAGATTTTCTGGTCTTTGATGAAATATATGAAAAGTACAGCCAATTTAATCACCATCCATTATAGACATACCCATCATTGGGTTCAGACAAACAAAATTAACTCTTCTTTCCTGCCTTTTCTCCTCAGAGCTATCATGAGATGCAGGCTAAGGCCAGCTGACTGTTACACCACAAGTGAGTGTGACACAAGTTTGGTCTGTGCAGAAAGGAGAAAAAGCACCTTGTTTCTTTTTCAAGTTGCTGGAGAATGGAAGTTTGTATATCAATAGTCATGATGAATTCATCTCGTGTAATTTGAAACCAGCCTGGTCCAAAATTGTCCAGAAGACTGTTAAAATCAATGTAACTATGGAGTGAATAATTAGAATTCAATCAACAGGGAAAGGTGCTGATTCTTAACATAGAGAAATCAATATATAGTGTGGCAGAAATCATAAATTGTAATGGCTACATTCAGAAGGCAACCTTTTAAGATTACTAAATAATTACATCTTTTTCTCCCTCTGTGGGTATCCACCCAGTACATACAAAGTTCTCTCTAGCTCTACTTAACATTTTTTTCCTTAATCATGGAAATTTGGCTTATGATAAACAATTTTAATGTTCTGGTCAACTTTGGGAAAGTGTTTAAAACAACAAAAAAAGCAAATAGACACAAAGACAGCTTTCTTCATGCAAATGAAAAATTCACTCATGCAGATAGCTTTAATAATGATATTAACCATTAAGGTGAATACAAGGATTTAGTCTGAGGGCGTCATATCACAAAAATTGTTCTGTTGGTATTTCAAGGATTTAGAGCCCTGCGTAGAAGTTGTAAATGGTCTATAATGGGCCTAGAGATGTGGAGATGGTGACTAAAATGGTTACCACCTCACAGTAGAAACTTGAGTGTAGAAAGCCAATAGAAGCACAAAGTGTGCAATACCTGAAGGTCTTAAAATACCCTTCTTGGTTTTATTCTGCTTCTTAGGAAGTGCATATTGAGAAGCAGATGTTTGCATCAAAGCTTCACAGTAAAGCTTTGACACAAGCTTCTGTGGTTTCTTTTTGGGTTTTGATAAAAATCCCACTTACAACAGAAGCACAAGAAAACCATGTGAAATTATAAGCAAATATACTGTACTATGTTTCTTAAGCCTTGTCATTAAAGATAAGCAATAATAAATTTGGGAGGCTTTCTGAGCAAGGGCCACCAACTTCAGTTACTAAAATTAAGCCCTGGAGTGAAGCAGAAAAGCCAGCAAACAAGTTACTGGAATAAAATAAGCAGAAAAGAGATGAGAGCACAGAGTGACATAAAGTATGTTGACCTAAAAACTTGCTAAGTAATAGATATTATTTCTGTGATCTGTAGGTGATCCTCGGTTCATCTGCACATGGTTTTGCTTATAGAACAAAAAAATCCATTTCTCAATCCTGCAAACTGAGCTTAGCAGCCCCTCCATCTGCTGAGCTACAGCAGCAGGCAGAGGCTGTGCTCTGTCGCTGGGTGTTATTTGCAGCCGGGGTACAGTGTAGGGTTGTAATTGCAAGCAGTGACCTCCTTTTCAGCTCTCTGCATGGGAATTTGTACCAGGGACCTCCAAACAGAGGCAACATTTTGTAGGTGGGCCCTGCCCCAACTCCTTTTTCTCCCTGGGGACAGGGTAGAAAAGATCAGTGGGTTGCAAGGGGGTGCTGGATTTCTGTCCTGGGCTGGTCAAGCGATGATTTCCCTTAGCCCAGGGCATAAAGCCTTGCTCCTTTACAACTCATCAGACTCCAGTTCAGGTCAGCTGTGTGACTAGAGGCTGCTCTGAGCAATCATGGGCAATCTGAGCAGCTCATTGCTGATCCCAGGATGCCCCGGTTTGGGCATTAAGAGTAACCATTTTAGTAATCTAATATAAATCTCAGTTTTGTGTGTGTCTTCAGCTCTGTCCTGCAGAGAAGCATTTAAACACTTTATGAGTCTCTGCCATTTAATATTATATTATATAGGCTCAGCTTGCTAAAAGGAAAGTACATTGGCAACAAGTTTCCTTTTTATCACTACTAAATATCACCCTGACAAGACAGATAATCTTCCCTGATTACCTCCTTCATGTTTTATTAGAACATGGTCCTGCATTCATTCAGGTATTTAATTTCACTATTGATGGCTGCTTCCTAAAACATAAACAATTCTGTCTTTGTTTGAAAAAAAGTTTATATGATATCCAATAATTGCCTAAAGTGATGGCAACCACTAGCTCAATGCATTCTCCAAGGTTACTGGACTCAACAGCATTTTCAACTACTAATTGTTTTTCCTCATGCTTCTTCATTTTTCCTTTAGTCTGGTAATTAATTTCATCATTCCTTCCTCAGGTTTTCATGCTCACACACTAATTTTCTTCCTCAAGCTCCTGAAATCTTTTTGTATACCTTAACCTTTGGATAGAGACACCATCCTCCTGAGCATGCACCCCATTTCTTATGTGGGGCTCTGCTAAATGAGATAATTCCAGGGCTGTGCTGTCAGACACAGAAGGGATCCTGCAGATTTACACAGGTATGATTAAATGCAGTTCCATTAAGCACTTAGCATTTGATGGCTGTGTGTAGTGGTAAGCTCTAAACTTTTTACACCAGCTTCCTGGCTGGCCACTATCCCATCAGACAGAGCCAGAGGATCTCTTCCTTCGCTGCTTGAGGAAGGGTTGACAACAGCTAAAGGGAAATTCTGAATAATCAGAGCACCAGCTGGGCTTACACTCCCTCTGAGAAGCTGATAAAAGATCTAGATGCTCTCAAAGAGGAAGTAGCAAGGAATTGCAGTGGCTGCCACTCTCTGTGGAAATAGCGACTCGGTTTCCATGGATGTGGAGGGGGGCACTGGGTTGGTTGATGGCAGTGGGACACAGCCACCATTGGCTTCAAGACTCTGATCCCAAAGCTTTTGGCAGCATTATCCTGACAGTTACTCGTGCTCATGCAGGAGAGCACAGACATGTCAGAACAAAACGCCTTACCTTGTGCCCATTGGAAGCTGTTAGTTGGCAACAGGAACTCATTCTCCCAGCACCAAAACTGCTTCTTCTTCCATGGCGTGTGTTCCCCATAGGTTTTACAAGAGTTGTGTATAACCATTTCAAAATATTTATGTTGATTTACAAGATCACTGTAGGCAGTGAAAATCAGAAATGTGAAATTTGTTGACCTGCTCTGGTTGATGCTTTATATAACCACAAATGCAAAAGTGTGTATTTCTGGAATACAAGGTATTTCATTATCAAATTTAGAGGGAAAGTGTTTGTTAGGAAGCATCAGTCTATGTGGTCCTGGTGACTAGAAGAAAGCCATTTGGTCTGAATATTGAATCTACCCAAACGCTGGAAGCGATCATACATGAAACAGATGGAGAATACATCTTATCTTCTCACTTCAGGATACTAAATTGCATGGACTTGATAAAGCAGCTTTTGCTGTCAAATTATCCCATCTTTTGGTGGTCATAATGGTGGTGATAGAGGTAATGGTGGTGGTTCTCGCTTTCTAACACTAAGCTAGGGGAAGAAAAGACCTTAGTAAAGCAGAAAGTGCAAACATAACAATGCAGAAATGAAAAAGGATGTTCAGGGGCAAATGTAATACCTGAAAAGTGTTGTAATTCAGTTATTGAAAATGACCAGGTTTCATGCTCTCATCATCTTCTTAAAGGATTGAATTCAGTTCTCTTTGATGGCTTAGAAGTCTCTTTTTCTACACAATGTAATCTTTACGGGCAGCTGTTACAGAATGCATCCTAATAAAGGCAGGTACTGAGCACAAGATACATTTATGTTATAGGGTGAATTTCATACATTTTATTTGAAGTTGATCTATCAGTTGCAAACCATGATCTGATGTCGATAAACGAGAGGCCCCATTTTGCTGGTAGGGTGGCAGAATGGAAATTTTAACTACAGACTGCAGACCCAGACCAGTATCACAGCACTATGCATACACTTACTGGGGACAAGGAGGCCTGAGCAAACCCTGTTAATTCATTTATTCTGACTGCCTGTAGAAGATGAATTATCCCTATATTAAAAATATACTCTAAAAGCATGTATGCAGATACTTAGAAAGAAAAGATTATATGAAGAAAAAAACTTCCCTCTATCTCATTTGCAAAAAAATAATTTATTTCTTTTACTAAAACCTCTCTTCTTGCCCCCATCCCCGTGTAAATTGGCAATTGGTGATAGTAAGACCAATGATTCAGTGAGAGCCTGAATTCTTCCATCTTAGTTCCTTTTGATGGTTTGGGGGCCATCCATCTGATTGTTTCACAGCTGGCTACCAGCAGCTGGCTAGTTAGTCCACCTGGAAGAAGGGATGTGACAGTAAATTTGTGTAGGTTCTGGACTGGGAGAAGAGGAATCATGGGTGAAAAATCTGGCTGCAGATGCAACAGGAGTTTCATGTTGCGGAGCTTTGACCTTCTAGTTAATAAATCCAGACTGTAGTGAGAGAATGTATTTGCTTCTGTGTCATGTATGGACCTCTGACAGCAGGGTGTCTGAGGGATTTGCTAATAATGGTTTCCATGTAAGCTACCCAACATATGGAGGTTTTTTAAATGTAGATGATCCTGAAAATCCTGACTACTTCAACTTGTTTGCTTTTGAAAACATAACTTGGCAGTGTTATTACACTTACACAAGCAGCAACTGTGTACCTCACACCAATTTGAGATTAAGGAAAACAAACAAAAATTCTTGCTATTTTAATTTACTGCTGGAAGTTTCAATTGGTTTTATAAGCTAAGCTTTTTAGATGACTTGCAAATCTGAAACAAAGGAACACACAGATACAAAAAGACTTGGGTACAAATGCGTCATGTACGCACATAGACTCAAACGTGTTGACTTTAATATATACAACCAAAAAATAGTTTGATGATAACCCACAAATGTTTGGTCAAGGATGTTCCTAAGTGTGCACAGGGCCCACATTTCTTGCAGTTTCTGCTCCTGTCTAATATTCAAATAAAAAGACTTCCAGCTCTACTGACCAAGAATTTCACAGTTAATAAACAATAAATAGTGGTATCTGTGCTTTAGTTGATACTGTCCAATATTTGCCATGATGACTGTAAAGTTTTCCTAAGCAATATATTTTGTACCTAAGCGTTTAGCTTTAAAGGAGCAATTATTAAGCAGAGCATTTATTTGTAAAGCAAACAAGAGAATAACAGGCTGCTTTGTTTATTCTTTAGCTGTTTTCCTATAGTAATTAAGATAATCCCAAAAATTACAAAACACAAATATTAACGCTTTCCATTCCCAAAATTAGATTAAATTCCCAAGCACACATTTTTTTAAAAAAAATACTTTCAACAAGTATAAACGACCAGTCCATTTGTGCAGCCCAGATCAAGGGTGTACTGGGAAAGGCACTTGAGAATATGTCCCTCAGGGTCACAAGTCCTGCCAGCAAACCTGCTCCACTGTGGGCTTCTCTCCACGTTTCCACAGGTCCTGCCAGGAACCTGCTCCAGCACAGGCTTCCCATGGGGTCACAGCCTCCTTCAGGCATCCACCTGCTCCGCTGTGGGGTCCTGCACAGGCTGCAGATGGATTTCTGCTGCACCATGGATCTCCATGGGCTGCAGGGGCACGGCTGTCTCACCATGGGCTGCACCATGGGCTGCAGGAGAACCTCAGCTCTGGTGCCTGGAGCACCTCCTTCACCTCCTTCCCCTCCTTCTGCGCTGACCTTGGTGTCTGAAGAGTTGTTCCTCTCACATATTCTCCCTTCACTGTTTTCCAGCTAAAACCTGCTCCTGCAAAGCAACTTTTTCCCCCTTCTTAACTCTGTTACCCCAGAAGTGCTACCACTGTCGCTGATGGCCTCAGCCTTGGGCAGTGGTGGGCCTGTCTTGGGGTCAGCTGACATCAGCCCTGCCAGATGTGGGGGAAGCTTCCAGCAGCTTCTCACAGAAGCCATCCTTGTAGCCTGCCTCCCCCCAAATATTGCCAAGCAAGCCCAATACAAGGTTATAGATCATATCCCCCTCCCCAGATGTGGAGTAACAGTCTCTAGAAATGAAAGCACTGCATGAGTGTGTTTGTGGAAGTTTGTGATCTGTCCCAAGCTACTTATTAAGTATTCTTACATTTCATTCAAAAGATGGAAGGGTGGAAAATTATGATACCATCTGGAAAAGACGAGTTAGTAGTTGCAAGACTGAAGAAAGTCCTGGAGAATGGATTATTTAAAGCATCCTTGAGAAAGTCACCTTTGTTCAGCAGGTTACAATGAGACAGACAGAAAGAAGGTGGCTTGCACTGGATTAATGAGTGAAATAAATTCATTGCAGAATTCAAACATAGGGTGAAGGATGATTGTTTCTTATTAAGGGAACAATATGCTGTCAGCTGTGGTTTCCTTGGTAGGAGTTTACCATGCAACATTCTCACAAAGAAGGTAGTGAACTATCCTGTGTCCTTTGGGAAAAGAACAAGAAGAAAACTGCATGAAATAAACAGGGGAAAACTATATTGGTTATGAGGAAAAGTTTCCTAAAAATAAAGAAAAACCTTCCTGTGAAACCTAATTACTGAGAGAAAGTAAGCCAAATCCTGGAGAGCATGGTTTATATACGGTTGAGCTGAGCCGAGCCAAGGGAAATTAGCAGGAATCCTGTGAGATGTGTTAGGATTTTATGATCCTGAGGCTCCATCATGGCGTTCACTTGCACTTTTTTTTGTACAACATTTTGCAGCAGTGGGGCCTGAAGGCAGGAAAAATGGCTGTGGGTATGTGACAGGAGGGAAATGCCTTTGGCTAGAGAATTTTCTGCCATTACCCACGTTTCCAGAATTGCTCCAAGCCTAGTTCCCAGCCTGAGCTGACACAGCTCTTCCAGATCTCTTTCTCTTTGAACAGTCCAACATTAGAGGCATGTTAGTTTTCCCAGGCTACTCTTTCATTTAGTGTGTGAAGTTAGACACTTTAGTGTTTGGAAAGCTTGGTCACACTATTATGAAGATGCAGAGTTTTATTACCCATGCATGCTGCTGACTCCCAAATCCATCTCATATTCCAGTCTTAATGAAGAGTTTCAAATTCACAAGGATATTCCCAGAATGAGGAGCACAATTCCAAACAACAACATGGCTAGGAAAAGGGTTAAGGGAATGAGACGTGCAGCTTTATCTACCCTGCTAGATCTTGTGTTAAAGAGTGCCACATGATGGTCAACTCCACCAAACACTGCCAGCAGATTTAGCTACATTAACACAGTTAGACTAAAATTTTGTGGCTAAAAGATGACCCTCCAGAGCAATCATCACTGTCTCATCGAAATATCTTCATCTAAAAACCCAACTGCGAGAATATTTTTTGGCATGAAATAGGCAATAATAGGTTACACATCTTGGTTGTGCCCCCTGAAAAACTGTCTTTAGTTTTATGTGTACCTCGGCTTGTAGCTAAGGACAGGTGTGTGATAAGCAGTGATATTTCTTGCAAATCTTAGGCTGGCAAGCATGTGTCCTACATCCAGTGTAGAATATTTGCCCTCATTTTCCTTAGACTGACACTGTAATAATATCTTGTGGAGGTGCAAAAGTGTGGGGCAGTCCCAACACTTGACTATATGTGAACTGTTACACAACAAACACTTGGGACTAATGTTCACACGAGATTTTGGATAATTTTTTAATCTCTAGTTCTGTTTCTGCCTCTTACATACTATGGTTGTCAGTCTGCCTAGTATTTATTCTGCTTTCCAGCTTCATTTGTTCCAGAATTTCTCAGTAAATTTGGGGTTTTTCTGGCGTGTGTGAATACCATAATGTCATAATTTGCTCAGTGTTTGCATTCAAACTGTCAGATTAGGTTCAAGATATGTCCATTGGTGCTAACAGGCAAAGCAAACACTCAACACACAGTCCAACACTGACACTGGTGAAGAAAAAAACATCCTGTTTTATTTCACTCAGTCCTCCTTTAGCTTCAGGACAGTTGCCAGACTGTCATGTCACCATATTTCTGTTTTTCATTCCAGGTATTTTAGGGTGGAAGAGGAACCTGAACATTGGAGTTGCATATTTACTGGTATGATGTCTTATTTCAACAGATTGTGAATTACTTTGGAGGTACCCCCAGTTTCCTTAATCAGTTTGTTTCTCTGTCAATTTATACAGACAGCTTGTCAACAGATGTTGAATTAGTGCAGAACTCTGTACTATCAAGAGTGGTTTTTGGAGTAAAGGAATTTTGTTTGTCTCACATTCAGTGGATGTGCAGAGACCAAAAGGCAATATGTAGAATTTACTTCTCTGACATTTAGTAGTCATATGAAAGATAGTAAAACTGGTCTATAAGAGGTTTTTTGTAAGGGTTTTTTTTCCAGTCTTTGTAATATCTAAGAGCAGTCAGTTGTAGCTGAGAAATCTAGACACCACAGTAAGGAAGGAGAAGACCAGCAGTATCCCTTAGTGAAAACTGGAAGACAAGAACATACCCTTCAAGATCTTTATAGATGCTTTTAAAGCATTTAAATCACAAAGTTAAGGATTTTTTTCGACTCACTTTGTGTAGCCACTGTGATACCAACAACTGAAAGACCAAAGAAACTTGTCCCTGACCTTAGCATTATGATATTATAGACTGTTCTATTCCAGGAGGTACCACAATCAAGCATTATTTGGTGGAACAAAGATGAATGTTTCCTCTTCTTTAGAACAAGACAAACTAGAAATTACAATGTTACATAACTTTTACAGACATATTTCACAAGGCCTGGAAAAACAGGCTTCTTTTTTCCAGAGGAACTTCCTCCTTTACAAACCATATTTCAACAGGAACCCTTCTGACACTAATTACGGACCTCATTCATCCATTTGTGGTCTGTGATCCTGTGGAGCACATTCAAAGCTCATTTTTGTAGTGAGATGAGACAATTTTGGGGAAAGTGCGACCTCCAGATTTGTAGATGGGCTGTCCAGGAAGACAGCATAGGACAACTCACACAGGATGGGATCACTACGGGAAACCTGTAGTCCCACCTCCAGCACATTACTGGGTCAGCCATGGGGTCAGGCCAGGTTGCTCAGGGGTCTATCCAGCCTTGGCTTGAAAAGGCTCTTTGCATGGAGCCTGTAAAACTGGATATACCTCCTCTAAGGTATAAATGCATCATATAAGAGCATGAATACTCACATAAACCCTGTTCACCCAGAGCTAGGGCAGAGGGAGTAAGAGAAGGGGAGCTAATCTCAAGCTTTCCATTTACACCCGCTAATAGAATTCCTCACCAGTCACTCAAATACAGAATTAATTCACTTTTTTTTTCAGAAATAAATTTTTCAGGACATCCTAAGGCATTTTGCAGCCCTACAGCCCTTGACAGAGTAGCATCTGCTATTTGAAGAACATTTTAGAATTGGAGTAACATAATGTACTGACCTTCAAAAAAAAAAAGCTGCTACTGTTTACTTTTGGCTGTCTTCTGAGAACAGGAGCCCATTAGGATGAAATAACTTCTCAGTCAACTCATTGAAGTGTTTAAGTCAAGTTTTTGGAGACTGCTTAAAAACAAAACTTTGTAATAGCTGAAGAACCACAGACACTTTGAATTGCCTAATATTTTTGAATGAGCACACAGCGAGCTTAGAAAGGCTTTGATAATTACCCCAACATACCAGTTACTGAGCAAATGAATTTTATACCAAGTTGCTGGCAGCTTTTTTAAAAGAACAAAGCAAATGCCCCATAGCAATGCTTGGTAGAGGCAAATTTTAGCCTCCTGACTGAGGAAAGGGGAATGTTTTAGGTAGTGTATCTCTAGCTAATTAGATGAAAATGAAAAAAGCTCAAGGAAATAAAATGAAACTACTTGCTGAATGGTTTGCACCCTGGAGCAAAAGACACCTTCATAATGATAAAACGTTTTTAATCACCAAAGGCTTGTTTAATGGGCTCTATATTTATATATAACACAGTGAAACTATGCCAGTGTGGCCTGTCCTAAAAGTCAGTGCAGCAAATGATAACAGCACTTGGAATGAATTTGCCTAATCTAAAAATGTCTCTGAAGGTCTAATCCTTCCCCTTTGGAAAAAGATCAGTCCAAACAGGCATAGTTTTGCCACTGCTGCTACTTGAGCAAGGGCTTTTAGATTAAATTTTTCTTTAAACATAAGGATCTCAAATTCTGACTCCTTGAAATGTGTGTATCTGTGCAGATGGCACAGTTTTGAAAAATTACAAATGGAAACCACGGCTGGGTGGAAAGCTCAGCAAGTGAGGGGGGTTTCTTAACAGCTGACAGCAATGATATATATGGTTTCTGCCCCACAGGTGGAGCATCCACAAATTTAGGGGCCATACACAGTGCACAGTCCATAGAGAAGCAGCTCAGAGTGTGGGTTACTGTGACCTACCTAACTACCCTCCACACCAAACATTCCTCCATAGCTCTTCCTGAAAATCTACACAGGAAATGTGTGTAAAGAGCCTACACTGGTCTTATTGCAGAGTAAAGGTGGTTTTATTTCAGCAAATTGACCTCTAATTTTTGGCAGGTTGCAGTTTTGGTTCACAACCTGTTACGTGTCTTCTCTAAGTGCACTGACTGCTCCTGTTCCTGCGAGAAGGCATCACCACCTGGCTGTTGTCTCATTGCTCTCAGAGGATGATGCTGCTTCTTTAACTCTTGAGCTACTCGTCTACCAGGATTCATGGGAAACATGCAGAAACCTGCCAAGAATACAGTTTCTGATGTAGGCGCTGGCTCCACACCAGCCCTGCTGACACAGACAGACTGCCGCCACCCTTTTGTAATTTGTTTCTTTTTTGCTACATGTCAGGCTTCAGAAGGTGCTGATTACAATTACGTAGTTGATGAGCTTCCTAATCCAGGATCTAATTTCACCTGCATGTTAAATTTTTAATCTTTAATCTGGTAAAGATTCTTATATCAATAGCTGGACTATATCCTCTGCACTAGGAGAATCTGTGTGGAACAAGTATTTTCAAGACTAAGTGCACTAATCTGGAGTTCATTGTGACTGGGGTTTTTTTGTTTGGTTGGTTTTTTCACTAACTTGTAAAACAAGACTTGGCTTTATCCCAAAGCAATTAATTTATTCTGTTAACTGAAGAAAAATAAAAATAAAGACATCTGATCTATTCAGTGTTATATATAAGTTTAATTAGTTGATGGATACAGCCTGAGTAGATCAATCTGAAGAAATATGTTTGCTGCATGTACTTACTGAGTGAAATTAATTCTACAACACCCAGAAGGGTAATCTGTATATCCTTACAAGAAGCTTCGGTGACTTCCATTACAATCTTCTGAGTGTATTACATCAGGAAACTAAAATTCAGTTGGCATGTTGTTTTTCTCTAAAACCTCACTGACCATCAGGGACTAATAGATCTGTAAGTTAAATATAAGGTTGCCTTTTTTTTTTTTTTTTTTTTTTTTTTTTTTTTTTTTTTTTTTTTTTTTTTTTTTTTTTTTTTTTTTTTTTGCTAAGGCATATGGTTAACATAGGGTCACATCCCTGCCAGATTGTTAAAAAGGAGAAATATGCTCAATTCCCCTGAAATAGCAAAAACTTGCCATATTCTACTTCACATTTTCCTTCCTCCCCTTTTATATCTTTTAATTTCTTTTAATTTTTTTTTCCTTTTTTTATTTCCTTTTATTTTAGGTGACCAGACAAGCTACAGGTGTGAGGGATAGTCTTTACTCACTAGAACTTTAAAATGGATCCATGGTTGGCTTTAATGGAAAAATCTTTTCTCCCTAGGTTTTCTCTGAGCTGCTAGCTCCTATAATGAACTGTGACTAGGGAGACCCTTAAGTGAGATAAACCAGAGAAAATTTATAGCACCACGGTGAGGTTATATGTATTCACACAACCCAAACTAAGCAGGAGCAGGACAGTTTAGCACTTGGATTGAAAATCCAAGGGAACACTCCTGCAGGGTCTTGGCTGCCTATGGCTGTTACAGGTCCTGCAGCACTTTTCAATGAACATCTAAGCTTTGGACAGGATAATTACACTCTTCCTAGTTAACCCCCCTTGCAAATCTGAGCAGCACCCAGCTCTCTACCCTCTGCTCCGAAACACTTGATTCCAGCCGGTGGGAGTTGTTCAGTTTACTGCCGAAGGCGGTGCTGCCCTGGTTGGAGAAGAGATCCCTGTGCGCTGTCTCAGCCGTGTGCTAGACGACTTGAGACCTGTTGGAGTAAAAGATGTTGCAAAACCATGAATGGTTACATTACTGTTACTCCAGGAGAGGCCTCAATGCCACAACGGGGCGGTGAATCGGGGAGCATTTTAGGAGTGTCTGCTGGGGTACTTCTAGGAACACAGCACTGCAGCGAAATGCCTGAAGGAGAGAGACAGAGTTTGAACGCAGCTTTGGAAAGTCAGAAATCCTCTGTGCTTATCCCATCTTAGCAAGGGCCAGAGCTATTTCTTCAAGGACTTCCCTGAAGAAATGTAAGCAAACTGATATTCCCGTTACAGATAATGCCGTTTATCTACATGGTTGGTCTATTGTCACAATAAGCAGATAAGGTTTGCAAGACAAACCTGAACCTCCAATAGGCACTAATTAAACATTTTTCTCTGTCATCCCGTTTCCCATAGATGACAATAAAGTTTCTACGCTACCTGTTTTAGTAGCTAATTAAAGCTATGAGTTGCCTCTACCTGGCAGCTTAGACATATTTATTCGCTAGCACAGGGAGAGCTACCCCTGGATATGTTACAGCAAACAAAACCTTTTTGCAAAGCTCTTCAATTCCGGGCGGCGAGGAGGGAGCGCGATGTCGCGGGCGGTGCGGGCGCACACGGGGGTGGCCAGGGGACCCACCTGCCCCGCGGGGACCCGCCCGCTGGGGCCGGGGGTGTCCCCTGCCGCCGGGGCCCCTCCCCAGCCCGCCCGGCCCCAAAGTTTGGCGAGGAAAGTTTGTGTGCAGGCGCCGCTGCGGAAGCGGTTCCCGGGAGCGGCGGGAGCGGCGGGCAGGTGAGGAGGTGCCCCGGGCACCCACCTGGGGCCAGCGGGAGGGTGGGCGAGCTTGCGGCGGGATCTTCCCCGGGGTCCCGGCAGCGGCCGCTCCCCGCCGGCACCGCCCAGCCCCGCGGCGCCGCCACTTCCAGCGGCGCGGCCGGAGGAGGCGGCACGGCTGCCCCGGTACGTTCAGCGCGGACCGGCCCTGGGGAAAGAGGGTCTGCCCCGGCTCCCGGCGTGTCCCTGGCGAGGGGCCCAGCGCCGGGAGCGGCCCCGAGGGGGAGCGGCGCGTCCCCAGAAGTTGAGGAGATCGCAGAGCCCTCGCTGCGGCACCGCGCCGGGCTGTGCTCCGCGCACCCAGCAACTTTTCTGCAGACTCTCTACACTCACACACACACCCCCTCCTTCGTCACACACCGGGAATCGGGAATTCGTGGCACGTCTCCAAAAAAAAAAAATTTTTTTAAAAAGGGCTGGTATTTTGCCTGTGCGTTTTCTAGCAGTAGAGTGAATGACTGGGGCAGGCTGCGAGTCTTGTTGGCATGCTGATAGCACCTCGGTTCACTGCAGTCTGTAAACAAGACCGTGTCATTTCAACAGTTCAAAAAAGGGAAGATCCGGCTTTGACACAGTCCTTTTGCCAGTGGTCCTTATCCTGACAGTGGGAATAAATCCCACCTATAAGCCTGTTAGAAGACTGAGAGCCATCAAGCTTGCTCTCTTGTGAGCAGTGTTTTTGTTTAACTTCTCAAAATCCAGGCGACTTCCATGGGACTGCTCCCTGACTCCCAGGAGTGCTCCAGACAGGTAAGAGCTAAGCATGCCAAACTTGCCTCTTTCTGCTGAGGTCCCTCAGTCCTGATGGAAATATTACTAAGAGTAATAATGATTTTTCCTTTTTGAAGCGAGATGTCCAGCAGCTGTAGGATGAAACCCTTGAAACTGAATATCCTGGTGAACTGGTGAAGTTCCAGATCTGATGCTTTCAGCGTCTTCTCTATTCTCTGTAAGTAACCAAAACTTTCCATGATGCTAATGTGTCAAGCTGCATACACATGGGTAGGACAACTTGGCATCTATCTTTTCTTAACACAAGGCATAACTTTTGTTTGTCTAAAACTGCACCTTTAAATTAATCTACAAACATCTGAGGCAAGTTCCTATGTGCATTAGACCGACGTGGTCTGAAGTTTAGTAGGATTTATGGTTGAAGAGCAGGACCAGGTAAGTGGTGTGTGTGTTCTCAGAAGCAGTGAGTCTTGCTTACGCCCATTGTTTCATTAAATGGATTTCTTTTCTTTGGAAATATATCAAAAGGATAATGAGGAACTAGTGATGTTAATAGATTAAAATGGCAAAATCAAATGCAAACCACATTTTCTTTGCCATGTTATTAATTTTGTGTAATATGTTGTACGCTATAAAGTGCATTTAAAACAAAATGTAATTGCTATAACAACATTGTGGTCTGCTATGTATCAAGGGCGAGTGAAGTTGAAAAATGTTAAATATGTACAAGTTGACTGGGTGGGAAGTTACTCTGGTGATGTTGATGTTTGGAATTTTCTGAATGATGTTAAAATTTCAAATTTTTACCTCTATTTTTTAAAGGGGCTTTATTGTTTCATAATTGGCAGTGGGTGAGTGAAAAGTGCTCACTTTGATAAAAAGAGGTCTCTCCTTTGAAGAGAAATCCCTATACGTTTCATAAAAAAATATTTCATTGTTTGTGTCTTATGGAACTCTAACAGAATTCTCTTAACTTGATTTGCAGTGTTGGTAGGTAGTAATCTTCTGTTATTGCCAGTAATAAAAGTTGTGCAGGCCAGATGGTGTCTTTAATTATGCTTTTACACAGCCTTCTTATAAGCGCCTCTCCAGGTGAAGAAGTTGCTGAGGTGTCAGCAGAACTGAGGCAACAATGCGCCTGTATGCTGTCTGAATACCCCCAGTGAATTCCTGTGGACAGGAAAAACTCCATTATGGGAATTTTGGTTTGGTTCAGGGTTTGTTGTTTGTTTGTTTGTTTGTTTGTTTGTTTCTGGGGGCGGTGTTTGTTGAGGGGTCGATTGGTTGGTTCAGTTTCTTTAATTTTTGTAAACTTTCTCAGCACCACTGTTCGACCATCTTGATCTGCTTACTCACTTCACTCAAATTTCTGTAACACCTGTGACTTCGCCCAGCCATAACACTCAGCGTAACTTGCTGGAGATAGAAAATGGCAGATACTGTATGTTTATTTTTGTAATAAAACGGAACAAAATTTTATTTGTAATAAACCAGAATAACAAGTAGTACTGCCTGATATGAGGAACTGTGCAAGCATTGTTAAGAGCTGGAGCTCTGCCTTGTGCTAGTCGTTGTGAAGCCAGAAAGTTGAGATGTGGACAGTGGAAAGGTGATCCTGGAGGATCATCTGCGTGTGAAGTAGGGCATGAGCTAACAGATGAGAAGTGAGGGAGGAGGGGGAGCGTTGAAGTGAGAAGATATCCTTGCCTCCTTCTACTGACTGAGCTGAAAGTAGTCTGGGCCAGTGTCCAGCAGAACATTCCTCACTGCAAAATTTTCTTGCCATAAATCCAGTGGAGGTATCAGAAAATGTCGTGCTTCTTGAGATAAGAAAGGAGGGAAGCAAATGAAAAAAAGAACAACCAAAACTCTGCAGTTGCATTAGCTCTCTGTGTTCTTTCTCTCACTTTGTTTTCATTAATTCAGTTGTGTCTGAGGAGATACTGAGGTGGTGGGAATTTGTGGTACCCCACAGTAATATGAATGCTTTGACCATCATAAAGATTGTCTGGGTTTTTTCACCTGTATTCTGCTGGTTAACCTTGAATCTTGATATTCTTTATTTCCAGGTGAAGGAAAAAAAGGTGGAATTAAAAGGAAAGATTTCTAAATAGTTGGAGGCAACCTAATGTTTTTCTTTTGTATGTCCTTGATTTTGGACTAGGTGATGGTGATGGTTATGGCAGCAAGGGAATCTGAAGTTAGCCAAACATACTGACCAGATGCCATTGTTTTTGTGTAGTCTAGAATAGGAAGGAGACAGGAATGGTACCTGAGTTCTGAGGTGCCTCTCCTCAGCTGCAGGTATATTTGCTTGCAAGGAAGAAAAAATTGGATGATGTACTGAAAAAAGGAATCATGCCAAAAGCAGGATGTACACTCTTCCCCGGTTTTGGGTGGCTATGTTCTTTCAATTGCTTGTGTTTGCCCTATACAAGAATGTACCTATTTGAACACAAAACACGATGGGGAAAATGCAAGGCTTTTATATCAGTAGAATGAGGATTCTTGAAACTCTTAATATTTGACAAATATTAAACATTTCAGACTCAGAAATTAATGACTATAGACCTGTAAAATTTCTAAATTTTAGCTGTGTTTGTCATCTAAGGCATCTATTGTCTGCTAGATTTACTGCTTCTCCATGATGGATAGTGATATGTAATAGCCTCTCTCCAGTACTCAAAAGAACTTAAAATATTGGGGTGTGTGACCTGAGTTGAAATAGGTGGGACATTGGGGTCCACACATCCCAAAGAGATGGGGGTGACATTGGGCAAAAGCAAGACTCTAGTTCAGCATAGGTGGAAGGCATGGAGCAGTTTCTCAGGCTACATTGGTTCCCTCATAGCAAGAACCATCCAGCAGGATGGTCAAGGTAGCACCCAAGGGAGCCATGTCTCCCAGGACTGGAAGCAAAAAAAAGTTTCACAGCTTAAGCAGGAATGCTGAACCTCTGTCTAGGTATGGCTGATCTCTTTTGGAAATACTTGCATTGAAAGTAATTGCTTCTTGGCTTTTCACAGCCACAAGAAAGCATTTATCTTGATTAAAGAATATTTGCAGGTATTTCCTCTTGCCCAGGATTCCTGAGAGTGTAATCCATGACCGTTGCTTTTTAATACAAAAAGAGCAAATTTGTCAGTGTTGTGCAGCCATTTTTCAAGTTCTACTAGAAGACTCACAGACACAGACTTTTTTAAATGTCACTATAATTTTTTTATATGTGGGTTACAAATCACCATGTTAAATAAATTAAACTACTCATTCAAGCTGAAAAGTCTTTAAAATCTTATAAGGTAGCAGAATAGTTGGGTTTGATGTATTTAGATTCTAACCTGAGCTAAAATCAGTAGTCTTAATTTAAAGTAATGTTACTCTTGTTTAAAACGAATCTTAAAACTTAGCCAACACAAAAATTAAGAACACAGTTTCATATAAATTAAATTTAAATAAATTAAACTAATTGCAAAAAGGATGTAAACTCTTGATACAAAAATAATTATAGCGACTGTGATGGTGGAGTGAATCTGCCTTAGGGCATGTTTGGTAGTTCAAAACAAAGCAAAAAAGAAAAAGAAAAACACCTTGAACTGCTGTTTCCTTTTACAGACTTCTTTTTACTCAAAACCAAAACTAACATACTAGAAAAAAACCTGTTTTTTATTAACAGATTAAATTGCTTAAAAATGCTCCTTATTTTACTGTGCATTTTCATGCTCACCTTTGAGGGCTTGTAGATGGTGCTGCATGCAACCATGATGGTGTTTGGGCAAGGTCAGCTCTATATCCTATGCCGGTCATGGATGTATGTGATAACAGCTAGTGCCAAAGGAAAAACCATTGCCACTGTTCCTTGGGTAAATTCTTTGCGGGCTGGAATTTGGTTAAATTTGGTCAGAAAGCCCTCACGGTGGCGGCAAGAGCTGGGCAGACAGGGAGGAAGAGAGCAAGTGGCTGGAGAGAGCAGCAGTGCCAGCCTACAAGTTCATGAAATGTTCAGAAAGGTTCATGGCAATGTGGTGTGAGATGCTTTGCTTTCAGTGTCATCAATGTGGCCTGAGAAAGCTTTCCTTGTCCACTCAAGGACACTGTTTTTCAGAAGGAAGGGCTGAATACATGGGAGCTTTGTGTAGTCAGAGATGGAAGAAAGTAGCAACATCACAAAAGTGGGCTTATTTGGAAGCAAGCACTGTCATTGAGTGTGTCTGGATTCCTCACTTTTTTATCATGAAAGAAACTTGTGAACTTGTGAAATAGCAAGAAACTGATTCCTGCTTTCTAGTACATCTAATTTAAGTAATTTATTTCAAAGATATATTCAGATCGTCATATCTTATTTATTTGCTACTTTTTCTTTTTTTTCCCCTCCAAATCCAGATGCTGTCAATGTCCTTTTACATGAACAACACAGCTTTTGTTTGTGGGAAAACAGAAGAGATTTGTATTCATTGATTCTAGGACTGGTGGTTCTTGAAGCACTGCTTATGCTGGGAAGCTTCTGTCTCACCAGCAGAGTAACTTCTGAAGACATGCAAACAGTGCCTTTGCTGCAGCACTGAAGTTAGCTGCAAAGCCCCGAGTAGCCTTGTAGTGTAGATAAAGAGCCCTGCAAATCTGAGAGTGCTGAGAGCACTGCAGGAAAAAAAAAAGGTGCAAGTGATAGCAGCTATGACGAGCTGGGTGAAAGGAGGCTCCACTACCCACATCTATACAAAAAGTATTTCACAGCATTCCCCAAGCACTTTGTTTTTGCCCAATTTTCACTGCTTCCTTCCAATTCTGTGTGTCACTGCAATAGCTGCAAACAGGTACTTGTATATAACATCTAGGAAATTCCCTCTCTGTAGAATCAAAGCAGAAAGAGCAAAGTTAAAAATAAAGCCTTTATCACCTTCCTTTCATGTGCCTGGTTTGTACGAGTTGCTTCATGACCCTTACAAAAAAGACTTCAGACAGAACATTTACATTCTGTTAATGTCTAGCTATCTGTCTTCTACAGAACAATTACACATAAAATGATTAATATTTAAACCATGGCTTACATTTTCTGCAGGCAAGTTTGTGCTTAAGAGAAGTGTATAGTTTAATGGCACAGAATTGGAAAAACATCTGAAAAGTGCTGAACAGTTTTGTTGTTCTTGAAATCTTTTGCATCTTTCTAACATAGTTACTTTGTTCATTCAACAGCTGGTTTTAATGGGAGTTCCTGCTAAGCTTTATGTGTACTGTATTTTTAGAAACTCAGCAATTATAGATGTAACAATGCTGAGTTATTGAAAAATACAAACTTGTGGAACATGGAGTACTTGTAGGATTCAGAATAACTGTTAAGTGCCTGCAATTTTTTTTCCCTGTGTATTTAACAGATATATCTTTCAAATATCTTCCAGTAGGCTGTATTCCTTTAAAAGCTTGAGTTTTTCCTAGCATTCTTTGTGGTACTTCATCAGACATTTCTGTCATATCCACTGACAATGGTCTCCATTATGTTGAATTTTAAGGCATTTTCTTTTGCTGTGCAGGCCAGTTTCAACAACTGCTCTTCACTTCTAAAATGCACTTTCAGAGTGAGCACATTCTCATTCTGGTTAAGAAGTTGTCCTCTAGTGATCCACAGTGTCTTCATGTTCTGATGTTGTAAAACGAATTTTATGGTCCCTTTGTGGCAGATGCATGGTATCAGGTAAATTACTTCCTCTGGGCCCACTGCTGTTCAATGAAGTAATCTTTTTGATAAGTTTTTACAGTTGAGTTCGTTTCCATTAAACTTAGTGGCAAGAATTCAGTTCCTGACAAGTGCCTCTCCACATTAGGAAACACAGCTGAATAAAAAGATGAGCCATTAATTCATTTCCTGCTCTGTTACTGATACCATCTTATGCTGACATTTCCTAATCCTGCAAAACTCAGCTTGGATTCATATTTGAGAGTGAACATCACTGTATGACTCCTTGACACACAAGATGAACCAATGCCGAGGCTCTGCCAGCGGAGTGGTTGTGTTGTGGGGTGACCCACCCTTAAGGACACATGATTGTACAGTTCAGAAGCAGAGGTGCTGGGATGCCCATCACAGGGGGCTGGCAGTCTCTTGGAGTGTGACCCAGCCCCCTGGGAGGCTCCAGATGTTTGCTGTAGCTTTCCAGCTGTGGTAGTTGATGGGCAGAGTGGGGCATTGGTGTGACACCCAGTGACCTCTTTTGGGTCATTACCTCCCTCTGTTATGACAGCAGTTGATGTTTGCTCTTCTGGAGATGGAATGGTCTTTTCAACCACTTTGAGAAACACATCTGCTTGGAACTCATCTGGGGATAGAAAGAACATTGAGACTGTGAGCAGAAATACAAGCATTGAAAGCAACAGCTTGTGAGAGTTCCAGCTTGTGTATAGTGTGCTGTTAACGTAGTCTCTGGTGAAGAATAAAAATGTAACATGAGAACAACGTCCCTCTCTTGTTATTCCAGGTTGGTGTCTCTGGGGAAGATACCAAAGAAGATGCAGGCATGCTGAAGACTTCAGAAAAGTGAGCAATGAGTCCTTCTGAAACCTGAAGGCAAGCCGCCTTGTAGGGTCATGAACTCAAGAAAAATCTTCGTGTCTGTACTGCTGTTTGGAGTAGCTGGTCTACTCCTCTTCATGTATCTGCAAGCTTGGATTGAAGAACAACATACAGGTACACTAGGTTTTCTCTCCTTCTCTCTCTCTTTTTTTTTTTTAATGTAGTTGCATCTATTATTGTAAGATGACCATAAAACCTATTGAGGATAGTTGGGGGTGAAGTCCTCCCCCCCACTTTGGAAGTAAAATGGCATTGAAAATAAACTTTTTTTAATTGCTACACTTCATTAAGAAATTTCTTCAGTCCCATGAAAAGTTGCCCCCAGCTACCTAATTGTATTGTATCAGCTTCATTTGCAAAAGCAAGTGTTGCAAAAGCATTCTGCACATCCAATTTAGAAATTATTCTCTATGATGATTTGTTGTGGGTTTTGTACATTACATTTTGTGTCCTAAAGCAATTTTTGGAGAATAACTGCTGTGTTTTATAGACAAAAGTGGTCTTCTAAGCAGCAGTGTTCATGGAATCATCCTTTCCTTTTCTTTTTTATTGTTGTTTGTTTGAGACTGGGCTTCCAAAAGTTTTTATATATAGCATCAGAGTCATATTGCAACTTTGGGTAAATCTGTGTAAGCACTGTCTCAGGATTACACTTCTGAATTGTATTTCTGTCTTTTCTCATTTATGATGTTTTGGGTTGCACCCCAGCTTGATCTAGATTTACTTATGGAGGAAACTAAACCAGATTATTTACCTCAGCCTCTCCTGGAAGCTCAGTTGTGGGACAAGTCTAGAGTGAGTCTGAAGTAACCTTCCACAAAATGTGTAAGGGGTTCATGTCAGTAAGTTCCTCCATGGTTTTGCTCTGCAGGTCCACTTCTGTGAGGGAATATGCTAGAGTTTACTTGTATACTTGTATTGCCACATTAGGGGCTTTTTTTTTTTCAAGTTTTGGGTTTGGTTGGGGGCTTTGGGGGGCTTTTTGGATTGTTTGGCTTATATGCTTGGGGTTTTTTTGTCAGTGGTTTTTTCTTTGTTTCCAACTTGTTAAGTCTTGACTTTTAGATCCTCTCGCCTCTCTCACTCAGCTTCCATCTCCTCTGTAAAACTCTTATTTTTTAGTATGTTGATACCATTGTGAAGAAATATTTCTGTAAAACCACATTAGTCTCTGGCGTTATTGATCTGTGCTGTTATTCCATACGAGCTGCTAGGCTCCAGTGTGTTTCAGAGAGCAGTGTTGAGGGGGAAATACAGTGCATCATTTCTCCAATTGTTCAGCAATGACCTTGAGGTTTTTTTTCAACTAAGTGCAATGATCACAGCATTAATTTTGGCTTGTTAATTTTTCTGAGCTGTCCCAAAGTATTCACAAGCTTGTATTAACAAAACTGTTGTAAGAGGTGATACAGGCTCCCTTTGGATAAGTTCCCTTGTAATCAGTCGTTGGCAGAAGGGTGCTGGCAGAAACCGAGCATGCAGCAGAGGGGGGTCTTCCTCGAAAATCTCTACTGTTGTCAGGAATGTTAAGGAAAGATATCCTTGCTTTCAAGGTAGTTCAGGAATGTAGATGATGACTGTAGATTATTGATTTATTTACTTGCTGACATTCTTCACATTCCTTACATCTTTTCTTGTGCTGTAATTAACCTTTATTTCCTTGCAGTGCTCCTTGTTGCTGTTTCTTATTGCATTTTTAACTCCTTTTCTTTTGTATATATCTGTCTACCATTAAAAAGAATCAGTAAAAATAAAATAAAGGTTGAATTAGGACAGACTCTGTTCTTTTGGCCAACCAGATGCTTTCCTTGGGGTTTTCTTTGATATATTGTTGTAATCTTCTTCAGGGGAGGCTTCTCCTCACACACATAAGTCATTTCCATGTGGAAACATTTCTCTAATAAAATGGAAGCTATCAGAGAATAACAGAATGGTTAGTGAGCTTAAAGTGTGACTGCAGTTCTGAGTGCCCTTTTATCTCACTGGACTGCTGTTGTGACAGCACTTCATCAAGATCCAAAAAAAGAATTTTGGCATTCTCTACAGTAGCAGTAGAGAATGTATATGGTCATGCACGTTGGCAAGAGCATGGCAAAAACTCATTCTTTGGTGTCTGCTCTTGCTTCTTCTTCCAATTTAACATTTAGAGAGCTATTCTTTTTTATTTCAAACACCTGTATCTCCCCTAAACCTTCTGCAGCACAATTCTCTAATGCTCCCCTCCTGTACGCTGCTTTAGAGTTGATATGAAATAGAACATATTTGCATATTCACAATATACATTAGTTTAGTTATGGGCATTTTGCATTTTTTTCCACTCTTCTGCTCTGTTTTTCATATTGCCATGTGTTGTGTGCTGTGGCTTTTTGGGGGATGAGCTGTATCTGGAGAATCCTAAACTGACAAGTATCTTTGCAAGGATTTTATGTGTTCCTTTAATCCTCTCACTAGCTGCACAGCTGTAAGACAGCTAGTTTTAATCTGCAAGTGGCTAAGCATGTGAGCTGAAGCTGTGCTAGGAAATGGAAAGTGCTCCTAGTGCTTCTCAACTGCCCCGCTATGAGCCTGTAGGGACAAGTGTTTGTTGTAGGCAGAACTATTTTTATCTTCCACGGTGCCCTGCTGAAGACCTACAGCATTCATGTTTGCATTTGGTTGATGAAGGGATGGAAAGTTGGATATGTTTGACTTTAGGAAAGTATCTGGTTTGCACCTGTGAAGTGTTTCTCCTTACTCCACCATTCTTCTGAATATCTGGAGCCTTTACAAATCACAATCTCTGGAAGAGATGGTGAATTTTACTCTGATGTGGATTGTAATGTTCATGCTTATTTCTCAGGCTCTCTTAACTGTGATGTGAATTATTCCCAATCAGATACAGATTTTTTGGGGGGAACTGGAAAATTATATGGTAGCTATCAATTCCCTTATTAATGCTTGTCCTACTGTTTTAAAGTTGGACTGCTTTCTTTCACACTTGCCATTCTTATTGCCACTTTTTCTGGTTATTCATAATTTTTCACACTAGATTCAATGCCAGTTTTTATTCATAGTTTGCTTTCTCTCTTTTTGGGTCTCTTATTTCTGCTTCCTGTTCACATCACTGAGATCTCAACCATGATTTGATTCCCTTGTTTGTCTTATTTTGCCCTAGACTGATCTTATCCGAGCATGTTTTTCTCTGATTTATTTTTACAAACTTCCCCCATTACTCAAATGTATCCAGCCCAGGAACATCTATAATTTTTCATCCTGTCCATCTACTCCAGATGCACCTGCAGGCTCAGCAGCTGGATGCACCTCTCAGCAGAGCCATGTCTTCTGCTCCTTCCCACTGTGCTGGGACTCTTCAGAATATATCTAGTCATGTTTATCATCCTTATACCTTGAAAAAGGGAAAGTCTTTCATTTAAAGATGTCGAAGAAACAGCTGCTAGCTACATGGTGGTCCTCTCTGATGGCTTTTCAGAGACATTAGCAGACTGAGAGAACAGGGGAGTTTCTTGGTTTGGCTCTGGGCATGGAGTGTATAACGACAGGATGATATATCTCTACTTCTGTTTGGTTACTTCAGTTCACCTCAGTGGAGTAATTGGGAACAGACTTGTCGATAGTCCAATGTGAGCATCAAGACATATAGATGACATCTGGATGAAACTTTTAATTGACAACACTGATAATCAAGGAGCACTTATCACCTAGCACTTCATGTTCTGCATATATAGATATATTCATTGTACATAAATTCACATACATGAATGAAGCTTGATGTGAATTCTGTTGGATCCTGCAGCTTTAATTGACAGTTCTCCATATGGTCTTGCATTATGTCATGCAAGCATCAAATATTGTGGCACTGATTAAGAAGCAATCACTATTTGTTATATGCTTAGAAATTTCCAGCACTTTTGATCTTATTCAGGTGAAGCAAACTGCTGGGTCTTCCAGGGTTGGTGTTGAGTTCATTACCATGAATCACCTGAATTAGGAGGTTGTGGGGTACAAAGGACACTTGCAATTTAATCCTGAAATATTAGAGAAAGTAATTTGAGTTTTAAGATAGGGATACTAATTTTGTGCTTTAAATCTCTTCCTTTTTGGGGGGACTGATGCAATTTAGTGCGACTGATTACTACAAAACAATCTGAGAATATCTTTAGATCAGAACTCTATGTCAGGCTTGTTGTTTGGGGTTTTGCCATGTGTTGATTTTTCCCCTTCTCTCAAAGTCGGTGTAATTTTTTTTTTTGAACTGTGCCTAGTATGTCCATGATTATGAAGGACTACTTTAGAATAGTGTAGTCTTAGCACTAATTAAAGGGCTGCACTGCCCTCCCATATATTTCTGGTTCTCATGGGTGAAAAAGCCTTCATCTCCTCTTTCCCAGCAGTTTGGTATCTCACCTTAAGGAAACTGAGATTTTTCCATGTGCTTTCTCTTCACTTGGCAGAGTATCAGTTCTGTAGTGCCAGTGGCTGCCCAGGCATCCTACTGTAGTCCCTGTGCTTTCTGTGCATCTACCCCCTGAGGAGCTCCACAATACAGACCTTATACTCACTCCTCAGGCCACAGGTCTTCCTTTTGTAGAGAAACAAAATAAAAATTCAGATAAAAATCACATTTTAAAAAAAGTTTGAAATTCCATGAGCTTTCATGCAATCCTTTGCACGAGCTTTCACAATTTAGCTACTGCTGCTATTGCTGTAGCCATCCAGGTTGTATCCATTATACAGATTCCTTGGCATAAACAGGTGGGCTTTTTTCCCAACCTCGCCAGATTTGGTAACCCAAGGGAGTCTTTTGGGTCCTTTAGTAATCTGGTAGATATTTTGAGTCCATGGAGTGCCTTTCTTCCTTATTTTAGCACTCTAAGTAGCAATTGAATATGTGTGTACACACAATAATATTTACTCTGTTGTTTTTGTGGGTTGATTTTTTATTTAAACTTTGTCTAAGTGAAGAAACACTGGTGTGGATTGAAGAACCATTCATATGTGATGAACTGCAAAGGCAACTGTTTCATGGAAGTCACAGTTTTTCTAGACAATCATCAGAAAATACATTAAAGTAATGTATTTGTAAAAAACAGGTTTGTAGATAAAAGTGAAGAGAACACTGCTCAAAAATGGTTATTAATTATGAATAATTTAATTCTTCTAGTAAAATTGAAGTATTTCTGCTGTCAAAGTCCCGGGTAGTTTATGGGAGTCTTCCTAAGTCTTCTGGAGAATATTGTTGGTATGGCAAACAAATCTTCAGGTTTACAATGCCCCGTCACTAATGAGGCTGTTCTAATGAGTCTGGGTGTACTTATGTTTTACCCTGCTGGTTGGAATATGCTCTGTTTTGTTTGTGAAATGTCTCCATTTCTTTGGTTTTCGTTTTGTTTTGTTTTGTTTTTTTTTAATCTGCCCCATTATTGGACTGAAGCAGAAAAGAAAGAAGATTCACTAGGATCAGTAAATGCTGCTTGGTGAACAATTACACAGGCATTGAAATCCCAGAAATGCTACAAAATTTTATTAGATCAATTTCTCCATGTCACATAGAACACAGCTACCTCAGCTGCTCCTCGTGCAAGTCACTATCTAGAAATCATGATGAAAAGATGGATGCTTTTCTTTTCCTGGCTTGTTCCATTTTCCTTATGTGCACTGCACATTTTCAGAAGAGCAAGTGGTTGCTGCTGGAGTTTATTTAAGGCTGCTTACCTCTGTGTCTGATGTTGAACTGCTTTGATATGTCACTTAATTGCAAACAGTCCTGTTAAAATATGTGATGTGGTCTCTGCAAAACTCCAAGGAAAAGCTTCGGTTTCTCACTGGAATTAAATTAGAAATTCTGATGTTTATTTTAAGGGTGTGTATGCATATATATATATATTTATTTAAAGGACCCCCTTTATTTTCCTTCCTTTTGTGAGAGTAGAGATTGTTGGCAGGAGAAATATTTTAGAGTGAACCTTATCTTTTAACCACAGTCAGCTACTGGGATACATGGAGATGGGTTCACATGGAAGAATTTTTTGGTATTCACACTCTAGAGCCTTCATTTCTGTCTTTTCCATTTTATTCATTTGGTCTTATTGTAAACAGGTTGTTGCTATTGATTTGGGATATTTCTGGATCATCTTGCAATGTGTGAAACAAGCATTTAAAGATCAGGAGGGTGAGAGGTTTAGAGCAATGGGAACCATTTTAGTGTACAAGGAGTTAATGTTTGAGAGGTGATATATATGATTTAGCTAGAAAAAAAACATGATTTGTATCAAGGAGCAAAAGGTTCAATAAAGAAGTAAGTTTAACTTCTTTTTTTAATGTGAAAAAAACTGATTTTATTTTTTGTTCTTTTTTTTTATTTTTAAGGGTAATCATTATTTCATGGCAGCATGAATATTGGCTGGGTTTTCAAGTTTGGGTCCCTGCTTCTTCAGACAAGTGTCTCACCTTTCGTACTTTTTTTTCATTTCTATTAATAGCATATTCAAAGAAAAAGAATGTTTCTAAATTCTACATTATGCGTGTGCAAGACATTTCCTATCTGTCAGTTTGAAACTGGGAAGATGCATGACACATCAGCGTACAGTGTTTTTCTTTGCAGCTCCTTCAACCCTGAGCCTTGTGGCTATACATGTGGGAGTGAATGTTACTGTCTTCAGCCACAAAGAAGGGAGAGCTAGCTGGGTTTTATCAAATGCTATGTTTAAACAACAACAAAATCTAAAATAAATAAACAAGCAAGCCTCTTCCAAAACTCCCAAATTTGCTCATTTCTGTTGAAAGTCAGGGTCAATAATCAAATCAGCCTAAAAATTGTGCTTTTTGCAAAGCAGTAAATATTCATTGCTCAAGAAAAACTGAAAAATATGCTGTATTTTAAGCATTGCCCTGTTTATCGATGAAATCATTCCCAGGCATGTATGAGCCTCACTTGATGTAAAGTGATGGGGAATAGAACATCTCACACATCCGCTGGCTTTGGAATTTTTTTGGCTTGATCTTGATTTAGTGAAGATGAGCAGCAGCATCCTGTACTGCCTGGAAATCCATACTTGGCAGCGAGAGCAACCTAGAAAATATTACTGCCTACAGTGGTTCTTTAGGAACTCTCACTCCCCCCAGTCCCACTCATATCACCAAAAATGATTGTTTCCTTATCACTTGAGAGCCTCCCTATGGTAACAACATCCAAGACTATCATTGACCTCTATTAAACCTGTGTGAAGCCTGTGTGCTAAAAGTACAATTTGTCCCTCACAGCTTTGTTGTTTCAAATGATTTTGTTTATATTGACCACTCAGCTTTCTATCACACAATCCTGCCAGGAATTCACAGCACATAGCTCTAGCAAAATCAGGCTGAACAGGCACAGATTTTGTCTCTTGGCACCATCTACAAAGGAAAATGACATGAGTTATCAAAATATTTGAGGAATAATGATAGACATATTTCTTTTTACTTTTTTTTTCTGGAGAATGGTAATAATAATCTTTGTGTTTACAGTTCCATAATATTCTAATAAAAGCAAACAAATAAACAAGACTTGGTCACTGTTATAGTTTTCCAAATGGTTCCTTTCTGTTTGGTTGAATTTATTGGTTGGTTGCTTGCTTGCTTGGTGGCTGGAGTTTGTTTTGTTGTTCAGGGATGCTGGACCACAGAAGGTCCTGGAATGGCAGGGGTGGGATACAGTGTTGAGTCAATGGTTGCAAGGAGTTCAGTTCCCACGGACAAAAACTCCTATAAGCCAAGCAGACAATGAAGTGGGAAGGAGGGGAGGAGCTCCTAAGGAAGTCATTGGCTTTGGAAAACTTACTTTCTTAAGTAACAGTGGTAGCAAGGCCAAGTTTGTCTCTTAGCAAAGAAATTCATTGCCCTAGAACATAACAGGTGGTGGCCTAATAGCCACAAATTTTGACATGCACATCAGGAATGTCTTCTGCCTGCCATAGACACTGGGTAATATCCAGGAAAGTAACTGAAGGTCAGCAGTCTAAGGTTAGGAATAATCAGACCCAATATTAAATTTCACTGTGGGTAAACGCCAGGTGAAAGATGAGGTGTTAACTGATTTTGTATTTGACAAATGTATTGGAATGGAGCAGGTCGTTCAGTACTAATTACAGTCCAACAATAGAAGAACTTGCCCAGCTTGCTCCCTACATGGAGGAAGAAGCTGTTAAAGGTCTGCAATACTTTCTGTGACAGATGTGTTATAATCTAGGCCTGATAAAAGCATGCACTTAGGATCAGCTCAAGTGAACTTGGGGTTGTTTAGAATCGTGTTGGGCCCTGAGCGTGGGCATATTGCCTCTCAGTAAATTGTATGCAAGAGAAACGAGCGTTTGGAGGAGTTTGGTTTTCATTATGGTCAGCTAGGGAGATGTGGTGCATGAGTTCTGCTAGCTGCAGCTGGAAACATTCCCTTGTGTTAAACAGGAAAATATCAGTGCCTGGTGCTTTGCCATTCATCCACAAAATAGCTCTGTTAAGAAAAGAAAATATGTCTAGTAGGAAATAGTAAGTATAGCAAACATTGTTTGCAAAGACAGTTTTGATTATACTCTATATTTTTTGCTTAATTTTTTAAAAATATCTTCTTGGGAGGAGTAGAAAACAGTTATTCTGGAATTGTTGCCATACCCTCATAATGTTTCTGTTGTTCAGAGGTGTTTGTCATGAGAGGTTACTTTGACTTTGGCCTTACAACAGTGGCAGAGAAGAAGAAGCTTTAGTTAACAAAAGCTTAATAGAACTGGATAAATAGAATTTCACTTTCTGATCCACTCATCTGTGCAAAATCATTCTTTTATTCCTGGAAGAACACTTAGTGGCCAAACAATGCAGTGAAATCTGTTGCAAAAATGTAAGTGCATTAAAAACAAAATATACGACAGCATATTTCACACTACACTTATTGAATTAATTCTGGCAATACAAATTAGGAAAATACATAGATACATTAATTTTATTTTTGTTTTTCTTTGTTTCTGGCTCTTTCTTGTCATTAACGCACAGTATGCCTTGTCCACCACTGAGAACTAAAGGGCGACCATCTCATCTGTTGACATAGGTCACAGTATTTGAATTGTGTGTAAAATGAAGCCTGTTATTTTAAACATTATGCATATAATTCATTAAATGTCATTGCTTTAAGATGATTCTGTACTTGCAGTCAAGAATTACAGAGCACTTTCCAGAAAGAACTTCTGTTCTTGATGTTGGGCCAAAGAATCTAGACATTTCAGGAACTTCAGCTTGATTTATAAACTATTTGGAAATGCTCAAGCTAAGTAGCTCTACAAGACAGTTGTTAATAAAGGTGATAGGTATTTGTTTTCCTTAGAAACTGAAATTTCTGTGGGAGTATAAGATTTTCAAATTCTCTAACCTTTTCTGCCTACCAGCAGTCCTCGAAGAGCTCATCGAATATGTAAAATTCTGACATTGGTGAAGAACCAAATCAGTCGTGTTCTGTGATGGGAGGGAAAGAAGCAGCTCAGGTAGGCTGGTAGAGGGATGGGAGTTTACTTGGATATGTTTTTATCAATTTTACTCTTTTGCTGTGGGAGCTGTTGAATTATTAACACAATAATAAAGTCCATTTGATAAAAATAGACTCCTAATCACTAAAGAAATTAATTATAGGATCAGAATCATTAGAGCGAGAGTTGGCTGATTGGCCCAGATTAAATTACATCCAGTGAAGCAACAAACTGTAAAAAAAATGCATTTTTTTTTCCCAATAATTATTTGATGAGTTTTCTTCTTCCTCTGTGCAATTTTATGTTAAGGATTTGCTATTGCAGTCTGATGGCAGGTAGTAGACAATGAAAAACATCTCAAAAAACCCCCCCTGTCTTTGCTCCTGGATTTCAAATGACTTTCATGTGATGGGGGCCAGCACAAAGTATATGTGAAATACAACAAATAATATGGACTTTGGGGATTTTTCTTTTAATTTGCTTTATCCTCTTACAGATGGCAAAATTAATTTCACCCTACTTCTTTTCTGTTACAATCTTTCCACTTCAGTGTGCCTGTTTTGAAGACAAGCAGGCGGATGAGACTGGTCTTACATAGGCTGAGGTAGCTGCAGAGAGGTATAAATACTTCATGATTTATTTAACCTGTGAGCAGAAATCTCCTTCTGGTAGAATTAATCTGAAAACAGCTGAGGTGTCCTACCTCTTAAGTTATGATTGATCATGCAATATAACAAAACTCTACTGGCATCAGGTTTAGGACTGATGTACGTATAAATATAATGCAGATAAAGCTGCCAGGTGCTGTGACTGACAGGTGGCTTCAAGGTATTCTTGGCAAGAAGACTCAGCCTTGACTCTACAGCTAATAAAGTCTGCATATTGGGCAGCTCATATTAATATTCTGTAAATAAAACACAGTTGAATGACAGCTGGGAAGCAGTTTAAGCAAAGTCCAGTCTGCGATGACCAATGCACACACAAATTAATAACTGACTTTCTGGAAAGTTAGAAGTTAATCTTGGTATTTTAAATGAGCTAATCCATGTGGTCTGGTATCCTCTTAAGGGATTCATGTTAATTGCCTGAGGAAGGTCAGATGTTTATTTGCACAACTTTTCTGTGCTTTCAGCTTTCATTTGGGGCTGAGGACGAGGTATTTCACCTGGGTTAGAGGGCTGCCAGAATGTCTACCTCTAGAGCTGATAGCACAAGAGTTTTTGGTTTCATCTCTCCATAAGGGCCAAAGACCACAGGAAGGATCAAAACTATTTATTCATTCTGTTCAATGTGTTTCTTGAAGCTGACACATTCACCAACAAATGTGCTTTGTTACTGTTTATCCCCCCAAGGTAAGCCATAGAAAAACAACAGCAATTGAAAAAAGAGCAGAGAAAAGCAAATGGTTTATGGATCCTTGATGATAGGAAAGGAGGGAAGGCCACAGATGTTTAATTCTGACTTCTGTTATGACTTCTGTTACAAGAAATGTGCTAAATTTACTTTATATTATTACATATTTGTTTTACGTGTTTATGTTTTTCATTATTATGTTTTACTTTCCTCAGACTACTGCTTGGCAGGTCCTATCACTAAAATAATTTTGTCCTTTAACTGTGTTGTTTCTCATGTATCAATCATTTGTTAAACTATCATAAAATTGTTCTCTGGTGACACCATCTAAAGCAGGCTGTCATCACACAATCAGCCATTCATTATGAATATCCTGGCCACAGCTGTGGTTTTGCCTTGAAAAAACTTCTGACATTTCAGGTTTTTCCAGAACTGTGGTTCCCACCGATAATCCTTTTCTTGCCCTCCAAATATCTGGAAGCAACTAACGTGGCTGCAGTGTGTAGAAGTTCTAAATGGGTGGATTTATAGGAATAGCATCTCCTTTTATGGTGCAATTTAAAACTATCATGTTAAGATAACCCTTTGCCAAAAATATCTGTGCTTCAAAGAATCAATAGAACTAATGAAGTTATTGTGTTTGACCAATTCAAAGTACCCAAGTGTCTGTTCCTGCCTTTTTTTTTTTCTAAATATTAGTTTTCTTTGGCTTTTGAAGCATTTCTCTGATGTGATGCAGCACTTGCACAGCAGTGTTTGTGGCATGAAGGTTTCAGGTGGTTCTATTGCTACAGATAGTCACAATTTTTTTTCAATAAATAGCCATAAAACCGAGCAAATAATTATGTTTGCATTTGATGCAGTGCCAAATACTGCATTATCAAAAATGTTCACTTGAAACTGTACCTATCTAGGAGTGTTTTCCAGCTACTAATAAAACAAAATATTTGTTGTGGGGGAGCGAGGCCTAATCTTATGTCTAAACATCCAAAGTAACAGTAAACATTTGTATGTGGAGGCCTTGTAATCGTGTCATGCTGTGAGCTGTGAGAGGAATGATGGAGAGAAGGCAGACCCTGAAGAGGAGCTGCAATAATTTTGGGGGTGTGGTATTCAGCAAGTTGAGACCAAGAAAAAAGCCCAAAGCACACTGCTCTGGGTTTTCTTTTCTGAATAGGAGGCCAGTGTAATCAAGTGGATCATAAATACTGTTTTGAATGAGGAATGCTTATAGGAGCCAATGGCTTAGTCTTAGACTGCCCATGAATACCAGTGAGCAGAGGCATTCAGACTGGTAGAGACATGAAAGTTGCAAGTTTCCAAGAGAAATGCTACTTGAGCCAAGCAAGCATGGTAGCAGGATGATCACCCTCAGTCATATAGGACACGTCAGGTCACTTCTACCTTCAGGTAGCCCAAGCAGAGGCTTAGGAATCCCATTTGCTGTGGAAGAGAAAAAGAAGCAATAAATCAGGTCAGGTTCAAAGGTGTCTCCAGCTTCATGTATTGTTTCTACCTAGAGTACACTATAAACAGAGAAGTTTAATAATAGTAGTTCGGAGAGTTTTCTTTGCCTTTTGTGTTTTATAATTTAGAGGCCTTCTAGATTGGAGGTGTATTCAGTAGCCCTGAATTATTCCTTCTTCCATCAGTTTGTACAGTGTTGTCTTAACTGATGCCTTTCCTCTGATGAGAAATCCAGCTGGAATACTGGACCAGGATTTTCTCATGATGCTCTTTAGTTCTATGAGAATATTCTCCACAGTGTGTTACCACTGGATCACTAAAAATAATTTTCCACTTCCTGTCCCTGTAAAAATGTTATTTACTGATAATCAAATTTTAAAAATGGATGAATGACCCAGCAGAACACTCTGGCTGCTTTTTTTACACTTTTGGTACTTTTCTGTGCTTCTCTTTATCAGAAACAAATTAGGAATGATTGATAATATCACTTCAACTTTGTACCTATCAAAGTGTTGATGGTAAATTGAAGAATGTTGTTTTTCAATAATTTTTTTGTAAGAGGGAAGGCGATACCTATTTAACTCACGTACTCATGACTGTTCTGGGATTGACTTCACATATGTGTAAATAAACTGTCTTTCAAGATGAGAAATTTTGATAAGAGCAAGCAAACTCACTTCTCTGCCAGTCGGGTCAGTAACATGACTGAAATTATTAGGTTTTTTGTCAGAAGTATATTTTTTCCATACATTTGACAAAACATGCATCTCTGAGTGCCTAAGATTGAGAGGAAGAGAAATAAGTGAGGATTTCTGCTTTTTTTTGTATAAAGCATCAAGTGTTCCAAATGCCACATTTACTTAATGTTACTTGTGCAGTGATTAGAAATGGAGCTGACAGTCTGAGCTGGGCAAAACGTTTGCTGGGTAAGGATAGCAAATAGAATTGTGTGATAGCTTGGGGTTTTTATCACCATCTAGAATGGAATTTTAGCGTATCAATCAGCTGCAACACCTTTGGGAGCAGAATGACGATTAAGCAGTGTTTGTGAAGCCATTGCCACTGCCCTGTGGATTGCTGAGAGGAGCTAACCTGCTGCCATTCCCTCTCAGAAGAGCTGTCTGTCATTAGCAGGTAAAGGTATGCCAGTTCACTTCTGCAGCTTAGAGAAACTGAGCAGCTGACAGCAGCTGAGGGGGTTCTACCCATGAAACCGCTGCCTAGACTTCAGCAGACAAAAATTCAATTTTCTTGTCTCAGTCGACAATTAATGGGGAAAGTGGCTGTGCTGTCAAGTGCTCACTGTTGAATGATTTTTCTCAGCTGAGACGGATGCATGAATGGAAAAATAACTTTACTAATTTCAAGCAATTTAGCTCTAACGACTTTTTAAAAGCCCCACGAGCTAGGTGGTCCAAAGAAAGGCTCTAGGAGAAGTTATGTAAACACTAAATAGATGCAATTATCTACATTTGCTTTCATAAAAAAAAAATCACTTATTTTCCTGGCGAGAATTTATTGTTAAAAAAAATGAAAAATGAAATAGTACAGACATTTTAAATATTTTTAAGGATATGATTTTTCTTTTAATCCCAGAAGAATAATGAATAAATAGCTTAAAGCTGAGTTAACTTGAAAACCTTCAGAATGATTTTCAGTGGAAAGTACAATTTTATCAAAGTAGAAACTAAATACAAATTTAAAAAATAAGGCTATTTCTTGTTTATTTCAAAGAAAAAATGATAAAAATTAAAATTATTTTAGTATCTGACTTTGGTTCTTAAGGAACTTTTTGATTGAAAAAAGTATATGATATATAGCTTAAGTCCTGTTTAGATTGGATGAAAAATAGAAACTTGGACTTTTCTTCAGAAGAGTAGTAGAGGTTTTTACTAGCTGTAACAAAGGCTCTTTTAACTCATGCTGATATATTGGAGATGCATTATAGATTACTGAGAAGGCAAATGATAATGTATCACTTAATTTACTTGACAAATGTACTTTAATTATCTACAGTACTTCATAGACTATTAGGAAATATTTTGCAGTCTGTCCTTTAAAGAATGATTTCTCATAAAGAGACCTTGCAACATCAATTGATTAAATCTTGATTTGAGATGAAATGTCCTCAGAATTTTGTGAGCAAGTCTGCCTGTGCGGTTTCTTGAAGCATGAGTTGGAGAGTTTGATGTAGAAATCAGGTTTTTCCATCCTTTATTAAACCTGTGAGGGTTTTATTTTAATTCTACTACTTTATATTTTCTGATAGAAACTGTACTGTCTTTTGTGGAACTGTTAGATAGAGATCACATTCCATTTTAATTCAATTCCTGAAAGTTAGTAAAAGACAGCATTCTGTCACAGATTAAATAATCTCCAAAGCAGATCTAATCAAAGGTTTTAAAGCTTTCCAAAAGCAATATAAGCCATCTTACTCTGTTATTCCTTTCTTTTATACTTTTGTTGTTTGGAAGAACCTTGTGTTTGTAACAAAATATATCCTCCTTCAAAAGTAAAGTTTCTAGGAGGAAGAACTCATCAAGAAGTCTACTTTTGGTCACCGTCCAGTTAGAAGGTGCAATAATGCATATTTCAGGCTGCTGAATCTCTGCCAAAGTTCAGATATTTTGTTTGTTTAAAAACACAACTGTAGCTGCTGCCTAAACACATGGCAACTGTTTGGAGGGTGAGTTGTAGCCTGATGGTTTCCATCAAACAGCCTGTCCTAGTGGGCACTGTTCTGAAACAGGAAAGGCTCACTGTTGAATATAAAACAGCATTTGAGAAGATACAGAGCGTCATGCCTTTTCTGTGTGCAGTGCAAATGGAGAGAAGGAGAAAGTGACACACACGTGCACTTGCTGCTGAGGGGCACGGTGACAAGCAGAGGATGGCACTGCAGGTTTAGGCACGCTTCACACTCTTTCGCCTGACAGTAGAAATGCCAGTATGGATTTGACTCCTCTCTTGCTTAACTTGCAAAATATCAGTCAGGAGCTGCAGTGGTTTATGGAAATGAGGGTAATGTCAGCTTACTTCAGTGTTATGCTTTTCATGCTTTAAGCAAATAAGACCACTTCCACAGCTCACTTTTATTCTGAAAAGTTTGAGGTATTTTGGATGTGAGCAATAACTCACTGTAACATTTCCCATGTGATACTGGACATGACATGGCTGTTGCCGCCAAGACACTTTTGATGATTACTTTTAGCCCTGGATTATAGAATTCCAAAGTTAGTGACTTTGGATGACCAAATAAATAGTTCTGTAGTAGATGGCACTCCTCTTCTTGCTCAGGTATGTGCTGTTACTCCTACAGGTCCTATTACGGTTTATAATCAGAGCCCAAGCCACTTTAAGGTCCTACAGAATTATTTTTTTAATGGACCTTTGCTGTACTACTTTAACCTCAAACACTAGTAGATTATGGTTGTGAAATCCTTTAACCCTGAATTTAATTGCAGAAGATCAAGATCTTCCATGCCCTGTTAAACCACAATGGTGATACATGAATAAGGGAGAAGGTTTGTGTTAGTCTAAGGGAATTTATGTAAGGCTTTGTAAATTATGTATGGAGATTAATCAAAGAAGATGTAAAAAATATTGCAGTTCACCATTTACATCTCAAGCCTAGGGATGTGAATCATGAAATATAGGAGAAAAAAAGAAGATGCGTAGGAGAGAGTTGAAAGAGAAATGTTGGGGTTGGTATCTGATCTTCCTGACCAGTGTGGTTAGTGCAGAGTGGTTATCTTCCTTTTTGTCCTGCAAGTTAACTTCAGCTCTCAGTCTTTACTGTGGTGTAGAGACAATGGGGCTGGACTCACACACTGGTTTAGATTAAGGTTGTGGCCGAAGCTCATAGTATTTGTTGTTTGGAGCATGAGCAGACTGGGAGGAGCAGGAACATTTGTCTGAATGAAGCTAAAAATGAGTGGTGAGCAGGCAGGTAAAGGTGCAGGTGTGTTTCAACAGGTTTCAACAGTTAGGTTACTGCTTTGGGTTTTTTCAATGTTTACAATTACAAATCTTGTTTAAATATCCTTTTCTGACCATCTTCACAGTCCTTCCACAGGCTTAAGAGAAAGCCTAGAAAGAGACTGGTTTCCACTGCCTAAAATTAGCCTTGAGAATACCTCTTAGAGGTACAACAGTTTGTGTTCTCCCTCTACAAACTTTTTAAAGAGGGTGTGTGAAGGAAATCTAGCCAAGAATAGAAAGGGGTTTCATATTACTAGGCTATATAAAACTGCAAAGGTTTGCCAGGTTCTTCTGTGGTTCTTGAGCTTAGTTAACCCTCTGTATGCTGTGTAGTTCTGTCCTGGTGTAACCCCAGACAGAAACCAAACACTGCACAGCCCACTCCACCCCACAGCAGGATGAGAGAGAGAATCAGAGAAGCAGAAGTGGGCAAACACAAGGGTTGAGATAAAGACAGTTTAATGGGCCAGAAAAGGAAGAAGATAATAATACTGATGAAAGAAATAGGATATGCAGAACAAGGGATGCACGATGTGATTGCTCACCCCCCTGCTGACCGATGCCCAGATGGTTCCCATGCAGTGGCCCCCAGCCAGCTTTCCCCTTGGTTTAGGTATGACACCATGTGGTGTGGAATATCCCTTTGGCCCAGTGTCCTGGCTGTGTCTTCTACCAGCTTCAGCCTTCTTGCTGTCAGAGCATGACAAGCTGAGAAATCCTTGCCTTAGTATAAACACTCCTTAGCCACAACTGAAAACACCAGTGTTTTTACAACATCATTCTCATACTAAATCCAAAACACAGCACTGTACCAGTCTGTAGGAAGAAAGTTAACTCAATCCCAGCAGAAACAAGTTTCAATTAACATTTTAAGATCCTTCTGAAAGACCAGTTCAGGTGCTGATCAACAAAGTGCAGATACTGTGAATATAGGAGAAAAATAATGGAAAAAAGACCTGCCACATAAAATGCTGCAAGTAGAAGTGTTATATGGTGTGTTGCACCCTCTTTCAGCCATTATTCATTGAGGAAGTTTCCTTCTGTTTCATGGAGATGGATGGCTTTTCCTTTACATGTGATATGCTTACCTAGTAAACAGGGAATTCAGAGATCCATGGCGTTGAACCCTTTTGCCTCCTTTTCCTATGGGACGAGGAGGGATCTCTTATTCAAGGTCCTAGATATGATGGAAGATAACATTCTATCTGAGTTTGCCAATGATTTCTTAAGAAAATAGTACAGAAAACTTATGTCCTAGGTCCCTCTCTTCAAAGCAGAGGTGATTCTAGGTCCTGCTTTGAAGGCTTCTTCTGGTATTAGGATGTTGTGCCAACAGAGACATAGTGTTTGAGGTTCAATGGAAGCTTGTATCATGTTTGAGATCCTTCCTTACAAAGGGAAGAGAACACTCCTTACAGAAGGATGAGCCTCTCTTTACTCCATTTCTTCTTAATAATTCTGAAAATCTGTGTCATTGTGAATTTAGTCATTGGATAGAATTTTGCAACACCTCAACATTTTGTTTCTTTTAACCAATTTATTAACCAATTCATTTGTGTTATCAAAATGTATTTTCTAGTCAGATAAAATGATTTCTTGTAAATGACAGTGGTCACTGCATTCAGGTTCAGAAGCTCTGGTTGCAAAGCAGACAGATGGTGCATAAAATTTAAACTATAAAAATACTTCACAGTTTATCCTAGTTTAAGAGCTATCATTTATCAGTCTGTCAGTATGAGTGTTTAGTTTACTGCATTTAGAAGCCAAGTCTCTTCACTGTCTCAAATTTTCTGGGTTTGTATGTTCTTTTATATTTTTGTTAATAAAGCAAAATTAAAAAATAAAAAACAACACCCTCAACAAATATTGATTTAAAATATTAAGTAATATTGAATATGTAATTAAAATAATAAATTAAACATTGACTTAAGAAACTTACCTCTAATAAATTCACAATTTATTAATTTTCCATAAATACTATGTCAATATCTCTAAGGTTGTATGTAAGTTGAATATTCACATATTTAAGAGCCAAAAGAAGTTGAATTTATAGTTCACTAACCATTTAAGCTAGAAATCTATACAAAGGTTGCAGTCCTGTGTTTCAGCATCCATTCCTGCCAAAGATGTGGTGGGAGATGTTTCAGTGCTGTTTATATTGAAGGCATTATGCTGATCCCGGTGGTCTAACCAAGAGTTGTTTCATACCCTTGATATATTCTTCTTTCATATCATAGATCTGTATTTTTTGTTTACTTCTCAGGTTTAATGTTAATATTTAAACAATTTGCATCTGGCATATTAAGAGTCCTCATACAGTCTGAATCTTTCTGCGTATAAATTTTTGCCATGTTCTATCTCTCTTTTTGCTGCCTCTCATTATCAAAAGCAAAGTGGAAGTATTTTTGATGGGAGTTTTTTGAGCCTCATATAAAGATTTATGGATTTGTTCATTTTTTCTATGTACTTGAGCTGTAAACTGCTCAATTGTATGAAAGATTGTTCTAAAGAGTGGAGTAAAGATAGTGGAAAAGGCAGTGTGAGAGATGGTTATTTGTGTTAACACATCAATTTGACATGACTACAGATACTTGTTATTATCAAGGAAATACCTTCCCAAGACAAAATTGTTAAATTTTCTGTGCAATATCCAAACTACCACCCATAATTCTTTGAGTATTCTTTTTATCTGAGCTTAACAGATTCACTGTTTCTTTTTGTTCTCACATTTTTCTTGTAATCCCTCAGGCAGAATGTTCTCATAATTTTAATTCCAGCATCTATATATAATAAGGAGAAGGAAAATATTGAGAACCAATGGGCACGAATAAATAAAGGAGAGCGAGGTAGCTTAAATGCATTAACTTCCTTCGCTGTTCTTTTCTGCACCCAAGAGCCTCAAACTACCTCCTTTTTGGAGGTAATGTTGTGATGATTTATTGCTAGGATCTTCTTTCGTACCAAAAAGACTTAAAAAGTGAAAGTTTACAGTATAAGCTAGAGTAAAAAAGGAGTCCAGTTATAGCAATAATCAGAGTAGGGGGAAAGAAACTATGCTCTTACTAGTGGTCAAAGATACAAAGCATAGCTCTCTGTATGTATCCTTGTGTGCTGTCCAGAGTAATGCCATCATAAAGCCCTGGTTTGTTGCACAGGACAACTAATTCTGTCTTTAAATTAAAGATAATACACACACACATGTACACACTGCACATGCTGTTGTTTTTTACACTCTTTCTTGTCCTTTTGACCTGGGTACACAATAGGATCTTGGGGTGCTGTGAAGAGGGGATCTTTTTGGTAGTAGGTGAGAGATGGAAAGCTTCTTTCCCACTTTTTGGTTTTCTTTCCAGACCAGTTTGGATTTAGCACAAACTGTTCATGGTTTATTTTCTCTGCTCTGGTGCATCCATGATTTAAAGCCACTCAGTGATTTGTTTCATTTTTACTATTTTTGTGTACAGTTATAGTTCATTATCTTGTCATGCTTACTGAAGGAAAGTATTTATTCCTTATCAAGCATTAGATAGCTTCAGCCATGTTTTTAACATTTTATTTTAAATAAATAGAATTTGTGAAATACTGTAAGTGATGTAAGAGTTAGAGGCTGGCAGGCAGAAGTATGCTTTGTGCCTTTTGGCTAGTTATTGCAGGGTTTGTTCTCCCACACCCTTGTTTTATGTATGGAGCCTGCAGAAATGAATGTAAGATATTAAAAGATTTAACTTCTGGTAGTTTAATGGTTGGCTGGCTGACATGAAAAAACAGAGTACACTTTGCTCATAGGTGCTATGGAAATAATGAAGTGTAAAGTATTTTTGTGACTCCTTATAAAACCAAAGAGCAGAAAATGGAGATGGAGTTATCTGCAGATGCTTTGTTATATTCTCATTTTCATGCCTTCTCCGTGTGCTGCTGAGCTTCTCTGCGCTCTTCATTGGAGCATAAATGTGAGGGTATGTAGAAACAAGGCAATTATTCTTTATTCATACTCTTTTTGTGTCTCCAAACGTAAATAACTTCTCCATTCAATACTACGGCATGTTAAAAATATGTAATTTGGGTAAAACTTCTTAGTAGTGAGTCAGGCTTTCCAAGACACTTGAGATCTAAATCATCCTAAAAATCACACCCATGTTTAAAAGAAACCTGAGAAGCAAAATACAATGAAGTTCATGCTTGCCTATATATGGACACAAAATTTTTAGGTTGCTAAATTCTTAACTGAATGTTGAAACCTCAGAATACAAGTCTTCTCCTTTCTTTCCTTCAGAAGATGGCAGCACAGCTCTTTCCCTCTCTGGGGAACAACTAAGCCATAATATAAAAGGTGGATTTCTTAATGTTCTGTTAGTTGTTTTTCTTGTTTTATTGTTCTTCCCCTACATTCTACATAAGAATGTCTTCAACAGTGTATAGGGGACTAACTGTGTTAGAAAGTTTGCTTCTAATTTATATATACCATTTTTAGAGTTGTATTTTTGCAGTAGTTTATTTTTCAGGGTTATTTTTTTCTGATTTTCTGCGGATTTTTGCTATAGCAGCAGTGGAAACTCTCACCTTGGAAAATTCTGTAGAACTCTATAGAAGTTTGTTGATAACACCTAATTACAAGTGGCATATTTGAATTTCAGCAGAGTTTCAAACATTACCTCATGGTAGGTATCAGCAACATAAATGTTGGTTCTTGAAATTTTCTTTAAAAAGTACTTTTAATCAGAGTGAGTCTTTTTTTTTAAATTTTTTCCCCACTTATTTGGTGCACAGATTGGTGGATGCTATTATGGAAAAAATCCTAGAAAAGTTGAAAATCTTTGCTCTTTATGCATTTTTGTTACTATTAATGAATTACAGAAATGCTACAGAGGAATACTGAAAAAATATCCCTGAATCTAAAAATTATGGAGAGAAGGAAATAATTGGGAGAAAAATAGCTGCAGCTATGACTAATTAAGTTAGTCATCAGTGTTACTTTAATAAACATTTTGAAGATGTATAGTCCATGCTATGACCTTCATGTTTTGCAGTTAACCATAATTGAAACTAAAGTGTGTATCAAAGCATGTCTTAAAACTTGTGTACTTGTAGAGCACTGCAGAGATAAAAATATTTTTTTCATTTATTTTACCCTGTGGAAGAGTTCTGTTTTACAGCCCTGTGCCTGTTAAAAACAAATATTTATGGGTTGGAATATAGTCATCAGCTCAGACTGTAGTTATTCTGGTATGAGCAGTTGTACATGGCCATCAGAGCTCAAATGCCATATCTCAAGGCCAGATCTCTTGAGCCAGTGGAACAGAAGTTTTTTGGATGGGAAATACAGAGGGATGCTGTCAGGTGGAACCAGAGTGGAATTCAAATGGAAGGAGTTTTCCAGATGGGGAGACATATTTCATGAGGCATGAAGATAACAAAGGTTAAGAAGGACAAACTGTATTTTAGATAACTCATTTTCAATTAAACATAGAAGATAGAAGAAAAGAAACACTTCTCAAACTTGGAGCATGCCAAGATATCTGGGTGTTGCTGTAAATGGGCATGGACTGTAGGTCTGGAAAATACACTTGGTGGTATTAGCTAGAATGTTACTTCTGTTACAGGACACTGAGACTCCTTGAGATGCTGAGCTGCATGCACAGGAGGTGTTGAGGCTCCTGTATATCCAAGGAAAGAGTGAAGGAAATAGATCTGAAGTGCACTATAGGAGAAATCAGAATGTGCTAGACAAACCCTACCCACAAGGAAAGGGGTCCATGTGTGAAGACTGAATGCATTGTTACAGAAAGCAGAATTATGTTTGATTGGTTAAACAAGGAAAATAAAGAGCAACAAAGGTGGAAAGATGTCTCCATGATGCCTGTGAAACAAAGGTTGTTCCTAGGTCTTAGGAAAGAGCAACTTGCCATTTTTAGCTGAACAGCAAAAAGTTGAATATCAGTTGTAAGGTGAGAAGGATTTCATACAAATAAGGTATCATTACGTGTGTGGAGAACCCCAATGCAGTAGGTGTTAGCACAAAATCGAGTCCTTGCAGGTAGGGCAATAAACTGTAGAAGTGATCACTAAAACTGCATGCTCAGAATAGTGTTGTAAGGAGCTGAGTGTGGGAGTAAAATGGTCTGGTTGTTAAAAATACAAGCAGTAGGAAGATTACTCATTAATCCATTAATAATTCATCTCATTAGGTGAAATAGCAGGTATGGTGTGTTTAGGTTCTTAAAGAACTACCTGCTCATTAGGAAATTAATTTCAGTCAGCTTTAAATCACTCTCAGATACACTTGATTGAGGCATACTTTTTTGAGAAGACCCTGGCCATAAGTTAAACAATTCTGGAGGGATGTAGAAGTTACCACAATGTCTGTGGGCTACAGAAGCCTCCCTGTGACACTTCCAACAGCAGTGCTTCACTGGCATGGTCCCCATGGAGGGCATTGAAGGATGAGAAGTTGTCTTCTGGCTGGGGAGGAAACCATCCTCTGCTGTCTCTCTATCATATTTGTTGTATCTACTGAGGCTGCAGAAAATGTATCCTTGACTGAATCTGCCCTGCATGCTTTAATTAGGGTGCCTTACATAGCATGGTACTCCACTGACAGGGTACTTCTTGACAAACCATTGTTTCTTGGTTTCACAGCACCCGCTCTCAAGTTCTCACGCGGTCTCCATCTCTGCCACCCTAATGCCTTAGTTATGAAACACCTCCCACCATTGTAAGATGGCATGGTAGCAAAAAAAGCTGAATTTAGGGAACAAGATAAAAAATCTGCATACAAAATCTTAAGGTTCCATTCTCCAAACTAGTAAATCCTTTGCAATAAATGCTGTGTTTAGCTTTTTCCACACAGGAAGCAGGGTGATACTGAAGTGGTGGGGAGCAGCCTCTAAGTTGCCATTGTAAAACTTCAAAAAGTTTTATCCTGGATCCAGGCTGGTTGCCCTCTATATCAGCAAGGATTATTCTTTGGCTTTTTAAAGATCCGCCGATCTGTCCAGTACATCTAGTGGGAAAAACAGGAGGAGGCAATTCAGAAAAGGAAGGCCAAGCCAAAAAATAAGGATAAGATATCAAGTAGTTTTCTCAAAGTGTGAGTGGAAACTCAGGAAAAGAGTATGAAATGAAATGGTAGGTCTTTTACCTATGCTGTAAGGATCTCCCTCTGCAGTACAGAAGCAGGGAATTTGTTCCTGTTACAAGAGTTGAGGGATCAGATCATGTGGACAGGTAAATTTCACACCATGGGTGTGGCAGTAGGGGTTATCAGAACACCAGGCACAACACGATTTTAAATTTATTTATTTCCTTTTTTTTTTTCTTCCCTTCTGGTGAGATGTAATTGCCATAATGTATTTGTTGCCAGCTTCAAAACTAAAATGAGGTTATACATTCACAGCTATCCTTTTTAACTCTTACAAAGTGGGATATTTCATTACACTTTTTCTTTATAAAACTGTGATAAGCTAAAAATGAGGCTTTTTTTGTAATTGTAGCTCATTGCAAGAAAGGATGTTTTGGTTTGAGTTTCTTTTAATTCCCCTACTCAGCTGAAATCTGGAGTAAAAAAGGGAAAAATAACTTGGAGTTATTTGGAATAATGTGAAGTTAGTACTGCTGCAATACATTACTAAAACAGATCTACCAAGCCAGAATTCACAGTCTTGCAAATTTAGAGCAGTGTCACATTAGTCCTGGGTGTTTTTCTCTCTCTCTAAAGAAGTGCTTGGTCTTCTAAACAAAGCTGAACCTTGTCTTCCATGAATTATTTTTTTTTTAAATGATGCAGTGTCAGAACAATTTATTTGTAAGATTTTAAGCAAAATAGATCTTCATTGAAGAAACAGTTGTCTGGTACAACACTTACCATAAAATGAGTGACAGAGGTACAGGTCCTGGATCTTGTGATGATATCAGCAGCACTAGCCTTGTCCTCAGCATTGCCTGTCTGGCTTCATTTCAGCCTGCTCATAGAAAAAAAACAACTGCAATTAGGAATCTTAGACCAGAATTGGTGCTGGAAATGTACCTGCTGGCTTTTAGGTTTGTTTTGGACAACATTTTATTGTCTTTTTCCATAAAGAATGAATATAATTGAATATTGATTGAAACAAATGCTTCTTAAGTTAACTAGTACATACATACTAGTCTCAAACCCCAGTGCCACAGATGCAACTTTTTAAAAAAAATCTCTGCTTATGGACTTAAAAATCCCATGCTTAGTACTTCTGAAAATGCTGAATGCAAACTTTTCTATGCCTATGATGTTAGTGCAGAAATGAAAGTTAATTGGAAATAATGTCTCTAATAAGGAAACTCTAAAAAAATCACTTACTCTTCTATACTACAGCCATGTTTGTACTCTTTTTTTTTTTTTTTTTTTTTTTTTTTTTTTGCTGACATATCAATGCACTGCAGTAATGCCTTCCAGAAGTATTTTGCATCTATTTTTCACATGAAGAATCAGGAATGGCTTTCTTTGCAGTTGTTACTTGGAAAGCACTAAGGTAGCAGGAGTTAGAAAAGGAGTCCAGTGTCACTGCTGCTCTCTGAAAGCAATTTTTTGTTTTCTGAACTCTGTAAAGGGTGAAGACTACTTTCATTATTGCACACATGTGTGTTTCTGCTGATAACCAGAATCCAAGCCAGGAATCTGTATTGAAAACTCTATAACACTGCTTACTGTCATTTTGTCAAAGTGCTATGCTAACTTGCAGGTCAAAACTTCAGAAAATGCTTACTTTCCTCAGAAACAGAGAGGATTTGCCAGTCTGTACTGGTATTCAGAATTTTTGCATTTCAAGAGAATGGATGGATTAGGAAGTTATGAGGGGCCACCATGCTGAGTGGGTGCTGCTGCTCATATGTTTTTAAGGGCTACGACCCAAATTTCCAAATGAGTGTGCACCAGATATTGATACTCTCAAAGTGAATGCTTTCTGTCTTCAGTAATGGAAAGAGATCCTTACAGAGAATTAAAACGAGTACCAGTATTCCAAAACACTTGCAAAGTCATTCAAGTTCGTCCAGTTTTTTTTTAGACAAGCTGGAGCAGAGTGGAAGGGAAACAATTTGGACTCTCTTGCTTTAGCTCCCTAACATGATTAAAGCTGTAACATAGGCAAGGCCTTTTGCAGATTTTTAAATGAGATAGTTGGCTGTGTAGAGACCTTGAGAGAGTCAGAGAACTTCATCCTGCTGTCTTGGAGTAAAATTACACATGGCCTTGTCTTTGCTAGGATTTTGCTTCACGTTTTGCCATTCCAGTGAGTGACTGCTACTCAGTAGGTTAAAAGAGCCATTTAAGTCACATCCCACTCTTCTGCTGCTCCATCTCTTGTTACACAGAACTGGCTAACATGTAACTTAAGCCCGTGTCAAGTCCTTGGTAACTCTTCCTAGATGTGGCAGATATGAATGGATATAAATCATTATGCAGGGGTGTGAATCTTCACATAAGCTTGAACCAAAAACCTTATAAATAATATCTTAATTTACATGGGCATATTTAGTATTTCTTTTTAAACTGTGTGTAATTAATACATTTCTCTTTATTTCATTGAATATTAGATAATGCTCTCATTGCAGAATTATTTCTAATAAAGACACTGTAGTGTCTTTAAAGCTCTTCCAACAGCTATAAGGCTGAACACTAAACCTCAGTTTTAATTCTTATTGTGCATCAGTTATCTAAAAGATTCATGGGCCTCAGTTATCTAAAAGTTTCATGTTAAGCTCTACTATGCAAACTGTAGACTATATTGGGGTTTTTCAATTCTTTTTCTTGTAAATGCATATTCTATTATGAAAGCCTTGATTTTATTTTATTTTTTAAGCAGCAAGGTAGTTTTCTTGTGTCGGATCTGTGTGTTCCTCATGGCACTTTATAACAAAGAGAAACATTAAGCTTAAATGAACATCTCCAGGTAGCCTAGCAACAGGATATGATTAATAATACCTTTCACCTAACTGTATGCAGATAAATGTCTGAAAGTGAAAGCAAATTCAGAACTGGCTGGCCAGAGCCTGGCAGTGCAGTGAGAGAGAAAAGGTAATATGATAATATCTTGTGATCTCTGTTGAAATAAGGAGAGAAAGTAAAAGATATATTTAGTGGGTTGTGTCTGCCTTATGTAGTAAAATACAGAGCATAATGGATTTTTTTTAATAACAACTGAATGGTGTACAAAGAAAAAGTATAAATGCCCTTGCTTCTCATTATTGGTTATCATCACTAATTCGCCAGCCGTGCTTTTTCATATGTGAGAGATCAGAAACAATCAGCAGTAATTACTGAGCCATCACAGTTAAAATGAAATGTAGTATAATTTAATATAGAGTTAATGGCTTTATAGTACCATACCAAGGTTTTTAGGTCTGAAATGGACTTTTGTATTGAATGCTGTACTTAAAAAATATACAAAACATTGGATATGGCATTAATATAATTAGAGTTTTCTAGCAGAGACAAGGAGAAGCCACAATGGATGTTTTGTCTTAAATGGCACTGCATTTTTCAGCTTTTTTTCAAACTTCATTTGTGTATATATACAAAAATAAGAGGACTCTGAATTTTGTCTGTACATATCTGAATGTTATATATTTATAAAATATTGGAGACATTTACTTTTCAAGCACTCAAAAGGTGTTAGAATATGAGTTGGCCACACAAGCTTAATTCTTTCACATTTTGTATTCATTTGGTATAAAGAAGAGGCACTGTGGGAGCAGGGTGAATATGAGATTCATTGTATGCTCATTTTGTAATAGTGGGAAATTGCTGTTTGTATAGGAATAAAATGGAGTAATGTAGTTGTGTGTTGAATGTAGAAGAACTAGTTATCTTGAGACAATCCCATGGACTGGCATAATATCATAAACATTTGCCTTTAGACGAGAAATGACCTATTACAATGCAGAAGCACAGATTTCTGTCCTGTGCTTTAAAACCTGCCAAACCTGCTTTTTTTCAGTTTCCAAATTACTGAATTATGCCGGTCGTGCCCTGTCTGCTGTGTGAAATCCACAGAGATGTTTATTCCCGTTCATTGGAAGGTCTGTATTTATATCTGCTGCTCAGTGACAATGTGAGCCTTTCAGTGCGGTGCACAAGTTGTAGGGGAGAGGCTGTGAAAGGAGAGCTGCTGATTGTGCTCCTTGCAGCTCTCCTGATGCATTTACATGGGCTAACATCCACCAGCAATCATTTTGGTTTTCACTTATTTTTTCCTTTACACAGGCTAATTCTTTAGTGCCTGGTAGTATTCCAGGCTTTGTTTCCAAAACAGAGAGGACAGATTTTTGCATTTAATAGGCAATTCCCTGACTTGTTCACAGTTGGTAGCCTACTGTTAGAGTGTGGTGGGTGTTTTGATTTAGCAGGGATTTCTATTTAAGTCCAGACTCCTTTCAAAAGAAAATTGCTGCTTTTACCTCTAATCACTGCCACCTGAACTTACTACACGAAGACCTTGGTGTAGATGTGTTATGGCATTTTATGGTGTAGCAGGGGATCTCTGACTCATCCATCTGAGACTTGTCCCTCATCAGCTGAAATTCCCTCTTGCAACATATCAGGCCTCAGTATTTGGCTTTGGCTAGAGCTGAGAATGTTCTCCATCAGAAAACTGCTTCTATAAGATTCTCCTCCTTTCACCTCAATCATCACCTGACTTAGGACCATCTGCTACATCTCCTCTTAAACCCTTGTGAATGCATCACTTAGTGTGATGACACAGACATAAAGACAGGCCTTTAGTTTTCTTTTTTAGTTTAAATAATCACCAAACACATAATTTTTGAGATTTCTCTAACATGTCTCTCCCATATAAGTAGAAAGAATTCCCGGTCGGGAAACAAATGCCATCCTTACTCTTGAGATCCAAGACTCCTCTTTTTGAAATCACCATAGGCTTTGCTACTGATTTACCTGAGATTTACCCAGTGGTGCCCTTTATCTCTGGTTTTGCTGAATGAAATCCCTGAACTCTCTGCTTGCAGCCTATCCTAACCAACTGGTTATGCAAACAGCTTTTGGTGCTTTTACCTCTTTAAAAGCGCATTCAGCAAAGAAAGTTCACAGAACTAGTTTGACTTGTATCTTGGGTAATTATTTGTTTTCTAAGAATTACAGCTTCTAATCAGTATAAGATATTCATGCAGCTGTTTCTCAGCTTTCTTGACCTTCTGTTTTGAGTCAGCTGTGTTTGCTTAAGTCTTTTGCCCTTAAATACATCTTTTAGGGTTTGGGTTGAAAACCACCCAGCAAGAAAAGAATGAAAGTAAAATGTCCCTTTCTTCCTGCACTGCAATTTTAGTGTAGCATTTATTTAGCCGGTGAATCACATTTTCAGCTCAAATAAGAGAGACTTTCATAGGGAGTTCTGTAAACTTAAATGAGTTCAGAAGTGATTGTTTTCAGACAAACTTCATTTTCCAACCAGTCAATTTTAAGATGGAGTATAAGTAACAAAACAGCTGTGCACAGCAATTTTGCAAATGCATAAAATTTTGTTGTATAATGCAGCTCTGAAACATAGCACGTCTAAACAAGCAAAACAGTTCTGCAATTAAAAATTACTGTAGCTAAAAAAAAAGATATATAGCTACACATTGACTCAAGCCACATTTGAAAATTTGAAAATTTTTATGTGCAGTTCTTCTCCAGAAGCTGTTGTATTGGTAAAGGTGGATGGAATAACGATAAATGGAAGAGAATGTAATTAAATTCTATGCCCTCTGAGTAATTAGTAATGAAATAGTGCTTACATGTTTATTACACATTATCTAGTTTAAATTTTCAGAAGTCATGTGTGACTTGGAATGTCTCTATCTCTTTTGTAACTTAACTGGGAAAGTGCTGTAAATGTTACTTGAATTTTGAGCCAAGTGATGTGTGTGAAGCTGCATCCCTCGCGCCTTTTTTGTACGAATCATACTTCTGAGTCTTTTTTCTCTTACAGCACTAAGTACTTTACTCTTGCTCATAAAAAGAGTAAGGAGACTTATTTGGCTGAGAAGTGTAGGGGGAATTATCTGAGCAAATCCATTTTGTTCACTGAACCCTGTTCCACATTTCCACAGTGTTCCTGGATGGCCTCACAGTTTTCAGTTTCACAGATGTCTGAAAGGTTGATTTTTTTTTTTCTTTTCCTTTGGAATAAGCAGAAGTGGCTTATTTAATAAAACAAAAGGAAAGGGGGAAAAAGAGAGTAAACACAGTGATTCAAATTGCTTCTGCATCCAATTCAGGCTAATATTGCTGTTCCTCTTTTGTCACTGCTTGTTTGTCAGCATTTGCCTTAATATTCCCCGATTTCAACTGTTCCTGCACAGAATTCCCTTTTATTTGGGTGCATTTTCTTCTGGAGTCTCTGTCATGAATATTTTTAACGTCATGATTTTTTTAATGTCTTATTATTAAGAATCACATCCCTTTTTGACTTCTCTTCACTTTTCTATCTCCTTTTAATTCCCCTACTCTGTTCATGCTTTTCTTTTGCTGAACACTTTCATATATTTGCTGTTGTTGCTGAAAATCCAGCTTTTGGTCAGGGACTCTTTAACTGACCGATGACAGAATCATCTTTCCACTAGTGAGAGGAGAAGCTATTTCTTCATGTGAAACTGAATTAGGAGATGTTGTTGCCCTTTCAGCTGCTAACAATTTATTTATTTTATTTATTTATTCCTTGACCTCTTGTGAAGCAGTATCACAGCATTATATTAGTGCAGTAATGGTGGGTTGGTTTTGTCTCAGATTATTGGAGTGGGTTTGGGAGTTTTAGCAAGGTTGGTTTTGTGTGTGTGTTTTCTGAGGTGGCTTAGGTTTTGCTGGCTTGAGGAAAATACACCTAAGGAAAAATGTTGTAAGTACACTCAGTAAGTCTCAGGGTCTAATGGGACTTGAAAAATTACATAGAAAAAATGCTGTTCCTAACTACCACACCCAAAGGTTCTGTGGACAAAATTGACATGTCTAGTTAAAAAAGAGGCTGCTAGTTCCTTTGCTTTTGATTTTCTGGTGACTAAAGAACTTCTACTTTATCTGCAGTGTACTGAGAAATGTCTCAAACCAATTTTGCCATTTGCTGGTGCAGAGGGCAATTCTGTGCACCTCAACTTAGTAGCAAGGAGAGAGTGTAACCTCTTACAAAAAGTCCTCCCAGGCAATGGCCAAAACAAAGCTTGGGAACCAAACAGCAAATAATAAAGAGAATGAGGAGTATGAATGAATGCTGATCAAGAGGCATAACAGAAAAATGCACAAGCACTGGCTTGTGCAAAGCCAGGTTTGGTACTCAGAGCTCCTCAGTGGCACCAATATCCATACCTTATATTCTTGCTTCCTCCATCTGCAGGATGTAGGCCCTCAGAGCTAATAAATGAGGCTTGTGATTTACTGTGGCTGATTTTTTCTTTCCTTCTGTGAAGCTTGTGCTTAGCTTGTGACACTTGAGTAGACTCTGAAGTCAAGAGGGACTTTTTATGTGGTTAAAGCTAAGGGAGTGCTGAAGTGCTCTGGCTGGCTGATTTGTAGAGCTGGCTGCAGAACTGAATTTTAGCACACACAGTTTATTGTGGTCAGAAGAGGCAGATTTAGGACCAAAATTTGCTATACCTTGTGTTCTATTTCTGCTTCTAATTCATTTGTGTTTCTACTTTTTTCCACAAACCTTATCCTTACTGTGCACATGTTTCTTTTTCCATGTCAGGGTCCATTTTTGAGAGTGTTTTGTGACTATAACTAGAAGAGCCAGTGAAATTAGAACCATAAAAAGCAGGCAAATGATAAATGCATTGCGAGGTCGAGTAAAGAAGATTATTTTCCTCAGCTTTAATAATGGAACCATAAGCAATAAGACAAATAAGCTTAGAAAGGATAAATCTAGCCAGATTGCTTTTTTTACCTTTCTGATAAGATTACAAAATAAGCAGATAAAAGCCAAGTGGTATAAAACCTGCATTTTAGTAAACCTTTCGATACCATCTTGCCAAAGCGTACACAAATAACTAATACATGTTGGCTTGGATAGAAACATGGTCACATAGACTGTAGATGAGTTATAAATAATGAGCAGTGATGACTGGTCATGAATTGAGACAGGGTGAATTGTACTAATGAGGCTCTGCAGGGGTCAGGATTTAAGCTCAAGTTTTTATTCTTTAACATCTTTATTACAGCATCTTTTCAGCCTGCTGTTGATTTCCCCCCTTGCCAAAAATGACAGTGAGGCAGATAAGGAAAATATGGATACCTACTAGGATTAACCTCAGACAGAAGACAAAAATTTAATATTTATTAGAAATGCTTAGACCTCAGAAGTAGGGAGGCAAAAGAACACTTTCTTTCAAAATTATTATTATTTCAAGAGAAACGACTTAATTTGCACTAGCGCTGATAACCACAGAAAGGCGAAGTACGACTGGGTGGCTGAGGAGTAGCAGCAGTGTTGAGCTGGATTTCAGGAATCCCTAAATTAAAGGAAGCTTAGTTTTCTGTCGAAGATGTGTTGAAAGCTGTGGAACGATTTCCTGAAGAAAGCTCCTCAAAGCTGTGCTGCTTGAAGCATCACACTGTATACTGGGGAGAAAAAGCAACAAAATGAGCCACTTAAAGAAAGATGATGTGAGTAACTTCTGTCTCTATAGTCTTTTTCTACAGGTTTAAACCCTGGATAGCTGCCCAACAATCTCCTATATATAGCAAATGCTACCTCCACCCTAGCCCCCAGGCCAAATGGTCCTGTCCTTCCTATGGACTCTGAGGTCACTCAGTGTGACACCCTATAGCAGATATTTGGTGGCTGTTCCCTGGTGTTTACACCTTCTTTCTTGAGGACATGGGATGCAACAGAAAATGGCAGCGTGCAGTCAGTATTTCACACATGCTCTCTGCAGCAGGGCAGAAGTAGCGTAGTGCCGCCGACCGCCGCTTCAGGGCCGCCTGCCACTGAAGGGTGCCGCGACCTTCCCCGGAGAGCCGCCCTTAAAAGGACGCCTTGGGTTTTTTCCGGGTGGCACAGGCACTCCTGGACCCAGCTCTGTTGTGAGGGCTGTAAAGCAGCCTGGCAGAATAGCTAAGTGATTTTAGTTAGGAGAGCTGTGAGCCCAGCTCTCCCAGCAGCTCTTCAGCTAGCTTCTTCTCTTCCCCAGGCAACGCAGGGACCACGCAGGAGCTAAGGCCTTCCAGAGCCTCTTTATCTTCCTGAAGGCCAGAGCCCAAAAGACCCTGAGGCCCTCAGGGTGCCCGCTTAAATACATTTCTCTGGGGGTGGAGTTTCCAACTTAGACCAATCAGTAGTAGAATTAACAAAGTAACCAATCAGGGGAAGGATCGAAAACGAACCTATCAGGGAAGGGGAAAACCAGGAACTAACAACCTAACCAATAGGGGGTTGGGAATTAACATAGTAGCAAGTGCTCCTGGGGTTTCTCCACACTTTGGTCTCCCTGACCACGAGCTGTGGGTCCCAAGGAGACGCTTGGGGAGGAGCTCTGTTGCTTCAAATTCGACTTTCCCAGCAGGAGAGGGAGTCCTCTCACGTAGGAGCCTCAAGGGCTCCCACAGTGTAGCCTCAGTAACCGGTTTTGGAGTGCTGTTGCTCAAAGATATTGACAACAACAATATAGCAGAATGTCTAAGAAGGGAGCCTGTACTAAATGCCGTCAAAGCAGCCGAGAATGGATTAGGCCTGCTCCAAATTCTTTTGTCAGGTTATTTCCAGTGAAACGCACGTTTCTTGTAAAAGTCAGCATCACTGGAAAAATTTGGGGGTTTTTTTGACAGATTGCCACCAAGTGTTGAAATAATGATTTCAGCTTTTCTGGAACTTGTTTTTGTCTCCAAAATATTGCAATATGTAACTTTAGATGAACACACAATGGCGTGTTACAAGTGGTCTAGATAAAAGTCTGTATGAATTGGTCAATAGTACAATAATCAATACAGTATTAGCCTTTTTCACCTAAATTTATGCCCCCCCAGGTTGCAATGAAAGGTGATCACTTGCATCTAAATAACTGTGTAAAACTGCAACTGATGTGTCAAGAAATAACAAAAATGAAAATTTACAATAAAAAATTTCATAAAGTTGTTGTATGGGAAACTGTGGAAATACACCTTTTAAAATTTCATCTCATTTTCTGTGCCCAGAAATCAACTTGTTTTAAGTTGCCTCTGTGGACAAAATAGTGTATTTCAAATAGTTCTGAAATTACTGTTTTACTTATGTGGGCATATAGGCTATCTTCTCTGTGCATTGGGAATTAAATAAGGATATCAAATGATATAACAATAGCAATATTTTATTCTGAATTTATAAGAAGGAAAAAAGGCAAACCAGTTGCTGCAGAAATCAGAACTCATAAATGTAGGCTTTCAATTCCCTGAGCTTCTTGTGGAAATGCTATGTTTATTATTCGGAAATTCATCAAACTAATTCAGTTATCCATTTCTTGTGGCAGTTGTGATATGTATATCAGCCTGAATAACAAATGTGAATTCTGTATGCAGGCAGTAAGCAATTAATAGCACTTCTGTACTAAAAGTTTGGGAAACATGGTTGATAACTTTTCTCTAATGATGAAATGTTGCAGGTTCTTTCTGCCACTTCTCGTAATTAAGCCTGTATGAGATGTAATTAAGCTCTATTATATGTGTCTCATGCTGCTGCTGCTACTTGTCTTCTTAAATCTAAATCCAAGCTAAAAGAAAAAACAAAACTGCTTTCCTCCACATTTTTTAGGTTCTTTTGGAGCAGACTTACCATAAATGATAATGAAATTAATCAGATGTGAAAATATATCTTTAGTCTTGTGTGTAGCTTGAATTTAGAAAGAGGAAAAAATACAATTAGTAAATGATGTGAATTACATACAGATTGTGCATCACTGTAGTGCCACAAGGAGACTAAATTATTAGTTTGAAAGACTGGCAGACAGTGGCAACTGCGTTTTATTTGAAGTGTGTCTGGCAGTACCATACACTTCTACAATTTTGGTTGTGAAATAAATGATTTGTTTTGTGATAATTTACATTGGCATCATCAGAAGGAGTTGTTCCTCGACTTTGTAATGCAAACAACTTGATGTCTAATCCAATAAATTAGCATGAACATTTTGCTTTATTTTTAATGGATATTAAACTAATTATGATCCACTGTCATACCAATGGCAGACAGTAACTGATGCAGTACTGCTGTACACCTCACCCTTGGATCCTTTGGAATTAAGGAGAAAATTGCTAACATAGCTACAGATTTGGTTCTGATGATGCTGTTCAACAAAGGTAGTCCTGTATTTATAGTTTCTGAAGAAACTGAAGCATATAATAGTGCACAGACTAGTTCTTTACCTCTTTTAGGCTAGAGAGGCTTATGAATGAGATGCCATTTGAGAGCAGCTGGAGTTGTGGAGTTGTACAACAGCTACTGGTCAGTGTGCCTGTTTGCTTGAGCAGGCTTTGAAAAAAGTCTTCCCAGTTTGGTGTTATATAAATGGAACTGGCTGTGTTCATTTTCATCTTGGCTCCAGCAGCAGGAAAATCATATTTCTTAAACTAAATCTATGAGAGCAAATGGACTATTTTTTTTATGTTAGTGCAGAGCCAAGTCTAGCTTTGGGCCACAGCCCTAAGGAGTGTCACAGTTCCAATATATGCCTTTCATCTAATCAGTAAGGTGCTTTATTTCCTCAGAATCTTTGAAGTATCCTTCTTTGCAGTACAGGCTGCAGAGCCCTGGCCAGATGGGGTATGTCTCATTCAGTAGCACAAGCTGTGCTTTTCCAGCTAAATCTGAATGTCTCATGACCTGGATCATGTGGTGCTCATCTACTCATTTGCCTGTACTGCATCATCTTCCCTTACATTGAACCAGGTGTGGAAGTGACAAGTTTATGAGCTGAGAAGTAGGCTTTCCTAAAGCAAAAAAGAGTTTATTCAGAAAAGAGGAAACCTGTTATCTATAAGCAAACTATGTGTATGCTTAGTTAAGAGTAGGTGACCTGTCTTCTGCAGCAGAATTGATAAATGCATAATAAATAATACATGTCCTTGCTGTAGACCACTGTGGGTATGGTGCAGAACCTGCCTTTTCAGGCATCACTATCCCCAAACCACCCTGATCACTTGCTCCTCTGCTAACTCATCTCCTGATCACTTAGCCTGTAATACAATCACTAACAAGCCCATGTGGTTATGTATAACACTTCTAACATTAATATAGTAATATTCAAGTGTTCAGTGATTCCATAGCATCTGTCACATAATGCCCCTAGCCACACTGCCTGGTAAGTGCTTAAAAATAGTATCGGAAAATGTGTTTTATCAGGAAGCCGCTAGATGTACAGATTTACCAGGATTCATTCCAAGCTATGAGATGAGGCTACAGGACAAACAATGCAGTAAAATGGGAATAATCGGGTGAGATTAGACCATTGACACATAGAAGCATGAAGCTCAAAAATTAAGTATTCTATGGAAAGATTATTTGAGGATAATACTAAGTACTGTTTTATTCATTCATACATAGTGAATATCTACTTTAGCAATGGGAACTGAGTTAAAATTACACAGATTAATATTTGAGATTATAACTGAACTTCCATTGCAGTCAGTTTAGTTGTCTCTTTGGTGCTTTTTCTTTTTGAATACTCATTAGTTCCAGAAGTTAGAAACAGGTAGGATGCTGTATTTTTCTTCCAGTCCCCTAAGTACTTTATACTCTCTCGTGTTGGTGCTTTTCTCTTGAATCCTGCAGCAGCACCCATCCTCTGCTCAGTAACTGCATCTCTGCCTGCACCTCTCCCATTCTTTTCTTGCGTGGTTCTAGCCCACTTTCTCACACCCCTGCCTCACAAATTACCAGTTTTCTTAGAAATCTGAGCCAGGGTAGCACAGCTGTGCTGTGCCAGCCCTTTGGCTTGGGATCATGGGCAGCTGGACCCCAAGGAGGAAAGGTATAGTACTTAGTGCAGAAAATCATCTTTTCAGGCCTTGATTGTCCTGTTGCTAAAATACAAGCAAGCACAGAGCCCTAGAGCAAGTCAGGGATCTTTGTGACAAAACATTCTCCTTCAGAAGGAAGTGCTGATCCAGTGCAACTGCAGAGCAGTGTGTGGGAAAGAAAATTTCAAATGAATTTTCTATTTAAATTCATTTCTCTGGAGAACTCTGCTGACATTATTGTTTTGACGTCTTCTGAATGCAGAGTCCTTTCTTAGTTATTCTAAATTTGTCAGAATCTGAAGCCTAAGTAAAAGGACAACGTGTTTTGAAATCATTTGGAAGATTCAGCTAGTCAAAAGAGTCAAAAGTACTCTTTCTTTGGTTATAAATTCATTCTAATCTTATATTCTTCTTCCTGATTTGGAGCAGAAAAGTTTTTGAAAAACCCCAAATATTTTTCCAAGATAGGAGAAGTGTTTCATAGCTCTCAAAGTAACTGATAATTAGCAATATTCTTGATAATAATGCATTTTTTCAAAAATAAACGAGGGCCTTGAGTCTGTATTTTTTTACCAGATAACAAGGGGATTAGAGATAAAAATTTCTGCTACTTTAAAGAGAAAAGAGGAGGATAAAGCACACATCTGCAAGCCAGGATGCTCAGAAAAAGAAGGATCTTTCTTAGGATGATCATGGAAAGATGAAAGGCCAGCCATGGCTGTGTTCATTTTCATATTATAGATTCATCCCAGAGCATTTCTGTCCAGCATCCTGTTTTTCTTTATGGTCTTGAGTATTTTTTCTCCTTTTGCAAATTAAATTACCCTTTCAGACTTAATTACATAAGGAAGAAGACAACTAACACAGGGAAAACTGTGTTACCCGGCACCTGTTTGTGATACAGAGACTGAAAACTGGGAAGGTAGAAATGGCCAAAAGAAAGATTAGCAGATTTTTATCTAATCATGCCTGGTGTTCCCACCCATGGGTACTAGGGGCTTGTCTGCTCTGGGCTGACCCAGCAAGGCCAGAGGGGTCCCAATTGATATTTGCAAAAGGAAATGGATTTTCTACACTGATGATATGCAGATAAAATGACTTAGCACAATGTTTAAAGCTGCCATCCTTTCAGGGAAAAGGAAACCTTTTGTGGTCACATGAACATCGTGTGACCTATTTTAGATTATGAACAAAGTCTATATAGAATGCATATGAGATCATAGGCAGGGTTGTGGTGTATATCATGCCTGCCTAGAGAACTTTGTGTATTTACACATTCTTGTTTTTTGAAAATATGTCCTGTTACTACTACCTTTACCAAATAAACAAAAATGGCTTATTTTTCCAGATGCCTTCAAAATCAATAAAGTACACTTTTAGTCACCAAAAGCTGCAAAGGTGTATACTTTCAGTGGAAAAATACATCCATTTAATGACTTTTAGAAGAGTTACCAATCCAGCTGCATTCCAGGGAAGTCTAAAGGCTGGTTGTTAAAGCCATCCTCCTCTTTTTGCAGTCTGTGTGCATTGAAAGATGCCTATCAAAGAATCTGCCTTCTAAGATGGAGATGTGTTTATGCTAATGCGATTTACTTGTTGTAGTTAAAATGAACCCAAGGGAATTTTTATTGTGATTTGATAAGGGTATTTCCTTGGAAAGGTGTGCTTTAAAGGTCAAGTGCAAGAGCCTGTTTTGGAAGAAACCAGTACCATTTGCATTAGCATCAAGATAATTTCTTACCATAGCATCTGTGCCCTCTGTACCCTTTTTGAACCTGGTTAGCAGAAAAGCACTTATTCCTGGTATTATCTCATATTCTTTCTACTTCTGGTCCAAAAATTATGTCCCAAGGCGTGATATCCTCAGGACAGTGTCGGAGAACACGGGTTAGGCTGCTCAGACCGATGCAATGGGCCATGTATGGTGAAGGGCAATTCACAGTCTGGTTTCCTTCTCTTCATCACACGATTCCTGAGCTTGGACTCCAGCTCATGTTTCTCTCCTGACTTTCTGCCAGGTAAAGAGGTTAGAGGTAACTGGTTTAGGTTGGTGCTGATGAAGAGAAGGGTACAAAAGAAGGGCAAAATCAACACTTAAGTACTGGGGTAGGAGGCTCATGGCTCTTTTTTGTGGCTGGTGCCCTGTTAACAGAGTCCAGGTGAACAGGCTGACCTGATGGGGTGGGCAAACCCTCAAAATCCACTATCCACACACCCCTTCATCTGTGACTGGGTTTGAAAGGTTCTAGTAAGGTCACATAGCCACATGTCAGCAGCAGAGCATCCAGGACAGATATCACCCTGCATCCCATATCTTGCCCCTTAGAAGAAAAGTAGAAACTATCCACACCAGGTCTGGATTTGATTCCATCAATATCCCCTTACAAATTCAAAATTAGGAAATCTGCTGAGCCCGTTGTCCAAAAATGTTACAAAACCATTTGCAAATTGTTGAGACCATCCTAGATTTTTTTTCCTTCTTATCAGAAGGAGAAAAACTTTTATGTTTTTATTTTTACAGCTGTACTCTGGGATTGTAATGTAGAGATCTCTATCTGCCTCCAACCTCTGAAGTCGCAGTTTATAAATCTACTTTAAGGTTACAGAGGTGGATTTCTTTTGTTGAAAATGTGGCTTTGGAACACCATTTTTCCTATTACATGTTGCTTCGATTATGACTTGTCGCCCTGGCATCATGTTGGAGAAGTAACATCCCAACACAACATCCCAAAAATCCTACACTGGGTGAAGGACTTCTCTCTCAGTCTAGTAAAAATGACAACATTTTTTCCCCATCATCAAATTGACCTCTTTCTTCTGTATCCAAATATAACTCCTCTTGCTTTTTTGAGTTAAATTATGCAGAATTACAGCAAAACACTATTCTGAATTTTGTCATGCATAGTAATTTCATGATTAGTACTTAGGTTGCCTTCACACTTGGGCATTTACAAGTTGATTAAATACCTTGCTTGCCTACTTGAGTAGCAGTTTTTTAAAACTTGCAGCATATTGAAGGGAGAGGGATTCTTGTTTATTTCTAAAAAATTCACAGTGCTGTAGAAAAGGTACAAATGTGGGATGCTTGGCTGTAGTGAAGGACCTGGTGCAGACACAGTTTTTCTTCTCACCTTTGCTTCTTTTTTACAGCATTTCCATGGGGTTGGGACCTGGTTTCCACTGCTCCATGGTGGCTGGGCTGTAGTTGTGTTGGGCAGTGCCATGGTTCAGAGGTACCTGTGGTAAGACAGGATTGAAAAGAAAGAGTGGGAATGATGCAGCAAATAGGTGCTGTCAGTGCTCCCTCTTTTTTCCCTCCATGGTGGGAGCTGTGTTGGGATGTCCAGCTGTGCCTTTAGTACCACCATGGGCAAGTCTGTGTCAGTGCTGCAGGCACAAGCATTTAAAAGGTCAGTCTGCCAGCAGTTACAAATTGTACTCCTCTATGAAAGTGCTGGCTCAGTTATTTGTCCCTAAAAAATCCAGGTGTAAAAGGCTGCTTTAAGGAATTCCACCTTCTACTTTCCTTATCAAGGGTTGCAACTGAGGCTTGAGAATGCTTCATCCCTCCTACCTGCCACCCCAGCACTGCCATCTGTTTATTTTGTTAGGAAGATAGAAAGCGCCTCTCCTTCCCATAAAAATATGTAGTCATTACTGTTTAAAAGGAAAAAATACAGAAAACTATTTATATATATATATATATATATATGTATGTGTATCTATAAATATAAATACATGAAATGGAAATAGCAGTTGCAAATTTGAGAGGGCTTTATTTTAGCTTGCTGCCTTGGGTTGTTTGGTGAGTGACATATTGGGCCAATCTGGGGTCCTTTACGTGTGTTTCCACCTTCTTTTCAAAACCAAATAGCATTTTAAGGGTCTGTGTGGGGTTTGGGTTGTTGTATTATTTTTTTTTAATTTCTCAGTCTTTCAGTAGAGTTAATATCCCTCCCACTGTCTAGCAGCCTGGCATCAATATTCCATACCTTACTGCTTTTGTGTGTAGTTGACTGTCACTGGAGACAGAAGTTCTCAAAGTGTTACTACTCCCCTTGCTGGTGTGCTGTAGCCATGGCACTCAGATGCTTGGCTTTCCAGCGGCAAGCTGCTTCTTATTTGAATTCATGAGGATGATTTTATGAAGAGACAGAGACAAATTTAAGAGTATAGGCTTTTTTCTGCTTTCTTATACCGTGTGACTATTAAATGATTAGGATGACTTTCACCTGTCTCTGATTTATGCAGACGTGGACCTTGGACGTGTGTAGACTCGTCACCATAGTTTTATTTGTGGTGGGAACTATTTAAACAATGGCATGATAACTATTTTAGCTGGGTTGTTTTTCAGAACAGTTTATTCTGTTGAATTAAAAATGTTTTAAAAGGCTTTTAGACATCCAGATTTACTGATATTGCTGTATTAAGGGTTATTATTTTTTATTATTATTATTTATTATTATTATTATTATTATTATTATTATTATTATTATTATTTTCCAAAACTTAAAATGTGGAACTGTTTGGTATGGTAAAAGTGTATTTTCTTCTGGCCCCATGTAATTGATGAAGCCAAGTTACTGTAACCCCACTTTCAGATAAAATCAGTTCTTCATCATGCAAATAGAAGAAGCTGTATGGCTTTTTTGTTTCACCGTACAACTTATTAAAATATTAATTTGCACAGAAGAGATTGTAAATAAGATAGACCAGGTTTCTTAGGAAAATTTGGATCTTCAGAAGGAACTTGCTGGGGTTTTGCTTCCTGTTTTTTCATACCTTGACAAAAAGTTACAGAAGAAACACAGATCTGTATTTCAGGAATTCACCAGCTGCAACTCAGAATAATGATCTCCTCCTGCATCTGGTGTTGCACTGAAACAACTTTCATCTGATTTTATATAAGCAGATTTCTTGCCTGCCCAATTCTAATGGGCCATGTGGAGCCAGACCAAAGTTCTGCTGACTGCAGTTATCTGGTCTGCAGCAGGTAACCAAAAGCAGATTGCAAGTGAAGAATTCAAGAAAAAAGCAGTAATTCATGGTCCTTTCCCCCAGGGCTCTGCCAGTTCCACTTAGGTAATGCTCTAACGATGTTACAGAGTAAATTTGGGGAGAAAAAAATGATACTTCTTCTTTGGAGGGCCCAAAGTGGAGAAGAGATGGTGATGTCTGTTGGAATGGCCCTAAAATGTAACAAGGCCTTAAGGAAAGTTGCAGGCAGCTGATTTTCTTTTATTTTTAAATTGAGAGGGTGGGTCTTTGGCTGAGGATAGCAGTGTGGAGAACTAGTGAACCACTAAAACAGAATAAGAGTAGGAAAATACACTGCGTGCTCATCTCTGTGAACAAGATCAAGCCAAATGCTGAGTAATGGTGGATTGGGGTCAGATGTGTGATGTGCACACCTCTGGCTTATGAATGTTGAGTCTGAGATGCAGAATCTAACTCTCAGCCATTTATTTTCATAATAACAAGCCAACCCATTTCATGCAGGGTGCTTTGCCTCCTTTTGTATAGGCAGCCCGGGTGAAGTGTCCTGACCATGTAGGTGCTTGTCAGGGCGTTTTAGGGTTAAAATAGGTGAAAAGTAGGGGGATACTGTCACCCCCATCTTATCGTCTGTCACCTCAGTACTATATCCTGCAGGATACACTGCTCTTACTCTGCTTTTTGCAGCCCATCTGTTCCTTATGCTTATTTAAGAGCATTCATATGTAAGGAATGACATTTTCATTTTATAATTAAAATATAGGTTGGCAGTTTTCATTGTTTTCCTATCTGGCTTTATATGGCATACTGGAAAAAATACTTAAGAGATCTGTGTTTGCAAAAAATATCTGTTTGAGTGGGCTGCATTACTTCTTTATAAGTTTTTTTTTTTTTTTTAAAGGAGCCACAAAAGCCCTCAAACATTTTAAAATTAACCACCAAAAGGCTCAATGTGGCTAGTTGAAGGTGCTGTGTAATCCAGAAACACAGAACTAATTTTCTTGTTTTACTTTTAAATTAGGGTATTTCTTTTTTGTTAACTAGAATTGAAATGTTTCAATTATGAATAATGCCAGGAAGAACCAGCACACTTCAGTGGGTTTAATGAATTACATGTGTTTTTGCTGCTTTGTGAACGTGTGTGTGGTGGTGGAGTTTCTGAGACCCGTCACTTAATATATACAGAAATGCATGTTTTATTTATGATATATTAATTTTAACTATCCTAGCTTTTTTGCTTTATGAGCAGGGCTTCTGCAGAGCCCTCAGATCATTTTAATATGTTCAGAAGAAATTTCCACAGATACTGAACTGCAGAGCTTTATGTCTCATGAAAGTGTAAGGGTAACATGTTTCTTGTCTACATTTATTAGCCTTAAGAAGGCACTGGATGTCACGACTGAGGAAATACTTAAGGGTAGTTTATTCCTTCCAAGGGGTAGATAGGTCATTTGCATTTACAATCCTTGATATTTTATGTCAATTCTAACCAATATTAGGCAGTGTGGAATATGGACAAAGAGGCAGAAATGTAACTACTGTGATAAAACTTGAGAACAGGTACTAACATTAAAACTCTGCCCTTTTTTTGACAGTAATCTGAAAGGTCAAATTGCAGTTCAGAGCATCTTAGTATTGGTGTTTGTTGTTTTTAAGGAAGCAAAATTGCCTTTGGAGCTTTGAATTTACTTCATTGCATTTTATGCTGTGTGCATTAGAAAAAATTGTCTCTTTTGCCACATCCTTTTTGGTTTATGAGCTGTTTTTTATCTTCTCTAAGAAATTGCGTACTGAAAGGCTGTATTTTAAGCCTTCAATTTAATGTTCCAGAGGAATATAGGAGTACTGACTAAATCTCCAGTTTCACAGTAACTTGGAAGCACACTGGCAAACTGCTTTTCTAGCTAACATCATTGATTATCTAAGTGCAAAGATAGTGAGTACAGCAAAGAAAATTAATGTGGTAAGGTTATTACTTCATTAGAAAAACCAGAAAATATAATTCATGCTCATTAAGTGTGAAGACAAAAAAAGCATGTTTTCATTGAAGTGTTTTTATTTTTTAAAATTGCATAGCAGAGAACAGTATTACTTAAATTATTCATTGTTGGTCTTTTAAAAAATGACCAAGAGCTGTTTTACAGACTGAAGTGTAATTGTCAGTGTGAGATTTTCCACATTAGAAAGTGAAAGACAACATCTGAAAAAAATAGGAAAACTTCTGTTTAGAGAGGAGCATTGAATAATTTTGAAATGGCATCCAAAAATCTGATCATGGAAATGCTGTGGGAGTGTGTGTATATATATATATGTGTATATATATATATATATATATGTATATATATATGTATATATATGCGCTACATTATTTATAATATGTAATTTATCAATTTATATATTATAATGTAATATAGGAAATATATATTGTGTATTATATACATATATTATAATAATAATAATAATACCATTTTCTTCCCTGTTAAAAATAGATTGTAAGTCTTCAGATTTCACCTAAAGGAGTAGCAATACAAAGTAAAGACATTGGTATCCTTTCTATGATTTCCCTAATTTCACAAATTTAAAACATTTGAGGGACAAAAAAAAAAGTAGGATTTTTTTTTTTGGAGGGTTTTTCTTTTTGTTTTCTAAGAGCTCATTTATAAGCCAGGCTTCCCTAAATAAATTAGAACTTAGAAGGAACAGCAGTTCAAGGAACGTTGAGTAATTTAAACAACGCACCACAAAGCTAACTGTGTGTCTCCCTTGAGTTGTGGGAGTATTAACATTGACTTTGATGCAGGAAAATTCTCATCACATTTAAGTAAGTAAGGCGTATTTTAGACTAACACGGTGAGTGATGTTTATTATTATTGTTGTTATTATTATTACAGATAGATTGTGCTTGCATGATTTGCTTTACTTTCTTTAAACAGAACCAATACAACAACAACCCACCACAATATTTCAGATACTGAGAACCAAAACTGAAGTGCCTGGGAAAGTTATTTGGAGTAGGGCTTTGTCACTAGAGGGCACCTAGTCACATAAAATTAGCCATCTTTGGGTTGGTTTGGTTTTGGGTTTGGTTTTTTTTTTGGTAATAGCTTCTTTCTCTAAAATATCTTCTAAAATATTTGTTGATTTTACTGGATTTTATTATTGATTTAGTAGTATGCCAGTATAGCCACAAATACCTGCAAACCTTAGAGTATCAGGGCAGTGATCTGCAGTGAAACATTTCCTCTGGGACAGGGGGTAAAGGGGGAAGCTGAAGAGAGGCTACAGTGTACAGGATTAAGTACAAAAAGCACTCAGGCTAAAATGAAACCACAAGGTCGCTCAATTAGTATTAATTTAATTAATAAAACCTGAAGTGGAACAAATTATCATACTTAGCAGCAGGGGTGTATAATCACAAACACAGACACAGTTCTTGGGTATCAAAATCTATGCTGTAAATTGAAAAATGAAAAAACTCCTGTTATTGAAAACAAACAAAGCCAGAGCCCTCATTTACACACAGCACTTGTGAGGTACCTAAGGTACTGAGTGGAGTGCACTTCCATAAGTGGATTTAACACACTTGACACTTCACTGTAGACTATCTAGCTTATTATGCTCCAGTGGCTTGCTTTGCTGAGCTCCAAACCCCAGTGATTTCTGGTGGGGTGCTCAAGGTTCACTGGCAGCCTGGCCACACAAGGGCAGCTCATGGCACACCTTTAAAGCTGCCTTCCTGCTGGGAAGTTGTGCACTTTACTCCTGTCTTCATGGCTGAGATAATTTGCCATGGGACCTCTTTTCTCTCATGGATAAGCAGTTTCAGTGGGCTGGAGAGCTGATGCCACAAGGGGTGTCCCAAGAGGGTGGGGTTTGATTTATTTTTTTTTTCCTGGCGGTTACTGCCAATCACAGAGAGAAAGAAGGTACTCATAGACTGCATCTGCCAGGCCAGCTTCATGCTGAGGCATGCAGAATGCCCAGTATTAATTTACAGATGCTTTCAGCAGGCATGGCATGCAGTCATGGTATGTCTGTCAGCTCTGTCCTCAGCTTCTGACCAAAGCCTCCCGTAGAAGGCCTTGGTCCAGTGTTACTTTATTTACTTTATAAAGGGTATTTTATCTGTCTGGACAGTCTGACAGGTTAATTATCAAAGTTATCAGCTGTTGTGAGTGGGTGGAACAGGAATGGATATTCCAGGTGTGAACCTGAATGAGCCTGTGAATGGGAAGGGATGGTAACTGCCAGACCATTGGTGATAGAGCTTGTGAAGAAGCAGAAACAGTGACAAGGACCAAATATACTGGAAGCACATGGCTGGCTTTATTTCTAAACCAAACTGCATCAGTTTAAGCCTTTGCTGGAAACTTAAGCTTGGAAATTTAAAGAGCTTTGAAAACACACATTCAAGTAGTACATATGTAAATGGGCTTTTATATTTTCCTGTATCTCCTGCCTTACATGGAGGGAATGCTACTGTGCTGCATTGTGGAAGACATGCAGGTAGGATAATAGAATTGTAACAGCTTGCCAGGATTTCCTGTGTCTTTTCTGTTCAGAACTGTAGCTCATGATTAATGGACATGTATACCCAGGGCTACAGCACTGCCTTTGCATTCATGGATTTGAGGCCAAGTCTGGCTCTCTGAATACCATTTGCATGGCTTCTGTCCCTCCACAAATGGACATGGAAATATCTTCTATTCTCTAGGTCAGAGAATAACAGTTTCAAAGTCCAGAGGTTAGTGTACCCTCGAACAAAACCCAAGGGAATAGATTTCCTGTTCATTTTCTATATCTAAGGAATTTTCAAGCAATCCTCTTGGGCACAACTGAGAATTTGAAGTGCAAGTCAGAGTCGATAACTGTGGATTATCAGTTAAGATGAATACAAGGTCAAAACCATTGAGACAGACTTTTTCTGGGTCCTCATTCATGGTGCTGGCTGTCTGCTATGGCTTATAGGAAGTTTGTCCTTGGTAGTGCAGTCTTATCTGTACAGGCATCAAGGTCTCTCCCTCTGTAGTACATGCCAGGTACTCAGATGGCCTGTGGAAGTGTTTCACTGCATGGATCGTATTGCAGGGCAAGGATTTACAAGGTGGAATTCTTTTTTCTCTGTCTGTCATGATGAATTCCACCACAGTACACCTCCCACCACATTTCCTGGAAAGATATGGTGAACCTCTGAATTCATACTCCCACTGAATGCTAAGAGAAATTTAAAATTATGCTTTGTGAAAACAGGATAAAATTATGCAAGAAATATATATCTGCACGTTTTGTAATGGCAATCCCTACCTAGACTGCAACGTAGAGGAGAATAACACTTCCTACTCTTGTAATCAAAAGGAAAAGATTAGAAATCAGATCCAATCAGAGTGGTAAGACTAAGTGTTCAAAAAATTGGAAAGTGCAGTTTCCTCTAGTTTTGCTGCCTAAGCTTTTTAAGTGGAACAGGTAGAGGGCAGTAGGTGCTAACATTCAGGATCTCTTCTCCACAGTCCCAGTGCTGGGCAAACCACGAGGCTGCTCCTCAGTCCGGGTTGTAGGTAACCTGATTTTGCATGGAAATAGACTGGGAGCACTCACACAATCTGTTAACATCACTCAGCAGCTGGAGCTGTAACAGCTTAGGATTCTAAAAGTGAGCCTCTTGGTAGGATATAAAAATCAGCAATGAAAAGAGTGCAGGCATTGGCTGGGCTTCTCCATGCAGGTGAACTTTGAAGCAGCAGCTGATTTTTGTCTAACACAGCTGAGACAATTAATATCTTGCACAGATTTTGTCTTTTACTTCTAAAATAAATGAAGTGATAAGCATTACTTGCCATGAAAATGAATCTCTTAGAAAAAGAGATTAATTTCCTCCTCTAGAAGAAGAAAAAACATAGTAGAATGATAGTATGAACAAAGCTTAATTAAAATATAGTTGTATTTAATCAATGAAGTATAATTAGAAATAGTGCTTAAGAGTTCATTTTAATGGCTGTTAGGCTATTTGTATTCTTTAAATTAGTATCTGCCTTATGAACAAAGATCCAACACAGCTCACTTCTCAAAAAGGCTCATTTGTTTTTCTCTAGTGATTTTTGTGTAGTTCCAAGGAAGCAGAACCAGTAAACCAGAAAATTGATAGGTGGTAAAAAATTCATGTAATGCCTTCTAAACCCTTTGTGTTTCTAGCCTGTGTCATAACAGAATGGTCTGGTGTTGCATCTACCTTAGGATACTGCAGGACAATCTCTGGCTCACAGTAAACTTTCCAGGTAACATTGGAAGTCACTGAGATCACTGTGGTTTTTTTTCATTGCACACAGAATCTAGTGCTTTTAATATTCAGTGAGTCTATTCTTCCTATTTCTTGGAAATTTATGTAAGTGCCGGTCAGTCTCCTGTGGTTGGATGCTCAATAGGAATGGCCAACAGCACGTGCAGGTGGTGCATGTTGTTACTGAGGGTGTCCAGACTCTGAAGTATTTTAAACTGGTGCCTTTCTTTTTTAGCTCTCTTGTGTTGTTACACATGCACACAGCAGCAACACTGCCTGAGACCAGAGCTTGCTCAATATCCTAGCAGCAAAGTGAAACCTTCTCACGTTACTTTCTCAAACTCCAGCAATTTGTGTTTCAGAAACTTCCTGTGCCAGGGGTGGTTTTTGTTTGCTTATCAGCCCCAAAAGGATTTCCCGTCTCTCAGCTTGTTCACTTGTCCCCTGAATCCATGTAAAATTTTAGCAGCTGTAACATCCCCTGGCAAAGAGTTCCTGAGTTTCCTTTCTCAGTTGCATGGAGAGCAGCTTCCTCATGTTTGTTTTCCACCTGCCATCTGCCTGATTTGTCTGATGCCCCCAGCCTTGTGTTATAATGGGCAGCAGACAGTCAGTTCTGATTCACCTCTTCCATGTCACTCATGATTTTACAGATCCCTATCATATCTCCTCTGGATCATTGCTTTGCCAGGTTTCGTAGTTGTTGCTCCTTGTAGGCCAGTTCATACTTTCAGTCCACCCTCTTTTCTTCTTCTTCAGCTCTGTACATGAGCGAAAGGATCAGAATTGCAGATAATATTTAAGATGCAAGTGTGTGAATATGCAGAAACACAAGTTGCCTTTTGGGTTTTCTCTGATCTTCAGTTTGCTTTCTCTACCGATGAGCAGGAAGATGACATTTGCACAGAGGTTTTAACACCCCCAAAATCTCATTCCTGGGTAGCAGTGTGCTCGTAACTCAATTCAGAGTCCACTACTTTTGAGTGTAAATTAAGCATTCCTCTAAAAGACTTCTAGCATCATTTTGTATAAATTGCACCTCATATTTTGTTATGAGCCTCCTCTCATAGAAAGTTCTTTAGCCTCCATCATTTCTACCCCAAACAGCTTAATATCATCAGGAAACGCTGTCTCTTCCCTGTTTGCTCCCTTTCTCAGGTATTTCAGAAGAGCATCAACGCCCTCAACATGAGGCAGCAGGACTCCACTGGTGATTTTCTTCCACAGTGGAATTGACTGTCCTCTCTCATATTCCTGTTTCCTATCTTTTCAACAGTTGCTTTTCCAAATCTGTGCAAAGGTGTTCACTCTAGTTCTGTGCCTGATAGGCTTCCTTAAGAAATCTTGTGAGGGAGATATTATCAAACACCTTTTGGAAAGCCAAATAGATGATGTACCTGAATATTAAAAAAAAAAAAAATCAGAGTCTCATACAATGTAAAATAAAATAAAAACTAGCTGGTTGTCAAGAGAGCTGTTACTATTGCGCATCTGAACTATTCAGTGGTTTGTGACAAACCTGAGTATTCTGATGCTGAGGGATCTGAAGCAGCTGGGCAGGTAAGGGCTCTGAGGATATGGAATTATAGGAGGTTTATGCTGATCTACACATGAGCTTCCCTAGATGGGGAGTTCCCATTGTCCCCACTGCTGTTTCCAGCTAGGTGTCTTGATCTATCTACACAGCTGATGTGGCTGCTCTGAGCTAACATGGTTGAAAATCAGCCAATGAGGCAAGATGAGAGTTTTTAGCTGAGTCAGGACTGTGATGTGTCTTGACCCTGCACTGCAGTTGCACTAGTGGCCAGCACATGGGAGAAGAAGGAGCACATCCCTGCAGCTGCAGCAAGCACCGGGCATTGGGAAGATTAAACCAATCATAGAAGCAAACCCTAAGAAATGTTGCTTGTCTGTAGCTTGTATAAAGGGGTATTTTTAGCTAAGATTATTTGGGTCTTGGGGGTGTGTAGGTGGCTGCATAATGGCATAAGTTTTCCAGCAAAGAAATAGTAGTCCACACTGGATTTGTAGAATTGGTCTAGTGTTTTCTCAGAAATGAGAATTAAAAATGAAGGGATTTTTCAGAACTTTTTTTTTCTGTCTGTCTTGCTTTCTCCTGTGATTGATGAGCCTAGCTTCCATTACTACTGTAAGTTCATTGCTATATTTAACCCGAGCTTGGTTCTATACACTTGCAACCAGAAGTGTTTCTGGTTTATAATGTGGTTCTGGGAGCTGGTTATCTGTAATCCATGGGAAGAAAAGTATTGAAAGTAGGAGCATTACTGGTATGCTTGTATGAACAGGAGAAATCTGAAGTTCTGAGCTGTTTGCATCTCTGTTCTTCCAAGGTCCCTCACTGTAAATTTAATTAACCAGGCATTTAAAAGTATTAAGCAATTCTTTCACCCCCTGCCACCAACATCAATATGTAAAATTAATTTCTCTGAAGATTTGTATCTCACATGCTTGCAACATTTGGACCTAGCCTTTAAATTATAAATAATCCATAGTATATAAATTACTTTAATTATAGCAATAGGTCAGTGTGTTAGGGAGGCTGAAAAGTTATGTGGGGGATGCATGCTCAATTATCACATTTTCTTTTTTTAGATCCCTAGAAAGGCAGGAAATTCAGTCCTCTCAAACTGCTTTTTTACCCTTAAATGTTTAAGCAATAGCAATTTGTGTGGCTTTAGTCCAAAATTATTTCTAATCCGAAGAGAATTTTTCCACATTTCATTTGTGTTTCTTTTCATGTTCTTTAATCAGATTTCATATAAAATATTATGTCCATTAGAACTAATAATAAGATAAACAGAAATATGTCTTTTTCCCTTAGTCTGTGGACATATGTGAAGACCGTGTCCCTGCAGTTAGCAAGAAGCCACTGCTGAGTTGATAATCACATGCGATACTGACTGTGTTCTGCTGTCAGAAGAGAAATGTCTCATCCCGAGTGCTCAATTCCTTAGAAGTCAGTAATTTACACGTGAATAAAGTCCCCATATTATGGGACTGTGTTGCTTAGTACTTGCTGAAGCTTACTTGATCAGTAATTCTCATGCTGATTCATGTCAGGCTTGCAGAACTAATTTTAATGCCTGGAAAAGAATGCAGTTCACTAAGGAGGGATAAACAAGGTGGGTTTTTTCAGTCATAGAAAACCATGTTGAATCACTTGGTGCAGAGGACTCTCTCAGAATTTTTTTCATCTTTGTCGCTGACACATTAATCTTGCTCTCAGTATGGGGTATCATCAGGGCTACCAGTATTAGTACCCACCCATGCTTTGCAAATGAGGACTGGGTAGGCTTCTTTCTTAAATCAGTCTGCCAGTCATGAACATGACTGCAGTGTCAGTTGTGAATTCTGCCTCTCCTTGCTGTGCCTGGCACGGCACATCCTGTGGAAAGATTTTTGTCTGAAAGCTGCTGTGTAAGTAGTAGTAGTTCTTTGCTGCGTGGTCACGTTCTCCTCATAGATCTCCACAGAACTGCACCTGCACATTTATGGATGCAAATTGTACCTCAGTACCAGCTTTTGGTATGTGCATATGGTCCTTTGCAAGCAGCAGCAGTATATTTTGTGGGCAGAAACTGCTGGCATGTACAAAACCTGCAAGGTGTGGTTTTAAAGCCTATTTTACCCTCTGTGCATGAAAAGGATGCGCTGTACCTGAAAGCATCTACTTAGACTCTGCTTAAGTGATCAAACTGATCCAGTGCAGTATTTATGCTTTTCGCTGGGGTACTTTGCATTTTCTAGGTACTGAAAACCATACCATAAACCATCTTACTGCTGTTAATTTGAGTCTCCTTTTAATTAAAAAGAAACATTTAACTATGTTTTCAGTGACATATGTTGAGTTCAGTTCTCACGAAGATTTCTGCATCTGAGCTTGCTTGCTTCATCAGCCCTGCTGCTTTCCACCTTTGAGCACTGACAGTATCCTCACTGGTGGAGCAAGGATGGCACACACAGGGAGCCACAATAGGCATTCCTATAGTGACCAAAAGGCTCCTCCCAAGCAGAGTATGGTGCTGTTTGTGAGGCTTGGAGCATCAGGGTGTTTCACCTGCGGGCAAGGAGGCACCTGCCATTATCCATTGTAGGTGCAATATATACCCAGTTGCTACACAACTGCTCAAAGCTTGTGGTAGGGCAGATTGCAAGCCTGAGCTACAGGTTTGGCTTTAAGGATACCAAGCATAAAAGAAATTTTTTTTGCATAATTTTAAATGTACTCTCATATAGTGGTGGTGAATCCTTTACAGACTGGCCTTCTGAATTGATTTAAGGTTTCTGGGGGAAGTGTTGTCATGACATCTTAGTTAAATAACTGCTGACAGCTCTCTCTAACGTGAATTTTCTTTTACTTTTACATATAACTTATTGTATAATTTTTCTTTTCACTAATCAACTACTTTGGATGATACAGTTTGAATTTTCTGATGTTCAGAGAACATGACTAACGACCTTGCACATTTTTAATATATCATTGCACTTTTCTTGTTGAGGATTGCTTCTGCATCATTATCAGCTCTTCTTGGAAGGAGCTCCTTAAAATATCATTCACCCTTTTTTTAGTGAAAAAAAAAGCAAAAAAGTAAAAAAGCCCAACCAAACAACTGAAAAAAAAAGTCAAACAGTGCTAAGGTTGTGTATGCATAAAGTCAGATAAATATGTTAAACTATCTTTGCCTAAGAACCATATTTTTTTATAACAATAAAAACTGAGGGTCCATGATCTTTTCTTGTAGTGGAGAATATGTGGGAAGGAGAGGTTCTACCATGCTCTAGACAACAAAAATTGACTCAAATTACATTACTAGATAAGTAGCCTTGTTTGGTAATGTTATCTCCTTTGGTAATATATAAATAATGTAGTCATAAATGACAAGCATAAAAATTGTGTGTTCTTTCATAATTTGCATTCACATACCGAAAATTGATTACATAGAGTAATTGCTATTACCAAGCTATAAATCTATTTCAGAACTGACTCTGTAGCAGTGGATAAGCTTCCTGCCCTCTTTCTCCTTCTTGAAGTTCTTTTGAGTAGCACAAACCTGAATCCTTGTGCATTTTGGATTCATATTATGTTCCCAGTCATGGATGACCTTTTACAAATGACTTCCAATAGCTGCAGCTGAAGTCAACCACAAGATTTGGTAGTAAAAGGTCATATTCCAGTTATACAAAATGTAGATAAATTTGCACTCCCTGCAGCAACTGATTGCTGTAGGTTTTTGGTTTCTATCTGACCAATTTTAATTCAAAGCCATGCATTAGAAAAGGTTATGTTCTAGCTTTGTTTCCCTTTGCCTTTCTTCACCTAATTTTCTTTCATTATAAAATCATTTGGTTTACAAAATTTTTTTACTTTTCCAGTTGTTAAAGTTCTATTTCATAGAGTTCCTATTTCCCCTTTTCTTTCTGCTCTCTTCTCTACTAGTGGATTAATTACAGACTATTCCTCGTATGTATGAGTATTGTCTTTCTGTTACTGTCAGGTTCTCACTGGGGAATATTCTACTACTGACTGGAATGATTTCAGAGAAATTGTTTGAAGCCATTCTGCTAAGAGCATGCCTTAGAGTGTCACACTTAGACCTTAAAGAAAGAAACAGGGAAGATTTAAACAAGAACGGTTTGTTTATGTAGGCATAACTCAGAATGAGTAGTAAATTAAAAGAATATTTTGCTCTCATCACCACTGGTCACTTCCTGGCCTTATGTTGTACAGAAAATTCATCTTTTTATTTCTGAAATACAGAAACTGTAGACTAAAGCTTCCCATGGTGATTTTGCTGTGGGACTCCACTTTGTAATTAGTGCCAAGAAGCTGGATTTTTCCATCCCTGTTTGGGCTTGCTGTGTACTTCACTTGCTCACACTACTGTTTCTGATTCATACTAGAGAAGCTTTGTAGCTCAGCTGTTTGTGGTGCAGTTGTCCTAGTAGGTGAGTCAAAATAAGTTTCTCTAGGTTTTTGTGCTGCTTCCCATTGGTACTGGTACCTTCACATGCCATTTCCAGGGTATTCTAATGAAGATTATATTGGAATAATGTGCTCCAGAGGTGGAGATCAATTTATCTTTCCTACCAGTGAAAAACAAAGAGCTGACCATGTTGATGACCATGATGATGATGAGTCCACGAGGCTTTGCCTTGAGGTGGTTAATTGGACTGCAAATTTCAACTGCACTCATATTCCTCATCTGAACAGAGACAACCATATGTTCTTAATATGAACAGAACCCAAGCAGGAACCAAAACCAAAGCCTGACTGCTGCAATGTTTCAGTCCACTGTGAGTCCAATGCAAAGGTTCAGCTGCCTAAGATCATAGCAGGGTATATTAAAGAGAGAGCTGTATGCCCACAGCTTTATTTCTGCGTGGGCCTGTGGATTCAAGCTCCAGTTGCTCCCCATGGTCTTTTCTATCATGATAGCTCTTACTGTGATGTTCTTAGAGTAAAAAACCCAGACAGTTTTCCTTCATTGGAAAAAAGTCAATCAACCATCCAAGGCCATGTTGGTTGGAGCTCTGAGCAACCTGGTCAAGTGAAAGGTGTCCCTGCCCACGGCAGCAGGGTTAGAACTAGAAGATCTTTAAAGTCACTTCCAACTCAAGCCACTGTGTGATTTTATGATCCCTCACAGAATGATGTACTAAGAACCCTGATACAGGAAACCACAACAGAGGGGTAAAAACAACCTCTTTTGTGTCAAAGCCTGAAAACCTATTTTTTTGTAATACAACTGCATAAGCAATTGAGCTTGACATGGGAGCACAGTGCAAAAGGTATTTTAACAGGTTACATGACCTACCCTCCAGATGATGATAATACAAAGCAGTGTAAAGCACCATACATAACTAACAACATGAAAGGAGAGACTTTGTGGTTTGTAGGAGTTCAGCTGAAAAAGCAATGGCCCTTGCAGTGTGGGAACTGAGAATTTTTGCCATTGGATTTGGATCACATTGTGGTAGGATTTGAAAAAATGCACCTACCAGGACATAATTAACTGATTTTTGTTTGCCTATTACAGACGAATGGGAATGTGTGATTTGCTCCTTAAGAGCACAAGAATGTGAAAAAAGTAGTGAAGCATTTAGATAAGAGGAAAAAAACTTTTCAAAGCAGTTGCATAGTGAGCTGTAAAACAAAATTGAAACAAACTACTCTTGTTGTTAGACACAGGATGAATGCCAAATAGGCATTGAAAATATGCACCACGTTCAGCTGGAAACCATCCAAATCATGATATCAATATTATGTTGATGTTACAACCAAATACTGGCATGTTTCCATTATCTAAAATTTTCCATCCTTGAAGGAAAATATGACAAGTTTTTGCTTTCCCTTTTCCCAGTTGTAGAAAGCACAGCCTTCTAGAAGAAAACTGGCAAACAAGGCTGCTTACTAATTCCATTAGTGGGCATCCTGGCAATTTTGTTCATTTGAAAATTTTTGTCACTGGTGATGAGGCAGAAAGCAGGTAAAACTTCAAATTTTTAATTAATTTATGTTGTAACATCTCGTCCTAAGTACAGTTACACAATGTTAGTCAATGCAGGATTTGGTCCAGGAATGGATTTGAGTTATACCCCCACCTCCTTTTTACATTCAACAGAATTAATGAATGAGAGCCCTCGGTCTTATTAAGACTAATGTTCCTTTGTAAGTCCAACTTTTTTTTTTCCTTTGAGGTTCCTTCTTGTCATGACTTCGTTAGGTGGAAACTGAATGGTCTATGTTAATCAGCACAAGACATTTGGCTACTCAAACTTTCCTAAATGTTTAGTTTCCCAGGGTCCTTTGAACCTCCCAGGGAACAGTTCTGCATCCTTATTAGAGGCTGACAATTAAAGGTCTGTTTTCATATCAAAAGTAATCACGAAAAATTAGCTAGGGAGACCTTGGAATGCTGTGAGAGTTTCAGTGTTTCGAGATGGCCAACTTTCCTTCATTTGCTTCAATCAGTATCAACTTGGGTTTCTTTTTATGTTTCCTTCTGCCAGGGCAACTTATGAGTTGGCGTTGTGACAACTGAGAAGGATTATGCAACACCACGAAGATGTGATTAATACATTTTAGGCCCCCGTAATCATATTCAGTGATTCATAATCATATTCCTAATTATCACAGAGGTACAACAGTAAGCTAAACTGGGTTTTGAAGGCTATGGTATAAAGGAGCACTTTCAATTTATTGAATTCCTTGTTAGAAGGAGGAGGAAATGACGTGCAGACCTGCAAAAGCTGTGTTGCTTACAGACTTCAGAGAGTCTGCTGATAAAACATAGGAAATGTATGGTTCTGCCCTAAATATTTTAATCTTTGTATTCCAAGTTACAGGCTTTCACAGAAGATAATCTGTTAGTGTCCCACCTTGTCTGTTATAAGCCTGAAAAACAAATCTGAGTGTTTCTTCCTCAGGCTCTGGTGCCATGGGAATTTGCTGCAGAAGTTTATCAAAAATGAATGCTTTGATTTACTTCTCAGAATCTGTGCTGGTAGATCAGGACTGCAGTAATCAAAGTGGGGTGGATCACAATGAGTTGCATATGTGTTTAAGAAACATAAAGTAACAGATGAACTTGGTAGGGTTTATTTCACAAACTGGGAAAACAAAACTAAATTGGTATTAGAGCATCAAATTCCCTCTTCACAAATGATTTTCTAGAGGTATCACTCCCACTTGAAGTTAAGTGAATATGGCTGTTCCAGATTATGCATATGGCAGTTTCAGAGCAAGGCTGAGAGTCCCCTTTGCCTCCTGAGATCGTCACAATATTCTCAGTTGTTCTGGAAACCCTCAGATACCTGGGAACAGACTCAGCATTTCTGTTCATCCCCTGCCTTTCTGCCGTGCCATAAATATTAGTAGAATTATCTGAAGACTTAAGGAAGCAAACTTTTTATTCCAAAGTTTTTATTTTGACATTGATGATAGTTGCTTGAAGTATATATAAATTTGGATTTTTGATTTTTGGAAGGAAAAAAAATCCTTTGTTGTTATAGCAGTCACGTCACATAAATTGGCAGATCTGTATACTTAAGGGATTTTTCTCTGTAATTAAATACAGTAGTAATGTCTTGCCTTTTGAAATGAGACCTTTGTTTTTTTGTCTACATACTTATGGAACAAACATGCTGTCAAAATCCTTAATGTATCCGAGTATTTGAACATAAAAACCAGCATCAAGCTGTTATTTGTTCTGTTGGAGTGCACTCATATTTCCAATCTGAATCTTTTGTACCTGGTGATCTTAATTATATTTGAGCTGGAAGTAGTTTAACATTAAAGGGAATTACAGCAGATTAATCTGTAAACCTGCACAAATATCACATTCCTTTGTATGGAGGTAAGCAGGGCATAGAGTGCATAATTAGGTGTTGTTCTCTGTGTAGGCTGTGTGCATAGGGCTGAGGAGTCAGTGTTGCCATTCCTCGTGACAGCAGCAATTATGGCACGCTCTCATGTCTTGCAGCTGTCAGTTACATTAGAAAACATACATTATTCCTCTCAGTAAAGTAATCTTTTAATCATGGACAAGCAACCAAAAAAAAAAAAATTTAAAAAAGCAACTTGCCCTGGAAACAGGAATTAGTATACTAATTAGTGTATGAACATACAAAGAAATCTTTTAAACAATGTTTGTTGTAATTTTTTTTTTCTAAAGTGACATAGCTTGAGGTCAACCCAAGAAGGCCATTTATCTCAACCAGTCAACCACACATTACACTTTTTGCAGCTAGAGAGACAAAAGAAAATCACTAAAAATTAATTGGGCAAGGTATGTTTCTCCAGTCCTAATGCAAAAACATCACTGGACTCCAGTTTCAGCAGTTTGGCCTCAGCACGGTAGGAAAGCACAGCACCAGCAAACAAGAGTCATAGTTTTCACTGGTAAATACAACTTTTAAACCACAAAGTATCAGTTATTTGTCTATGATTGAGGCCTTTGGATTTGCTTGTGATTTTATGGCTGCTCAGGTGGCACTATGGAGCCCATTTAGGAACAGTTTGCAAGATGACAGGTAGAAAAATTAAGTTTCAGTAGAAATATAGGAGAGGAGCAAGCTGTTCACAAGCAGTCTGAGTTGCAGAAGGTATGCTGTGGGACTGCACTGGTACCTACTGGGAAGCTTCCATGTAAGTTTTCAGGTGGCAGTAAATTTCCCTGTTGGTGTGATGTTGCATGAGCTGCTGCCTCATTGCAGTAGCTTGGGAAAAAACTGTCTAAAATTTTAAATTTAGCATGTGTGTGTCTACCAGAAATGAGACTTCTTGCAAGTGTCAAGTATTGCCTGCACTTCATGGGACTGACACAGGTGTTGCCTGTAGGACTGGCTGACGTGTTCTGACAGTTCTGGTTTTGCCAGTGTCCCATTGCTTCATGTCCTTTGAGTTAGGAGCACTCTCTCCTGTGGTGCTTTTTGAATCCTGCTGGTGAATGTTGATGGCCACCACAAATGATCACAAGGCACCCACACAGGAAGATCCTCCTCAAAACTGAGAGTGCCAAAAGTAAAACACAGACACACAGATTAGCAACTAGTCATTATAAGAAAATTCTGAGAATTAAAAAAAAAAAAAAACAGCAAACATAAAAACCCCCAAAGCAGGACAAACAAAATTCTGACCACTTTCAATGGCCTTATCCTGTCCTACAGCTAGCCTCTTCAGCTGGAGACTGAACTGTCTTTCAGCACTGGGTGTCATGTTTTTTCACTGCTTTTCATGATGTTTCTTCTAAAACAGTAGTACAGTACACACCAGGACTTTGCAGATTTCCCCATGTAATGGTGCCAATATATTTCCACCCTAATTTGCAGCATGTCTGTTATTACAGACCTTGGTCCCTTCTGAGCACAAGTGCTGACTCTGCCAAATGCACATAGCTGTTCTGTGATGAGGACAAGGATCATCTAGCAAATAAATGGAGAACTCAGTATTCAGTTTAGTGGTGACCTTGAATTTGATCTCTCTTCTATCCTTAACAGCCCAGTCAATCTCTGTCCTGTTTAACCCGTGTCATCGTTGCTGTCCTATCATACAGCCACTGCTGCAACTGCCTTTTCCTTGATATTGTACATTTAAATCACCAAAAGAAAGAAAAGAGAACAAGGAAAGGATTACCATAAATTCTTCTTCACCTTTTTCTTAGTAGTGTCAGGAATGGCTGTACTGGTCTTTCCCAGTCTTTCTGTTCTTTTTTTTTTTTAATATTTGTCTGAGGTAGAAACCACAAGATTGATTGATAATGCAATTTGCATCTTGAGGCATCACTGGAAATACAATGGCATGAAAGGCCACTCTGGCAGAGCACACTTTTCCCTCAGGGCTGACTTTAGAAACTCATTGATGTCACTTCCTTCCTCAGTCAGCAAGTGAATTTTCACTAATTCTCAAGACCAGCTGTCCATGCTGTCAACAGAAAGTTATTAAAATTCCTTTAAAGTGAATCAAAATAGCCTAAAAACAAATGTACTGGGAAACAGGAAAGCATCAGTATTCAAAGTCCACAAACCTTTGAGCAAAATAGTGTTGATCTAACCAGAGATTTCAAACACTCTGCTTTCCTAGCAACTTGTATATCACTAGAGAATGCTAAAAACACATACTCCTTTAATCTTCTATTACCAACAATCTATTTGGCTAAAATATTTGTTATGAGACTATATCTTATTTCTCCTAAAGATGAACTCAGTGAGCAAGGGAATACATTTTAAGAAATCTCCCTTAAATGATAGTTCTGTGGAGGTTTTTTTTAAAGCATATTTTTTTATATTTAGCAAATAAAAACACAACACAAGCATGCAGGAAGTAATTATCATAAGAGACAATCTTATAATATAGCCTAAAGTAATTGTCTTAATTTGAATAATCTATAATGCTTTCATTGAAAAGAGGAGTAGTCTCAGGGATGGAGAGAATAATTTTCCTTTAAGTAGAGTCTTTATGCTGTGTTTTAACACTTTAGATATTTTCATCTCATTTTAAAAATTCTGTTTGTGCCACACTTATCAATATGGAAAAGTTTTGTTGAAATGGAATATCCTTTCCAGGGCTGGAGGTGGCAGCCACCTGAGCTAGGCAGGCTCCCCTGACAGTTAATAGTGATACTGACAGGTTGTAAGTCCTGTCCTATCATTGTTATTTTTAAAAACCCTGGAGGTGCACGTAGCCTAGCTGGATAGGCAAGTGTGAAATTCCTGACTTTCCCCAGTATGTGTGGACGGTCTCCAGTAGCAAACTGATACCAGCTGCCCTTTTGACAACTAGTGCATGGGAGCAGTAAATGAAGAAAATTGCTGCCCCTTTTGGTTGAAAAGCAAATAACAGGCTTGAGGTGTCCTTGCTGCTAGAGTCCCAGACAGTGCAGAAAAGAAGTGTTCAGTTTAGGTTTTGATTTTATCTCCAGGAGCACACTGAAGGACGCTGCAGAAGAAGGCCAGAATAAGGAAACAAGACCATAATTCAACTTGCCACTTTGTGGATAACATCAGGATAGAATTTCTCCCTGGCCCAGCTGGTGCTGAGCCTCAGTCTTGACACAGGCATTTAATTTTATTTTAAGGTAATGGCAGAAGTTGCTTTTCTCCTCCAGTGGACAAATCCTGGATGCTACCAGTCTCTTGGTCATGTAGTACATCTTGCAACATTAAGAGACTTCATACTACATATTAGAATTTTTTTTCTCCCCTTTGAATGTTTAAATTTCTTGTGGGGTTCCAGGCTAGCAAGATTGGCTACTTATCTCAATCTTCTTTTTGTCGCATCTTTTTTATAAGAGAGGCTTGTGTTTCTTTTATCTTAGGTGTATTTCCATTTCAAACTGTCAAGTAATTTCTATATGTTAAATTCTGTTTCTTAATTATAGGTTTTGATTTTTTTTTTTTTACTAATTTACTGTTTGTTGCTCTGCATGTCCCCTATCATATGGACTAGCATATATGCAAACTAATTGTTTTCTTTCCCTTTCAGAGTCTGGGAAAAAACTGCAACAAGAGACAATTAATCAGGTATTTCAAAGCTTTCATACTTTTTATTAACTTAATTTTTCAGGCAGAAAAGTTGTGTCAAGTAGAAAGGAGAACTTCACAAGATACACTAATATTAACAATACAGGTGTGCTGAGGAGCATGTGTCAGACAACTGGCTGGCTCTGCAGATGTGTTGAATTCACAAGAGTAGCCATCATTTTGATCTAAGATTTGCCATTTAAGCAATTTAGTTCATCTGCTTCCCAACATGTTGGTGCTGAGAACAAAATCCAGAGGTAATTTGTTCATTGATATCAAATTTTGTAGCACAACATTATGCTTTTCTTCCCCCTTCTGTTTACTAGTATTCCTTATAAAAGGCAGAAAGCTATTGATGCAAACACCTGAGCAGCACATGTAAGCAGCGTATTTCAGTGTTTCTTAGGTTATTTCTGCCATGAATTTTCATTGAGGCTGCACTAAACTGTGACATTGCTTGCAGAGGCGTTTTCCGTCTTGTCTTTATTACTGTATCAAGAGTAATTACTTAGGAAAATACCTTTATATATTGTAATTTGTCACTTCAGCATCAGGAAAAGCATATAGGAACTAAACTGAAAAAAACTCTAACCAGAAAGAGAGGAGGAAATCCAGAGTTTGCTTTCCTCAATTACCTGCCCTTGTGGATCGAAAGGACCTAAGTCCATAGAAGTAGTGTGCTTGCTTGTCGTTCTTTGGCTTCTTGTCCTCTTGCTGAATACTGTTGTTCAGATGGCATACAAATGGGCATCTGGATTGTTTGTGAGATTTATCTTAAAATACCCCTTAAAAAGCAGTCATTAAAATATTTGCAGTCCAGCAATTACCCTCCCTTAAGCCACCTTCCTTCTAAGCTACATATCGAGATGTTGGCTTAATTACATCACAGTTATCTGTGAACTGATCAGCAAGATGAAGGACCAACCTGACAGGGGACTGACCTCCTAAAGAGCCTGGTTTGGGTCTAACACCTGTCACGGCTGAGCATGGCACAGATGTCACTGTGTCCCTTCCAGTGGCCTGAGCTGGCACCACTCTTCACCGAGTAAACCCTTGCGTGTCTGGACACTTATGGGAAGCCTGGTCCTGTGGCACAATATACTATCCAGAGTTTTACAACATTCTCATTGTTGGGAAACTGATGGATAGATATTTGGTCCAGAACATGGCATTGCATAAGCAAAGGAAATTTTTCGCTTTTTAAAATAACTGTAGAAATATATTGGAATTTAATGGGAGTTCTGTGCTTTGACTGAGAGTTTATATCCTAGAACAAGTCTAATTAACTTTTATAACCAAACCTGCATTTTAAAATTAGCCTGAAATGTCTTGCAAAGCTACCTTTGGAAGACTTTGTTGGCCAGAAGGGGGGGCACTTGTATTTTTAAACCACAACTTGAGGCAACATTGGCAGTGTGTGAATGGTTGAGTGGAGACCTAATTCTGCACATTTTCTGTGTGACAAAATCTGTTCTGTGCATGCCATTGCCCTTTTCTGAGGAAATATGTATCGTGATTAAAAAAAGAAAAAAAAAATGCCACATTTTCAAAGGGTGAATCATCTGCTGTCCTTTATGTGTCCAGTCTTGGTCTTTTCCTGCATGCCACTGTCTTGCCTTCATTGAATGGTTCACCTGCTCTGTCTGTCTGCAGTTAACCTAAGAGTATCTAATTTTCTAAGAATATTGCGTTGTCTTGATATGCTGGATATATCTAAATAAAGCTGTAAAAGTTGATTTGTAGACATTCCCATTTAAATGGATACTACTTAAGTTGGTGATGTCCCATTCCCATATGAATCTCCTTTGGATTTCCAAGAGCTGGAAGAGTGTTTCAGAACAGAAATCAATTTCATTTTCAAGTCTGTCATTTAGGGCACGATTACGGAAGCTCTTCGTTTTTGATTGGTACTTTTATTGCTTCAACAAAAGTATTTAAACTGGTGTTGATCCTGATGGAATATCTGTCGTGGAAGGATTCTTTTTATTTTCAATACTGAACTTAAAATTTTATATGCAGATCCTCTAGTCCCCTTTAAATTCAGTTCAGCAACAGGGAGTTAAACTGGCTGCCAGAAATTTAAGTGAGGGAGAAGCTCTCTGCAGAAGATGGATGATGTTACGACTTGACAGGAGCAGGAGTGCAAAGGGGCAAATAGCAGGAAATATCTTGTTGAGAGGTGAGTGAAACAGAGAGGGGATGGAGAAATGATAAGGCTGCTGAACCAGTGATCTCCTGCTGGATCTCCCTGACCGCCCGTGTGCATCTAGGACCTCTCTGGTCTTGAAGACCACTGCGGTTTCTCTGGTTCTCAGCTCTTCAAAAGCCTAAGCAAAGTTTAGTGAAACATGACATAGACAAAACACTAAGGGAGTATCTGCTTCCAGAAACCTTTCACTACAGTTAGCATCTTCAATAGCTTTTGTTCCTTTTGATCATAAGGCATCTGCCTGTTTTCCTCAAACACCATTTTTGGCATTTACATATATAAATATGTATGTTCATTTAACAGCAGTGGTCATCTACCACCAGCAGTCAACTAGATGTAACACAAACTCTGCTTTTCAATACCTACTTTTAACTCCCTTTGCAACTTCAAGGGTAAATCCTGGCACCAATGTACAGCCCATTTAATGTAGCGTGTTAAGGACTGCTGAGGAAAATGCAAGTAAAAAAAGAAAAAAACTTTGTGTTTCTATGTAACAGTCTTGGCAAAACAGCACATTACAGAGCACTAATCAAAATGTCTCTGGGAAAATCCTTTATGTTTTCTCCTTACCACTCATGTTTGCTTGTGTTGTGGTCTTAATGTACACTCCTACATACAGTTTTTTGCAGTGCCTCTGAATCTCTGAAGGACTGATAAGAATATGTGTAATTGCATTTGGAAGTTGAAGTTGCTTGTAGAGTCACTTTTGGGTTAAAATCTCAGCTGTGTTTGAGCTCAGACTTGAGCCTGTCCCTTCTGCACTGAAGCTGCAGGTCAAGCTGGGAGACTAGTGAGAGTGCTCCACAATATCTGTCCCCCTGTTTTGTCACTGAGGAGTTTTTTGTCAAGGCAGACACTCTTGAAGTGGCACATCCATCCCTCAAGTCTTTTAAGTGCTCTCTCTGCCAGGGAGCATTTCCCTTTCCACCCAGGGAGTTGAAAAGCAGAAACATAGAAAGGATAATGATGGGGGCAATGTACTGGCTAGAGCTGGGGTTGGACCATGGATAACTACAGCTCTGTCTGTCAGTGTATGTACACCTTGTGCCAGAGAAAAGAAGGCAAAGACAACTCAAACCTCTGTTAAATGACAATATAAGTTTGTTGCACAGATCATGATGAGGAATAGCTTATGACCTGAAGGTTGCTTCAGGCACATGGTGTAATAAATCTATATTAATAAGAGTGAAAACTTCACAGTTCAGACCAAACTCCTTGGTTGCCCTTGTGCACTGCTGTAGTTTACTCCAGTTCTCTCCTCTATCCCCTTCATCATCTCAAATGACCTAGCTAAAAAAAACTTCAGTCCATTTATGCCAGCTTCCAAGTCCTGCCACTTTGGAGTTATCTGATAAGTATATGTCCCTTGTTATATACTATTCTGTTTCCCCCCCCCCCATTCTGTTCTCCCAATTTGTGGTCATATTCCTCAGTATTACTTATTTTATTCCTTCAAAATTAAGAGTTTGAAAAGCTGTAAAAGAGCTAAGGCATATAGCCCACTAAAGAAACTGAACTATAGTTTCACCCTAATGTGATTTATAGAATCACCTAATGGTTGAGGTTGGAAGGCATCTCTGGAGATCATCTTGTCTAGCCCCCTTACTCAGAGCAGGTTTCCCAGGATTACATCTGGCTGGATTTTGAGTACCTTCAAGAATTCCTCTATTCCTGGATATTCCTGGATGCCCGTGCTTGACATTCACACAGTAGAAATGTATTTTGTTATATTTATATGAAATTCCTTGTGTATCACTTAGTGCCCACTTCCTCCTGTCCTGTCACTGGACACCTCTGACAGTCACCAGTGGGGTGTACCAGCACACCCACCCCAGGGCTCACAGCTGAATAAATACCAGTTAACTTCTTCATTACACACTAGGATGATGGGATGGAATGTACCCTCTGGAAGTTGTCACAGGATGTAAAACTGGGCTGAGAAATTGCTGATACAATAGAGGGTTGTGTGCCATTCAGGGGGACTTCAGCAGGGTGGAGAAATGGGCCAACAGTAACCTCATGAAGTTCATCAAAGTGAAATGCACCTGTGGGCCTGATATTTCTGAGAGATTTTTTGCCTGCTAGGCAGCTGCTGAACTTTTCCCCAGAGAAAAAGCTCACAAGAAAAGTTCTTCTCAAAACAATTTTGGCAAAACAACTATCAGTTCTCAAAACAACTTTCTGCAGGTGGTGTTTTGCCATTTCTCTAGTTTGACCAATGGGACTGGGGAGATGTTCCTATTCACCAGTCCTGTTAGTCTGTATCAGAACACCTTATAAAAGGTGTCAAGAATTAGACAATAAAGGCTTCTGGTATATTTAGAGTCTCTTGTCCAACAGCAACATAGTCCTCTGCTCCCCTGTAATGCTCCCAGGTAACGAGGCAAAGCTCATCAGCCTGTAATTTCCCTGCTATCCAACCTCAAAGATAGGAGTGATGTTTGCTTTCTTTCAGTCCTCAGGAAACCTTCCCCAGTCACCATGATCTTTCAAAGGTAATCAAGAATAGGCTCACAGTGACATCCTCCAGCTCCTTCAACACTCATGGTGCATTCCATAAGCTCCTTGTTTCTGTTCCATAAGGATTTGTTTCTGTCTAGTTTGTTAAAATATTCACTATCCTTCTCCACCAAGGGAAATCTTCCTTGCTCCACACTTGGAGTGTGGCCTCACCAGTGCTGGTTACAGAGGGACAAAGCCTTTCCTAGTCCTGTTGGCCATAAAAATTTTGATACAAACCAAGATTCCATTGACTTCCTTGGCCACCTGGGCACACACATTGGCTCAGATCCCGCTGCTGTTAACCAGCACCCCCAGGTCCTTTTCTACTGGACAACTTTCCAGCCACTCCTCTTTTCCCTGATCCACTAGGTGGGTCACCTGGTCATGTCCTGTAGGTTCTCACTTGTTCACTTGTTTGAGGTAGACAGCACTGAGCCCTCTGGTTGAATATCCTTCCTGCTTCCCCTCCACATTTTGTTTATCAGTAAGCAGATGTTGCATTTTTTTTCCAATTAATTTTTAATTTTTTTATGTGATATATTACCAGATAAAAATCAGTTAGTTTTTCCCTATACAAAACATTTTCTTTCTTCCAAGCTAATAAGCGCTGCTTCTGATAATGTTCTCTGCCCCCCTGAGTTCAGGTAACATAACAGTCCTTTACTAATTAGTGCATAATATATAGTACCAAGATGGTAACCTCAGAAAAAAATGCAGGAGGAACTATTATTTAAATAAGTACAGCAGATACTTTTATGTGAGAACCTTTTCAGTCCCTGGTGGAGGAAGCTGTTTCTCAGGCTCTATAGACAGGAACATAAGTGCAGTGTCTGAAGATAAAAATATCTTAAATTTTATGGAGAAATATTCTTTTTCTGAAAAAAATCACCAAGTATTAAAATATGCAACAGACTGAATGCTCAACAGAAGTATTGAAAGTTATGGTGTGAGGTTTGAGCAATGAAGGGCCACATGGACTGGGAAGCTGTGTTGCAATCCCAGTTATCAGGTTTCTGTGTCTTTTCTTGCTCTGTAAAATGCAAGGTTTTTCTACCAGTGTTAATCAGAAATTAGGACTCACAATATCCACATGGGCTAGGCAATTATTATCTTTCCTTGGTTTGCAGACATGGCAAAATGAAGTGTGAAGGTCAAGGGACTTGCATAAAACCAGAGGCTGTGGCTCTGGTGGGTGCAGCTACCCTGAAACACACCCTGCTCTTACGATTCCTGTGCTTCAAGGAGGGATGGTGCTTGAACTAGTTAGTGTTTGGGTGGCACACTGATCAGCTGTGGCACTGCTTGCATATTAATGCCTATTGAGTGGATAGCCTCACAAAAATCTGCTACAGAATAAGCCAGTGTATTTTCATTTACCTGGGACAGACATGACTTAGCCCCATTCAGTGAAACAGGGTCAGTCAGTGTGAGGATGGAGTGTACAGTGAATAATGCCTTTTGTCAATTCACAGGCTATTTTTCCCACTGTAATTTGTGAATGCAATCAATTCTCAAATATTATTATTTCTGTCTCAAACTGAACACACAAATTTGTTTAAAAGTGTACAAATGTAGGCAAACACGTATTTAAGATATTTGCCAACTTAGAGTGCACTTCCATTTCTACTTCTTTTTTATTTACCAATAAAGTAATCTAATTTGAATTCAATGCTAATTGTGATTGAAGGGAAAATGCTTTGAGACCTCTAGACATCTTAGTGTCTCTTCAAAAGCAATTTGGGAGAAATTGAATTCTTCATGCCTGAATATACATTAATATTCTTCATCTGAACTTAGTTTCATTTGAAACTTTTCTTATTATTTCTAAAAGAGCGAAATGTCTTGTTATGCTGGAGGATAAGTGTGTTTACCTGCAAACAAGATAGAGATGGATTCTGTTTACCAGAAAAAAAATCCCTGTGAATCTTGCCATAGCCACTAGTGTGAGAAATTCTGCTTTGTGTGCAGAAGCACAGAATTATATTTCAAGCCTCTGTTCTCAAAGCACTTGCTGGAAAATGGAAGCCAGGGTTTTAGTCTAAGTGTGCAGGGTTAACCCCCAGGATTAACACCCAGCAGTTTGGTCAGCTTCCTGCAGAGTATGTCTGTTCCTGCAGACAGGAAAATGAGGACAGGGTCTCTCCTGTGCAGGCTGCGTGTTGATCAGCAAGGACTGAGACATGGTTCCTCTTTGGATAAAAAATGTTGCTGTCCGTTTTCTTTAGAGAGGAAAATAGATGTTGTCTGAAATATGAAATGTGCTCAAAATTTCCTGCCTGTGTTGAGTTGTGAACATGCAAGAGACATAATTTCTTTTCAAATACATGTTTCAAATACACTTGAAAATAGCAATTTGGGGAATCACATTTGTCAACAGCAGGAACAGTTTAGGTCATTTGGTTTACTTCTGTGCTTTAAGTAATGAAAAATTAGGCACCTTAGCATTACTTCATGAGTTAAAATAAGAGATCAACATGTAATACACAGAGATTGCCTGAAAGTGTCATCTTCAGATTTAAGCTCCCTCTATACATAATGCAAACCTACTTGTTATGGAGCCCTAAGCTTCATAAAATGAATATCACATGCTTAGTTTAGTCCACTTTGAATTTCAGGTTGTTTACATTGCTTTGCTGTGAGATTGTTCTGTATAGAAATGTGAGTGAGTGTTGGTGAAGATTTCTGGCCACTGACCACAGTGTTGGACTCAGGTTTTACTAATACAGAGGAGAACTGAGCTCAGAATTAAACAGTTTGGACACAGCAGTTTACCTGTACCCAAAACAAGTGTTGCTAGGTGTGAAGGAGGCTGGGCTAAATATGGCCAAGTGTAAAGAGGTCCATGACCTGAAAATGGCCTTTTATTAACAGTGCATCTTAGCTGCACATCTAGAGACATGTACTCCATGCAGATTGGCTGCAGACTCTGCCCAAACACCATCTGTCTGGGCTGCAGTGGCCCTGTGCTTATTTTCAAGTCTGTAAGCTACAGTGCAAGGAACCAGCACCATAAAACTCTTATCAGGAGGCAAGACAAGCAGCATCAGCATTGCACTGTCCTGAAACAAATTTATTATTGCAATCAATTGACCTTCACTATTATTTATTTATAAATAATAGGGGAGTGGAGTGCTGTTTTTATTTGCTATACTTGGTTGCAGTTCTGTTGGTGAATCTTTAATCTGTCACACAAAACTTAGTTTCTGGTAATAATAGCATCTTTATTACTTTTTCTATTAACTATGCCTTGATCTTTCTTATTCCTCCCATTCGAAGCATGCTTTGGAGAATCTAAATGCTTTGATTGTGAAGATGGAAACAAGAGGCAGTTAATTCCAGATTTGATCAAGAATTGGCAAGTAAATTAGAGCTGAATTTCCTTTATCCATGTTGCCGACCATGTGAATCAGCTTGTGGAAGTGGCTCTGCAGACTGTCTTGCCTCATTAGCATGACTTTGGGCTTTCGGTAGATAAAGACAGGGCAGGGAGAGGAGGGCAGCCTGGGGCAAAGCCAGGAGTCAGGTATCTATGAGGTGTCAGCCGAAGATAAATGGATTTTTCCTGTCCCCCTATTAAGTGGGGACGGTATGCTACCACACTTGTGATAATGTTATTTATCTTACCCCATTGGGCCTCCTCAGTGCCTGTGGTCCTGGATTGTTCTCCTCCAAAACCGTCTCTGGATTGGGGCTCTCCATTCAAATTTTTCCACACCAATCACTGACACTTGGCCACACCGTATAAAAAGAGAAAACCTCTCTTTCCCTCTGCCCTTTTCTTCTTCACTGTCTTGGTCTGTATTCTTGCCATAAGTCCAAGTCACCGTTCAGTGAGATGCTGAACTTTCTGCTAACAGATTCTAGGGGCAATAGTCATTCATTCACAAAGCTGTGTTTTGAAAAGCAGTATTTAAAATTACTGGTATCTGTTAATTAAAATTTACCTGCAGTATTTTTTTCTTACTATGATCAGTTATTCTATTTTGTGTCTGGCTCAGAGTTCACAAGGATCTCCTTTGAACCTAATTGTAATTCAGCTACAAACCAAGAAGTTTGCCTCTTAGTGTCTGAAAGAAGGTCTCTGTATCTTGTATACTCTTTTTTCTTTTTTGTTTTTTTTCTTTTTTTTTCTCAACCTGTTTAGTAGCCTTAGAGATGCCTGGTACAAGTACGTGTGTTTTAGGGTACATATCTCATAGGAAAATGTGGTGTCTGTGACAGTAAGGTCTTGCCTCTGGCTTTTGAGGAATGTAGCATCAGTGATATGCCCTGAATAAATTAGATAAGCCAAAAATTCACAGCTCCACTGGAAGGTGAGGGGTTAGTGATGCCTATTATCTTTGGAGTAGCTGATACAAGCACAAGTGATGAATCAAGAGGTTTATCTCCACTGCACAGAAGGTGAAGCACCTCATCAGCAAATATTTTCTGCCAGCCTGAAGAGTCTCTCCATTGGGAGATCCTGTGGGAATTTGTTTAGCTCACCAACGTTACACTGAACAACTGCTATGACATAGGATAGTTCTGAGCATATTTACATGTTAGCTCAGGTAGCACAGTAGTAATAGAGGTGTCTGGCTTTCTTGATTTACATTTTCCAAATTATGTTCTAGCACATGAGAAGTTAGGATAATCTCTCCTTCAATAGGCTTAAGGAAACTTGCACATACAAATACAGCTCTTCATGTTTGTACAGCTGAAGTGAGGTAGTAACAGATCCAGGCTCCACTGGCTTGCTGAAAATAGGAATCGTGCAAACTTTTCCTCATATTTAAACTCCATACCAATTCTGAGCTATCTACCACAATCATGGTCCTCTAATTAAGAGATTCTTCTAAGTGTGCCAAACAATTATCACAGAATCACAGAACAGCTTGAGTTGGAAGGGACCATTCAAAGGTCACTTAGTCCAATGCCCCTGCAATGAGCAGGGACATGTTGAACTAAATCAGTTTGCTCAGAGCCCCATCCAAACATTATGTGAAAAACTTGATGTTTTAGGCTGAAACTATTGGTTCCAAAGTTTTCAAAGACTCACAGATACCTACCATCCAAGTAAGAAGTTATAGTCCTCCAATATTCAAGCTCCCTTCAGCTAAAAACCTAAATTAAGAGACTAATCTCTATGTGCTCCTTGGTAATTGTACAGTCAGAGTATGAATTGGAAAATTAACCTCATCTCAAATTAATCTTTGTCAGTTTTCTACAGAGAGATCCTAGGTAAACAGGTTTGTTGGCAGCATAGAAAAGCACAAGAAAACAGAATATTTCTTTCCTTTACTATTCTTCACACTATGTTTTCTGTTGGGCTTCTTTAATTTTATTATTCCTGTTAGTAAAACTGAATATCCAGCACTAAGGCATTTAGGAAACACAGCACTGTCTGCACTGCAGGCCATTAAATCTTTGTAAATCAGCCCTGGAAAATCAGCCTTTCCAGTACATCATTATCTTTTTGCATGGTGAGTTGCTCTAATTGCAAACTGCCTAGATGAGATCCCACCCGTGCATTGTAAAATCACCACAAAGCATAATTGGATGAGTCTTAACCATTCTTGGCAGTAGTCAATCTTCTACCCCAGTGGCTTGTGAAGGTAGTAAAGGAAAAGACAGCTTCAATATGTGTAAAAGAAAGCATTGGCTACTTATTTTTATGGTGAAGAGAAATCCTTTTGTGAATGAGGAGGAGCAGGGAATCTCCAGCAACAAAATAAAGAAATAAATCCATGAACCCATTAATGATTCTAAAATGCCTTTCCTTTCAACAGCTTCACTGAGTTGCCTGCCAGTAGCCAAACATCAGCTCTTTCATGCAGATAAGTGTCAGACTGTCAGGCAGCTTTGCTGAAGGAACATGGCACTATCTATTAAACAATTTCCCTTAGTCTCCTAAGAAAACTGTCTAGTTAAATATTTCTCATCAAAAATAAAGCTTGATTCATCTTTTCATTCATCTCACCTTTATTAGGTACTAACCTAGTTACTCAGGCAAGAGTATAGAAAGGTTTGATCTTTCTTTCTTTCTTTCTTTTTCTTTCTTTCTTTCTTTCTTTCTTTCTTTCTTTCTTTCTTTCTTTCTTTCTTTCTTTCTTTCTTTCTTTCTTTCTTTCTTTCTTTCTTTCTTTCTTTCTTTCTTTCTTTCTTTCTTTCTTTCTTTCTTTCTTTCTTTCTTTCTTTCTTTCTTTCTTTCTTTCTTTCTTTCTTTCTTTCTTTCTTTCTTTCTTTCTTTCTTTCTTTCCTTTCTTTCTTTCTTTCTTCTTTTTTGAATTAGAAAACTTCTGTGGCAATGTACCAGCCATTTATGCCTTTGGAAAATATCACTATCCATTCCTATTCTTAGAGCAAGTTACAGCCAGCATTTACTGCAAGGACAATACCCCTCATGGAAACCATAAAAACATGTATTAGCCAACATAAGTGGAATAAGTGTCTCAGAGAGAAGGGAAAGAGGAAAGCAACTAACAATATTTTACATATTCAGATAACTTCTTGGTCTTCAGATCTCCCTATATCATTGGTTTACCCCTAGAGTTTTGGGGTTTGTTTGGGGGTTTTTATTTGGCTTAGGGAGGGAGGGGTAGGTTTGTGAAGGGTTTGGGTTGGATTTGGTTTCCTTTTGGGGATTATTTTTTTTAATTTTGATTTCTGTTTCGGCCTTTTTTGTTAGGAGATTCCTTTTGGCTCATCTCACTAGGATGAGAGCCCCTTCCAACTGACTCCAACTATGCATATGTTGTTCCTTTATGGTGGTGCTGAGATTTTTCTGAATAGTTCTGTCCATTCTTCTCTAAAGTTTTTAATCCCACAAAACAATCTTTTAGTAGGGATTCTTACAGCTGCATTCACAGTTTCTGCAACTAAAATACAGTCCCCCTCTGGTACCACCTTGGGTTACCCCCGAGTTTTGTCCTGGATCCCAGGCAGACTCTTTGAAATGGAACAAAATCAAGACCACACAGACCTTTCTGTCTGTTCTTTTCCCTCCTGTTCTAGTGGAACTAGGGCATCTTCCACTAGTTCAGGATGACGGGATGGCTTGAGAAGGCTGAACTTTCCTCTGAAGTATAGGGCTCATTTTAGTGGCTTTAGTTTGAAATTCAGATGATTTGAGGTTTTTTGCACAGAAATGAGCTGCTAAATTCAGGTGACACACCATAGGAAGTCATGAGGTACTGCCCTCTCCTGAGTTTTCTCTGCATTGAGGAACACCAGTACAGCCATGTATCACTGGAGACTGTCTTCTAAATTTTCAAAATCACCAGAGCTACACTGAGGAGCTCAGTCTTTAGTTACTTTAGCACTGTTACAATTTTATCCCTACTTCTGTTGAGTCTTATATCGTGTAGCTTGTTTCTGAGTATCCCATATTTTTCATCTCACCTTTTAAAGCTCCAGGTTTCCCTTTTAAGGTAAAAACATTTAAATTATTTGTAAGTCTGTGGTTCTGCAGTAGCAGTTGTAAGAATGGCACTTTGCCATTCACTGTGATGCTGAAACTCCCATTGGGCTCATAGTCATACCCTGGTTTACTGCCACTGCTTTCTGTTGTTACACACTGACTTCCTTAATTCCTGAATTATTTCCATCCTAGGGCAGAAGGGATAAATCTCTAGACACACATGTGTTTCATTTGTTTAAAGAATAAAATATTAGACAGCATAATTTTTTTAAGAAATACATTAGAAAAGCTGACCACATCAAATCCAATGAATTCAAGTGCCTTTGTGCTTCTCTAAAAACACCAACATGCCTTCTCTCTCACAGACATACAAGTCCTGCATGACTTTCTTCTTTTATTTGTTTTTACCAACACAAAAAAATCAATTCAGTGGCATCAAGACTTGCTTGTCAGTGGCTTGCAGCAGTATAGAAAAGCCTGATCCCCTGTCTTTGTTTTTGTTATGGGAAATTATTACACTGCTAACATATGCTAACTTTTCTTGGAACTACTTATTTTTTCATAGGCTTTTTTTCAAACTGGAATTCAAGATGTGTTCCATTTATTACCATTTCTTACATTATTCATCTGAATTTTAACAGCTTTCTTTGAATTGGCCTATGAACTTTATCATCCCACTCAAATCCATACTTATGATCTGCCAGTCCACTAATCAACTTTCCAGTAAATGTTTAATCAATTTATGCAGAAATGCCTTTTTATGTAGATTTCAAAAAAAGTTAGACTTATGCAAACAGTCCTGTATTCTGTGCTTGTCTGTCTATCTAACCATTTTTCTGTTGCTTGCAACAAGATGTTTAAAAACCTGCCAATCAGCATCCTCCCTCTCCAGACAAATAATGAAAATAAGCAGCTGTGGAGGTCTCCCAACGCAGCAGGCTTGCCTGCTAACAGGAGAAAAAAATCTACAAGGTTTAGCAGACACATAAGAATCCACTCA
>VZSR01001685.1:12074328-12088529 GCA_013398615.1 Brachypodius melanocephalos | reverse complement strand
GAATACTTTGTGCTAATCCTATACTACAACCCAGGACACATTGCATATAGTAAATTTAAATAAAAAATAAATGCCCACCAACCTTTGGGTGTCTATATATTTGTTTTGTCTTGTCTGTTGTGGATGTGTGTTAATTAACTGATGATTTACAGACAAAAAAAATGGCACGCTAGTGGTACTAGTATTTTCAAAAAAGCATGAGGAAAAATGTGCAACGTGCTAATAAAGAAAGGAGGCCAATTTATAGATGAGTTTGGTATGAATACTTTAATTCAGAGAAATAAATTAATATTAGTAAATGACAAAATCTCTGAAGAACTTAAGCTTCACACTGAGTTCATTTTCATGGCAAACTTTCTGCCTATCTGATCAGAGAATGAGATTTGGGGGAGCAGCTTTAATTGCATTGAAAAAGCTGCACAGTCTCATAAGATTTCATCTACTGGCAGGTCTTAGATAAAGCTATTGTTTGAGTCAAGGAGGGGGCTGAAAGAAATTATTAGCAAATGTTTGGTTTCTGCAAATGATAGGGAAAATTACACTGATTTGCATACATACATGGACATGGACATCAGGTCCCCAGACTGTCATCTTGAAAATCTGGTATGGTTTGCATTTGTGATTTAACAGGGGAGGACACTAGTTAAGGCCTTTAAAGCGTGTATGTGCACAGAGGCATAATTGTTTTAGCTGCTCTGTTGTTCTATGGCTCTAGTGAAAGTAATTTAACTTCTTTGTATGCTCAACTTCAAATTTCATAGCCCCTAACTGCACTTAAAAATTCATTTTTTGAAAATCTAACCCAGACTTTTGTAAAGAAGAGCCTCTCCATAGTCATGTTCAGCAACCTAAGGGATTCAGATGATCTCAGTAGCAGAATCTAGATTGTACTTTGCCTCATTAACCACATTTTGAAAATCACCAGCCTGCTTTGCCAGGAATTAAGTTACATGATTTAAAATTAACATAAGAGTTTAGCATAATTGAAGTGGGACTATGATATCTGACTTATGGGATTATAAGAGATAAAGGCATAATTTGCAACATAAAAGATAACCTCTATTTTTAAAAGTAAAATTTAAAAGGTCAAAGTGGGAGGCTGCATTGTAACTTTGTTTATATTTTTTATATTTTGTAAGAATCTTGGGCAAAAACAAAAACTGAAGGTCATCCACCATGACTAGCATAAAATCTCATCTCCACAACTGTGCACAGATGTTTGTTTTACTCAGAAAATGATATATAATGTATGCAGAAGAGGTATGAAAATACACTCCACAGCATTCAGTGCGATTACATCTACACCAGAGATCAGCTGTGACACGCAGAGCCTCTTTCAAAGGGCTTCATTACAGTAAATGCTTTTTAGTTATGAACATTTCTTCATTTGAAGATCTCTGAGCATTTCTCTAATGCAGGTCAGTTGTCAGAGCAACTCTAATGTGCTGTAAGGGCATTACAGGGAGTCTGTGGGAGGGCTGGCGTGGCAGGAGAGCACTCCCTTGGCCCATGTGTCTCTTCCAAACACCAGACAGTCATGCATCCCTCCTGAAATTAAAACTTGGTTTTTGGAACCTCACGTTCTACATCTGCCTTTCTTCTAAAATGAATCAGTATTAGAAAAACCAAACTATTTAATAACAAGTAATTTAAATAATAAAATTTAAAAATGAATAAATTAAACTTCATAGCTGTGCATTCCCAAATTTTGATACACACATCAACACAAGGCAGATTCTTTTTTCCAGGTAGGATTTGGCTTGCAAAGCCATTGTGCCCATGTCTTCTAAAACTGCTGCTAAACTGTTGCTTGCTGAAAGTCAGAGGTGAGCAGCCACAGTGCAATCAAACACAGCACATACTCCTGGAAATTTCCTCTGGTGGAACTCCCCCAATAGGCCAAATTTATTGGAGCTACTCCTGCCCCAGGCTGCACTTTCTTGGTGATTTGTCATTGGAGATCACTGCTTTAATTTTAAATGTAGTTTAAATTTAACTGAAAATTGCAATGTGACACTTTGAGTAAGTCTGAGAGGAAAATATTTTTCTAGAGCTTTGTATTGTGTATGTAGGTTACATATAAACATCTTTGTTGTATGTGCCTTAAGGCTAACAATACATCAAAAAAGTCTTCTTAACTGTGATGCTAATACCAGTTTATCAACTTTATAACTCTTGTGACGCCTTCAAAACTAAACCAATTTGGTTTTGGAACATAAAGTCTGAAATCTGACCATAAATAATTATATTTCATTAAAAATATGGATGGACCTGTCCTCTATCAACCAATTAATGTACAGTTCAGAGGGCAGGGCAGGCACACACACTACTGGGAGGTGGAACCATCTGATTTAGCAAAGAACATCTGTTTATATCCCCAGATACCTGAGATTGTTTTTCCTTTGGAAATGTGCACAAGTGGGTGGGTTCAGGAAACAGTCATATTATTTAGCTTAATGAGAATGTCTTAGATTGTTTGGTTATCATAGAAATACCTGTTTTATGGGAGAACACTTGTGCTTTTGGCAATGTAGGTAATTGAAGTGAGTTCCACATGTCTCTCCAATGTCAGATGTATCTCTGCTTGTGCCTGGAGTGACAGACTTGCACTTAAGAGATCTGGATCTTCATCCAGGTTCTATAACTTCATGCACTTGGACAAACATGAAATGCTCTCTGCATTGGTGTCAGCACTGGTAAAATGGTCCTGTGAATGGAAGGAAATTACAGCATGTGTCCTCTCCTAAAATCATTAAACTGTGTGGCTAAAGAGCAGTGGTTAGAAATTAGGTATTCGTGTGGAATTTAACTCATAGGATGTTCATTGCCTTTCCTTATGCTTTACTTCCAACAGCTTGGAGGAAGCTGGGGACTTCCCAGCTTTGCTCCAGTCGAGAAACACATCATTCAGCTCTGTTCTGGGCAATTGGCAGCCTTAAGAATGCAAGCTCTGTTTCAAAACAATGTGCATCTGTCAAGCCTATCCAGGCACTGCCTCAGCATAAAACCAGTGCCAGGATGTCTGACCAGGGGAAAATGTCCCTGCAGTTCCTTTGGGAGAGCAGACAGGGTGAGAATCTTGCTGTCTCAATTTATTCTGAGCCCAGATGAAAGAGAAGCTGTTTTATTTTGGTGCAGTAGCTGTAAATAAAGTGATGCTCAACTAGAGGGTTCTGTAGAAGCAGTGGATCCCATCCAGGTATGCAAACTCCTGCCTTGTCCTAAACACCAGAGCTGCATCACCCCATACCCAGGGCCATGTTCCCCCAGCCCTTTTTGAGGTCCTGCCACCCCTTGTGACAGGCTCGTTCACCTGGCATGCTAGAACTTCTCAGGGTTTGTCTCCTACTAACATAGCCACTGTTTCTGTGACCCTGTGGAGGCTACTAATAACATGGGAATGGCATTGAGACAATGTTGCTTTCTTCCTTTTGTCTTCAAAAAATGATGCGATTAACAACGCTGGAGGGGAGAAAGAGTCCTTACAAAAGGAAAGGGAAAATCTCAAGGCCATGACCATAACTTTGTTTTTTAGTACGTGTAATTGTCGCTTCCTTTCCTCTGTCCCCTCACATAGAATTTCCCTCCCTCTCTAATTATGTCAGCACAAATGGGTGGGACCAACTGATGGGTTGCTCTGAGCTGACAAGTGTGAGCCACCTCCAGTCCAGCACATCTATATTATCACAACACTGAGGCTGCACTAATGAGCCTGCCTGAGAGTATGGTACTGGCAGCCACCATCTGTGCACACAGATCTGTCTGGACCTTGTCATGTAGAAATTCCTTCTATCTCAGGGTTTGGGGTTTTTTGGTTGTTTTTTTTCCTCTCTCAAATTCCTTGCAGAAACTACAATTTCCACAAAAGCTCACACTACTGCCCATTTCTCAAGATTTGTAAATTTTTAGTGGCCTGTATAATTTACATTCAAGAAACAGCATTGTGGGACATAAGGTGTAGGAGCAAAGCAGGTTTATCAGAGCATTTCAGCACACAGGGAGGTAAATCAATACTCAGTGGATTGTAAATACATGTCAGTAGGATATTAAATGCTAAAGATTTCGTTTTCTCAGGGTAGTTATTTGGATGTAAAAACAGGCTGTCTGCATTATGAGTAGGACCTGCATTATGAATTATCTCATTTTTGACAAAAGCAGACACACACAAAGACAGATTTTCAAGTTCTAGGAATGATAATAAGTTACATTTCATCTGAGAAAAAAATGTATGTTTCTCAGCTGAGTTCAACTACATAGTCCTCTTCGTACAAGCTTGCATAAATGCAATAAAAATGCATGCACACATTTTATAATGCATGTGCACACACACAATATTTGTATGTCAGTCTTATAACACCCAGACAAAGGTTTTGCCACAATGGCAGTGGGAGTTATACAGTTAAAGTCCTGCATTTGACTTCAAAGACCTTAAATGTGCATGAAAATATATGCACATAAACGTTCTGTTAGCATGTTGCAGAACCACAACATTATTCCAAGCAAACCTAAACTACTTGCAGGGACTGCAAGTTTGCCCTCTTGCACAGTCTTTCTTCTTGCTTCTTCAGCTTTCTTGGGGCAGGATGCTGCCAGGTCTATGGGTCTGCAGTTTGCCAGCTGTGCCTGCTTCTGGTCATGGGTGGAGCTACAGGTTTTGAGAGGAGGTTTCCTGATGGGACACTTGGTAGAAGTAGGCAGGGCTTTACAGCATCTGTCTGCTTTCAAGGAAATTATGGTGTTACCCCCTGTAGTGCACTCCAAGCCATAGACACAGGCTGTCACCTTTCCTATGACTTCTGCTATTCTCTTAAAAAAAGAAAAAAAAAAAAAGTGAAACAGAAAAGGGACAGAGGAAAAACCTCTAATGAGAAGAGGAAATGTTAATTGTGGCTGGAGGTGACAATGAACAATAATAAATTGCTGGTTTGCTATTGTATCTCTGATCAAAGTACTCGCGGGCTGCAGCAGAGCAAAAGCTCAGCTCCAAGGGAGGATGATGTTTCTGGAAATCCTCGTGATCCCTGCAGGTCCTCCTGAATAGCAGAGAAAACACAAACACTGAACCAAAGTTAGATAAAATTTTTCTCTGTCTCAGACTTGCTGCCAAAAATCTCCTCTTTCTCCCTGTATCTTTTTGTCTGTCTCCAGACTAGTGGCTATAGTGGGTCCAAGACAATGAACTGCCCCCGAGTACAGAAACTCCCCTAATGGAAGCACTCTTACCAAGCAGAATTTGCCTCACAATTTATTTTCTGCCTTGCTTTATTTAAAAGTGATGCTAAGACTGAAAATTTCGATTCAAGCTGACATATGTTAGACTACTCAATCTGCAAGTTAGCAGGCAAAACGTTTTAGGTGGGCTGAGCCACTGCTGCTGCCAGGCACACTTCTGGGAGGTGCAAAGGCCACCTCTGAAAAGCAGGACGGCCCTAAGGGATACTCCTAAGTGTTGCTGAAGAACCCAGTTTCTTAGGAAGCCATGCTTAACAGACTCTTAGTATAAAAATATACCCCTAAACATACTTATATTGGAAGCAGCAGAAGCTACTTTGCCAGATCTTTCTGAGCAAGACATGGAGAAAAAGAGGGAATACTTTGGTACATTTTCAGAGATTCTTTCTAGAATTTGCAATTTTACTTTCTATGCTGCCCTTGGCCCCCAACCACCGAAGCATTTCTTTAATTTACCAAAGGAAAACAAGCTCTACCTACTGACATTTACAGCTAAAATCTGCTCTCTGTGCTGTCTTGGTTGCAGAGACAGGCCAGGCTGAATGAGAGAAGCTGGGAACTTGTTATGTAAAATCTACAGCGAGTGAGCTTTTCTAGTGCTATTATGCTTTGACCCCTTATTTTGGCACAGTAACAAAACCATTGAGACTGGCCACTTATAGGGTTTCACAGGCTTTTTTTTTTTTTTTCCCTTTTCCCTTTTTGGCCTCATCACAAAACCCAAGTGAATCAATGGTGTGCCCAAACTTCTGAAATAGTCTAGGACTTTCAGTATCTTTTACACAAAAAGAAACAGTGGGGAAAGATTTGTCTTTTATTTATTCATTACTTAATCAGGGCAGACTACTGTCTAAAAATACCTTGCTCAGGATCACGATAGAAATCTCTCACACATTTTTCCAATTGCTTGGGCTACACTATGATCTCTACTGTTTTGCATTCACATTGTTTTCTCTATGTGGGTTAAAGCCTCCATTTTTCCCAATAAATTACACTTGCCTGTAACTCAGGTGATCATTTCCCCCTCCAAGACTTGATTTTTCTTCTGCTTTGCATCATCACTTGAGTAAAAAATAAAAGTAATAAATAACTAAGTAATTAAATAAATCAAACTGAACGGGAAGGGAAGGGAAGGGAAGGGAAGGGAAGGGAAGGGAAGGGAAGGGAAGGGAAGGGAAGGGAAGGGAAGGGAAAAATTTTTTTTTTGGCTACAGACTACAGGGACATTTACATGCGTTCATATGCATATGTAAAAATTGCATTGTGACACTGTGGAAGTGCCCTCCTGTGCCTTTTGTACTAAATAGGTTTGGTTTGGAAGTCAAAACTAATTTTTGAAGAGACCATTCTGCAAATTCCACTCTGCAGCACTGAGGCCCAAGCTGGGTGGTTTTTCACCCCCTCCCACAATCCAAGAACCAGCCAAGCCACAGTGGGAGCACTGGGGATATCAGTGCCAATGAGGCATGTAGCTGAAAAGAATCCCTTTCACTGGTGTGTTGGTTCTGCCGCGCTGCGGGTGAGACAAATGTGCTCATGTCACTCGAGTGTGCAGGGTGACACTGAAAATCAGATGGGTATTGCACATGCTAAGCTTATACAAAAGGGACCACGTTAAACCATAAAGCCCTCAGAAATCTCTGTTTGTCTGCATGCACTCTTATAAAGTTACATCTATTTTTAACAGGGATCAGACTATATTGACCTGGAGAGCTGTCCTAGAATCATAGAATGGTTTGGGTTGGAAGAGAGCCTTGAAGATCTTCTAGTTCCAATCCCTTGCTTTGGAGGCCCCACCAGCCTTGTCTCCTTCATAGACACTAATTCAGTACAATACTTGTCTGCACAAAAATAGTTTTCTCCATAAAACTAATGAAATCCACTTTAAACAGCAACTTATAGCAAGTCTCTCTGTCTAAAACATGAACGCAAGAAAAGAGGCGACTGGTGAGTTTAAAGAGGTAAGCCATGAAGAATGGTCTCAAACTAGTTAGTCTAATTTAAGTCTGCAAATAAGTAAAAAAAAAAAAATTAAAAAAACACTTTTATCCTCAAAGTCCTCTGCAATATATGAATTTTTGTGCTATTTTTAGTTAAGGGAGTGAATAGCTCCAATTGCCATTTCTGAGTTTGAAACCTTTCTTCTAGTCCAGTAAAAATGCAACCCCTGTATCCCTAGTTTGATGTGTTGGGGTTTTTCCAATCTGTGAACACAAAAATCTGTCAGAAATAAAGTTACTGTTCTATAAAGGATTTCGAGAAAAACATGCTATCAGGTTTTCTTTAGAAGCTCATGGACAAAAGAACTTGTAAATATACATAGTCAGATCCTCCCTTTTTGGTTAGTTCAGTGAAAGATGCATCACTGCACGGGAAAAGGATCAACATCTTCACATCTGTGCCCCTAGGTTTTTGCTTTTAGAAGGTATTAGTGTTGAGAGGCAAGATAACCCCTATAAAATGGGTAGTATTAAAACAACAGTAGTAATCTACAAAGATAACCTGAATCATCTGAAGCAAAATTGTCTTTCTTGGAATGTGCTGCATAAGCCCATTCATGGCATACATTTCCACCAGATATATAAATCCTATTAATATGAAGCTATGTATGTATTATACATATTTTCAGTATATTGTATTAAAAAAAAAAAAACAACAACAACAACAAAAAAAAACAGCTTGGACAAAGAACAAATTCCTAGCGTTTGACCACATGTCAAATATACACCACTGAGGCTTAGCCTTGCCAAAGAAAAAAAAATAAAGGAAATGAACAACAACACAGGGCAAATTTATTTTTTAAAATCCCACAATGGTTGACAGATGTAGCAGAACAAAGCAGTGTGTTTCAGTGTTTCTAGAGCCTTTGCTGCTATACCGAGTTATATTTGCTTAGAGCATTTACCACTGTTCATTAGTCATGGAACAGTAAATGGGTTCAGACCTGGCTGAGAGATCTCTGAAAGTACTTAATATATCAATCATGGGAGCTGTTGGGGGATCTGAAGAGATCACTGTGAGGCCCCGTGTGCTTTAGGGTTTTCCTCAGCAGGTAAGTCTGGAAGTAAATATAGAATCACTGCCAGTATCGTTTGAACATGACTGAAATCAGTAGATGGAGAGAAGACGGCCAAACACAGCAGACTGGATTGTGCTCTAGTGTGATGCCTGTCAGACAGAATGTCTGCAAAATTGCATGCCTCAGAATGAAACAAGACTTATCTACAGAATGAGGGCGATATCCCCAGAAGGTCTCAGGAGTTACTGCAGAAGAGCAAGAAAGAAGACTTCCTCAATGCAATGCTATGGCAAGAATGACTAATTCAATTCCCAGGTGTGCTAAAAGAAATGCCTTTACTTCAGAATATGCCTTCTGGGAGACCAATATTAAATATGCATTTTAAAAAGCATGTTGAAAAAGTGGTGAAGGTACAAATAAGACCCGAAAATAAAGTTACTGAATTTTCTTTAGAGGGAGAGACTGAGAGCTCTGTTTGCTAAGCTTATCAAAAGGATGATGAAGAGATGAATTGCTCACATTATATAACTATCCTCATGGGGAGACAGTAGAAGTATAAGAGGCTTTTTAATCTGGCAGATAACAGCATAATAAGAAGCAGCATATGGCAGATGAATTCATACAAACTCAGTTTAGAGATAAAGACTATTTTTGGTGATGAAAATTATTAGTCTTGGGAATAAGCTACCAAGGGAATAGGTGGATTTTCCTTCCCATGAGTTTTCAAATCTAAGCAAGGATGCTTTTTCAAAATATATTTAAACAAATGTAAGTTACTGAACTCATGAAATGTGTCTTGAGGTAAAGTGTAATGTCTACAATACACAAAGTTAAACAGAAAATATTGTGTTACTATCTAGTCTTGAACTCAACAGTTCTTTGACTGAGCTTCATTTCTGTAGGAATCTGAAGTGGTGGTGAGGGAAGGAGCTGAGCATTTGGAGCTGAGGAGCTTAGAAACAGCAGAAGAACTGTAAGTGAGAACGACACAGACTGGTCAGGAAAGCATGGCTGGATGTTACAGAGTGTATAACAGTGATGTTTACCCAGTACTACATTTTCTGTGGCTGATAAAATCTGTGAGTGCTTAACTGAATTGCAGTGTCTCACCTATCAAAGTTAGATAAATCTCTTTGGTCCCACTGGCTAAGGCTACTCAGCTCTGGCACACAGAACATCAGTATGACGGGCTGTGTTTTCCTCTCAGCACATTCAGAGCTGTCTGCATCTTACTCTGTGCTGCTGCTGCATGTCACTGCCCTCCTCCACAAGAGACCTTACTTCTCTATTTCCAGTTGACCCAGGGCTGTTCCCCTAACTTTCCTGTGCCCCCATGAATGCCCAGGGCAGCTTCCCTGCCCCTTCTGTCCAGTTCATCAAATCCTCCCAGGCTGTGCCAGTGATGCAGTTTTTCACTGACATTGCAGCAGTTTGTGGCAGGAGGAGAGAAAAAGATTTTTGTTTTGTTTTGTTTTTTCTCCAAGCAAAGGGTCTGTCCATGCCATGTTCAAATTAAACTGTTTCTAAAGATGAAAAACCTCCAGGTGGTTCCTGTACTACCTAGTTCTTAATTTTTGCTTTTCATTGTAGCCTATTGAGGTGGGGGAGAGGGCAAAGAAAAAGCACTCAATCCAAATTGTCTTGTGAAGGAGGTAATAGAGCAGGGCTAAGGAAGCTCAGCAGTCATTTAAGTGCACAGCTTCTTGTAAATCTTTTCTGAAAAGCCTGAATGAATCCTCCAAATGAATGGCCATTTTGTCTCTTTTAGTTCTCCTTCTCAAGCACAGAACTCAATGTGCAGCTTGTGGACAGACAGATTCCACAATAAATAGAGAAGGAGAGTAAAACTAAACCTACTGGAGCTTGGCCAGCAGCAATGTCAAATCTCTTGACTGATTTCCCAGGGAATTCTTGCTCTAAATGTCAGGAGAACACAGCCCTGCAGCCAAACCTGGACCCAACTGATACCAAGGCGTGACAAAATGAATGACCTAAGTAAGAAGATTACACCACAGGAAAATTAAAACTCCAGAAATGTGTAAAGATCACATTTCAGTAAGTGGTGTTTTATGTACGATCCTTTTAGTAGACAAAGCTTAACTCAAATTTACAAAACACAAATTGGTGAGGGGAGGGGGATTTATTAATAACAACAGAATGAAACTTTTCATCACTCAGGAAAAAAAAAAAAAAAGCCTGAGAGTTTCTGCAAATGGTTTCTGAAAAGGCTCACAGCCTGCTCTTAAATGCTCTTGTCGGCAGGAGCCAAGGAAAGTCAAAGGAATTTGGTCTCCTAGGAGTCAGCACCACTTTGAAAACAGCAACTAAGTCCTTCATCACCAGTCCTTCAAATCCTCTTGGAGTCTGCCCTGCCAGTGACAGCAAGTGTCCCGTTTGCTATGGTTACCTGCAGCCACTCATGCCCATGGGACTGCCAGGAGCCTAAACAGCTTTGGGATTTCTGATCCTCCATCAGCTATACTTGAAACTGGCTGGTGGGTTCAAGATCTGTTGGAAAGGGCAGGAACACCCAGAACAAAGAGAGGGGAAAAGAGAGAGAGAAAGCACATGCATGTAAACCTCCCTGCTTTTGGAAACTAAAAGCCTGAAGAGATGCTGAGAGGAGTCAAGCAAGCTGAAGAGCTTAACAACAGCAACGTAAGGACAGAGTCCAGATCCACTGGGTACAAGTGGAAAAGGACTAAAACACTGAGAAAACCCACAGTGTTTCTAAATTGTGTTCTTTTCTTAGGTTTTGGTCTTTCTTTAAATCTGTTTCAGTCTTGGCTGACAAACCACATAGTCTGAGAGAGTTGCCCAGGATGGGTACCTATGAGATTTGCCATAGCAGTGAAAGAACTCTTCCCACACTGCTGTTCAGTGACATGACAGAATCTAGTGCTGGGAGTTTTTCTGCCCCTCTCCCTCATATTGTTTTAGTTGGAATTAGCCGTTTGCACATTCCTCTCTGACTTTGGCAGTGTGCCTTCTCCTCCATAACTGACCAAACTGAAATCCCAAATCCAGCATGCTTCAACTGTCTGGGAAGTTCTTGTTCAGAATGGGGATGTCTTATGTGTTGCAGCATCTTTTCACCATGGCTTAAGTTCCTATGGAGATCTTTAATTCATGATGCCCTAGAAATTACTGCAGGAACTCAGACTTAATGTTCACTGAAGGAGAAGCAGAAGCACAGCAAGATTCCTCTGCACATTTCCTCCCACCCTGACATGGATTAAGTTTTAACACCATCTTTAAATTTTTCATAATGCTCTTTTGTAAGTTATTTCCTTAACTATGTTGAGCACAATACCAGGAGTATTTCACTGTTGGATTGAAGTCCAAAATGAGTTAAACCAGGTTTTATAAAGATGACAATATATAAGGGGAAAAAAAGAAGACTACTATGAACAAACAAACAAAAAAGAATGTATGTGGTGCCAACTCCCAACACTGACAAATTCACCCTTGGACAAACTAGGGCAGCTTTCCTCTGATTTTCAGTGCCATCTCAAGGGATGTCTTCCTTGCCTTCTGTGCTTTCAACAGAACACAGTCTGTTTGATCAGAGCTGGCACAGTGCAATTTGCTCCAGGTTTGTGCCTGAAGCATCGCCTTTCTCTGTTTTATGTGGCCACAACCTTTGTCTAATCCTCCAGAAGATCTTTCACAATAAGAATGGTAGCAGTGACAGGAGCTATTAATGTTCTGGCTTCTCTGTGTGGCAGTGATCTGCTCTGCAGATCAAAAAGAGCAGATATACAGTATCTGCCAGAAAAGGAAAAGCAATTACTGATTTTGTTAAGTGAATTTTGTTTGTGAACAAACAAACGTGCCAAAGCAGCGGAGTCCATAAGGTGCCAAAGAACAAGTGAGTTTTTTTCTGAAATCTCTGTAGCAGGTTGTGAAGGGCTTAGATTGAAAACCCAAATACAGCAAGTGAAAGAGCAGAGATGTGTAATGATGACTGCACACAACCACCCCCCTGCCCATCTCTTGGCTAAGTTCAAGACATATGCAAATAAAGTGAATCCTGAAAACAAACAAAGCAAGCATTAAACCTGCAGTTTCTCTTTTGCCATCAAATTGTGAGTGTCTCTTGGCATCCTTTATGATATGGCTTTAGAGGGGCAGCAGGCAAATTGAGAGAAAAGCATACATTTGTACATTATGACAGCCACTATTTGCCATAACCTGTGATTGGTAAGCATTTAATACATGGACGTGACTTTTTTATTGCTGTGTCTACAAATTTGTCTAGGGCATCTGTAATTGATAGTGTCATACATTGCACTCGCTTTTCATTGTTGTAAATTATTATCTATAATCTAGCAGAAGCTCAGGGAGGACTTTCTGTCTGTGGTTTCCTGGAGTAGTTCTTCAGATCTGGCACTGTTTATTCATGGTTAGAAGGATTATCTGGTGCAATGTGTCTTGTACAGGCTGGCTGATCATGACAAACTTTGATTTTTCACTGTTGCTGCATGGATGCATGGCTTTATCTGTAGTTTAACCTCATTTTACAGTTGAACATGTTCCTTAGAATGTTTTCTATATAACTTACGCACATATTCTACAGCATACAAAGGTCTAAGACAGATTTTCTATATATTTTGTTCCATTCTCAACCATGTCTTCTTCAAGTGACAGTTTCTGTTCATTCTCTAATGCATAGTTGTGCCTGGGGCCTTAGGCAACTCAGTGGGTTTTCTTATTACGTGAAGGGCTGTTTTTCATTGAATTGTTTTCATGCTGTAGAGGCACTAAGTAATGACTATGTGAATTTCCACAACAGACAGCACCACAGTCTAATTTAAACACTATTTTCCAGTGGCCTCTTTTTGGCAGTTCATACTAGTCAAAACTTCATTCAGTTTAGCAACTTCAACAAACAAAACACAATATAAGAATTATATAAAGCTATTAGAAACCATCCAAAGGAGGGCTACAAGGAGGGTGAAGGACCTAGAGGGGAAGCAATATGCGGAGTGGCTGGGATCACTTGGCTTGTTCCACCAGAAGAAAAGGAGACTGAGGGGACATCCCTTCACAGGCTAGAGCTTCTTCATAAGAGGCAGTGGACAGGCAGGTGCTGATCTCTTCCCTGTGGTGACCAATGATAGGACCTGAGGGAACAGCATGAACCTGTGTCAGGGATGTTTGGGTTGCACACTACAAAAAAGTTCTTCACCAAGAAGGTGGTTTGGCAGTGGAAGCAGCCTCACCAGGGAAGTGGTGGCAGCACCAGAGCTCAAGAGGTGTTTGGCCAATGCTCTCGGGCACATGATGTGATTCTTGGGGCTGTCTTTTGCAGAGCCAAGAGCTGGACTCGATCCTAGTGGGTCCCTTCCAACCCAGGATATTCTATGATTCTATATTTTTGTAACCAGTAGAATTCTAGTAAGGTACTAACAGGCATTTTAGATGGGTAAAACTCCCTGGCTACTGACCTACTAGGGCTTTTTTTCCCCTTCAACACAGTGAGTGGCAGAGAAGAAAAGGAGAATCCTTTGAGTCCTCCCCACTGCCGGGCGGCCCCGCGTCGCAGGAGCACAGCGCTCTCGCTCCGGCCCTGCCCGCTTCTCTTTGCCCGGCAGCCGCGACACCCCTGCCCGGCTCTGCAGAGGCACATGACCGCAGCCGACCCGCAGCCCGTGCTGCGGCCGCCGCTCCCCGAGTGCCGCCCGCCCGCCCGGCGCAGCAGGTAGGGGAGCCGTACCGCCCCCGCCCCGGCCCCGCTTCCAGCCCCGGCCCGGCCCGGCCCCGCCGCTCAGCCGCGCCCGCCGGGGAGGCATGAGCGACGGAGCGGCCGCTCCGCGCCGCGGGTGAGTGCGCGGCTCTGCGCGGAGCGGGGGAGGGAGGGAAGACAGGCGACAGGCAGGCGACAGGCAGGCGACAGGCAGGAGACAGGCAGGAGACAGGCAGGAGACAGGCGGGCGGGCGGGGACAG
>VZSR01001685.1:12032920-12074228 GCA_013398615.1 Brachypodius melanocephalos | reverse complement strand
GTCATTGGTTTTGCAACAGTGGCATGTCGCCCCGCTCCCTCAAAGTTTGCCGGCAGGTGCCCGATGTCTCTGTGAGCTCCAGCCGGCGGTGCAAGCTCAGGACGGGCAGCGTGGGAGTTTGCTGCGGGGATGCCACTGTCAATGGGCACTGCACGCACAGATCCTGTGTGTGACAGCAGTGTCGTGTGGAGTGGCTGCCACAAGCCTGCGTCCAGGATGCATGCTCTGCTCCTTGAAACCATATTAGTTAGCAAACGAAGAATTTTTTAAATACTGTTTGGCTTTTATACCGAAGCCTTCGTTATGATTTATAGTGTTATGCCTTTGAAGCATAACCATGCCTGAAGCCCTGCTGGCAGCATGGTCTGCAAAACCCACCTTGCATCCTATCTGGCACAATTTACTGTGTAATCTTGTAGCACAGACCAGAGAGTTTCCAGTGTGGCCACGTGTGAAATTAATGTGTGACCATCACATGAAAGTGTTTTTCTGTTGTATTTTGAATTTGTCTAAGGAAAAAGTGACAACAACTACCAAAAAAAAAAAAAAAAAAAAAAAACCAAAAAACCCAAAACAACAACAACAACAAAACAAAAACTGGTTTGCAACTTTGATGGCAAATCTTAGCTGCTGAGAGGTCCCATTTCAGACCTGTCATAGCCATCACTCTCTCTCATCTCCAGCCTCTAAATTTAACTGCATGCTGAACAAATAGTTGATGTTTGAGTGCTTTTGATTTCTAAGTTGCTGATTGCCTTTGGATTTAAGTGACAACCTGGGCTCAGGGCTCAAACACAGTGTTGAGCTTTTATTAACATTTATAGGGAGTTTTGCTGTAGGGAGGAAAGGTGTGCAGTTTAAAAGAAAAATGTGGCCCTAACAGCTGAGCATTTTGTTTGGGGTTGAAATCATAGAAAAAGAGACTGCTTCAAAATTCAGGTATGGATTAAAAATAGATGTTTAAATCATTAGCTGTCAATATGACAGAGTTCTATGTAGCATGATGTTCTAGAAAAACAAACACTTAGGTTGATGAGCCAGCTTTTTTGTTTGAAGCATTTGACTTGCATGCAGCATTTTTGCATTTTCAGGGCTGCAGACAATATTGACTAAATTGACTGCACGTGCTCTCAGATGAAGGAACAATACGAGATCTGTCTTCCATAAGTGATAGATTCTTTCTAGGGAGGGCCACCAGCAGTCCAGTAGAAGGTGTGATCTTCCACATGCAGGTGCACACACACACACTCACTCTTAAGGTGATTTTTCAAGATGTTCCACGACTAGTGAGAAGCCAACTGCATGATCTTAATGCCAAATACAAACACCTTCTTCTGTCCACTTTCTGGGATGAAGGTGTGTAATTAATTTGCTGATCTCACTGTTCTCTGAGTACAGAAAGGGATGGTCAGGCACATCTGAACAAAGGCATCAGGAGTCACCATGCTCCATAAACCTACATTCCCCACATAGTGCCCTTAGTGGTTGGAAATTTTTCAAAACTCTTGAATATAATACCAGGGCTTGCATCAGGGAAATCCAGGTTACATCCAAGCTAAGCTGGGGGATAAAAGAGAAGATGAATTCTTCTTCCCTTGTCTGTGCACCCAGGTTTCTCTTTCATAGGCTTCACTATATGTGCCATCCCTATGTTCACCTGGAATATGCCCAGGGAGCTGGGAAAATGAGGTTTTCTCAGTATGGATATAGCACCTATATCTTACTCAGGTCACTAACATAAATTATTTGTGAGGAAGCAGTAAAGGAATCAGAGGTAAGCCTTTAGGTTTCAGTGTGAATCTGGGCATAAGGTTCAAAGGTAGGAACAGCCAAACCCCTGTGAGCTTCAGCTTTGAGGGAGGCAATGATTTTGGGTTCATTTTGTACAAATAGTCTAGTCTAGATGGTTGGTGATTAACTGACTGTTAATATGAGATCTTACAAAACCATCTTTCCATTTATCTTGAGTTTGACCTAAAATCGGATGATTTGGGGTATTACTTTATTCTCTTTTGAGGTTCTGGCTTCACTTATGTAGAAGATCAGAAGCACTTTGCAAGAGCCATTTTTAGGAGAGAATGTAACTGTTCTCATCTGAGAGTCTAGAGAACTGAGACAGAGCTTAAAAGGCCTATCCAAAATACAGAGTAAATTAGCATAGGAAATGAGTCAGGGAAACAACTTACTTGCTCCAGTCACAGCATTGAATTGCTTTTTCCTAATTCACTGGAACTGTTAAGAAATTCATGGGCCATTCCTCTTGCAATGGCTTGAAAAGGGCAGACATGCCTTTTATGCTTCTTTCTGATGTAACTGATATTAAATATGCATTGTAGCTCAGTTACATTAGATAACTGAGCATAAATTCATCCATCTTCCACTTGAAATTCTGTTCCCAAATGTAGCAGCTGAATATTCTTTCTTTTGTTTTCTACTTTTTGGATGGGTTGGATGTTTCTTGCTTTTGTTTTTAGAGAAGAATCTTTTTAGCATTCCTTAGAAACTAATTAAAATGCTTCCCTTTTGGCTTATTCTCCTAATTTATTAATACCACAAATAACTTTTCTTTGGTGACCCACTTTCATAGGTATCTGAACATCTAGCAAAATTGTAACTCATCAGGAAGGCAGTGTAGACTAATAAATACCATCTCCAGACAGGAAGAAAAGCTAAGACACTTCTTTCTTTGCCCTGCAGAATTTTACACACCACACATACAAAAAATACTGCTCTATTCCCCAGCTCAATCGGTGCTATTAACCCAAAAGAAAGCACTTTATTGATTACACAATTGATTTAAAGGTCAGAATATAGGATTGCATCTATTTTCCTGCCTGAATTCAATTTTCACCGAACATCCACAGTGAAGAAACTGCTCTTTGCATAAATATAAATTGAAATACTGGTCTGTGTGAGTGCTCAAGCAAATAAACTTTCTCGTCTATCTCCCAGGGCAACTCCCCAACACTATGCTGTCATCAAAACCACTAGGCTTCAACTAAGATATTGCTTTTTATTGAATTATCTTACCTGATTTTTGAAAAGTACAGATTTGCATAGAAAAAGAGGATACTCTTTTTCTTGATTTAATGACCATGATGATCAACGGGCCACTGGAAACGGTAGAGCTATATAGCCTCTAAATCAGAGGCCAGCTAGCAGAGAGGAGTACACTTAATTTCATGATCATTTCAAAATACACAGACCATTGCTTTTTGGGGAGCTGAAACTATATGGAGTTATCACAAGGAGTGATTAGTTACCCTGTGTCCTGCAGACACTCCAACCCTGGATGTGTTTTAAGAGTAGTCTGCTCTAGGAGCGTAGTCTGTGGTTGTCCCAGGCCAAGGATACTCAGTGTTGCTGCCCTCTCTCCAAAGTCTACTGAAGAGCAGCCCCTAACAGGAGAGCGTAAGTTTTATTTGGTGACTTCTGATGAAGATTTGCTTTCCTTTGCAGTAAGTGTGGACGTCTGTGTAAGTGTGAGAGAATTATGGTGGCGTTTAAAGGAGTCTGGACTCAGCCCTTCTGGAAAGCCGTTTCGGCAGAATTTTTGGCCATGCTCATTTTTGTCCTCCTCAGCCTCGGCTCCACAATCAACTGGGGTGGAGCAGAGAAGCCGCTGCCCGTAGACATGGTCCTTATCTCCCTCTGCTTTGGACTCAGCATTGCCACCATGGTGCAGTGCTTTGGGCACATCAGCGGAGGCCACATCAACCCAGCGGTGACCGTGGCGATGGTCTGCACGAGGAAGATCAGCCTTGCCAAGTCCATCTTCTACATTCTCGCCCAGTGCCTGGGGGCCATCGTGGGCGCGGGCATCCTTTACCTTGTCACACCGCCCAGCGTGGTGGGAGGCCTGGGGGTCACTGCGGTAATCACCATTCCTCTGCCTCTTCAGCTAGGCTAGCTCAGACCCTGGGAAAATAGAGTCAGTGTCACACAGGGTGAGGAGAGCTCAGGTACAGATTTTAGCATCTTGCCGGTTTATTTACAACATCCAGACAAGGCTAGAGGAGCTCTCCTCAGGATGGGTTTATGCAGTGTAATAGCTGTTCTTTTTATAGAAGCTCTCTTTCTTAGAACTTCCCCAAATCTGATGACAGCAGGTAATGTTAATTTACATACAAAATTTAAATAATGTATGCGTGAAATGCCATTTTTATATGGTCTGGGGAGGGGAAATTAATTCCATGCTATTATGGTGGGGATTGAAAAAACATCAATTTAAAATGACATACTTTTTGAAATAGATTGTGGCTTAGATTTCAGCTTTGTTCTAAACTAATAAGGAATGCCATCAGTTAGCCCTGTTGCAGGACTTATTAAAAATGCACTTGAGCCGCACACTGCTTAATTTTTAATTGAAATTTAAATTAATTAAGTCAGGGCTAATTAATGAATTTATAATTGAATAGTAAATTACAGTGCTCCCAAGAAAAAAAAATGGTGAAAGGGAAGTGCAGCATTTGCAAATCCCTGTGTAAAAATAAACTATACTTCTGCAGTCTAACTTTGAAGTTCCAGTTGGATGTTAGTATTAAGCCTTCTGTTCTCAGTCCAGCAGTGATTTTTCCATGGCTCTCAAAATAAAAAACCATTTTAAAGTTTAAAAAAAAAATTAATAAAGGGAGTAGAGTGAAGAGGGGGGAATCTGTAAATCTGTACCTCTAAAAGTTCATTGTTGTGTTTCACTTTGTACTCTTTAGCAATACCATTCATTGAAATACAGTTTATGCATGTGATTGCTTTCTGATTTGCAAAATCACATTTTCTTCATTTCTGGTGTTTCTTTGCTTTCTTCCAGGTACACAGAGATCTTTCTGCTGGGCATGGACTCCTGGTGGAATTGATAATTACATTCCAGCTGGTTTTTACTATTTTTGCTAGCTGTGATTCAAAACGAAGTGATGTCACTGGTTCAGTGGCTTTAGCAATTGGATTTTCTGTCGCAATTGGACATTTATTTGCTGTAAGTTAATGGTTTCTCTTTAAAAAATAGATCCCTTTACCCTTTATGACTACTTCAGAAGTAAATGGAAACTTTTGTGACCTTTAGAGCAATTTCAGCTATATAGCTGCTGTATTCTTTATGGATCCATGCCAAAGCCCTTTGGAGTCTCAGGAGTGTCCCCTTGGATAGGGTGTTGCACCAGAACTTTTCTGGCTGTTCATGAGATGATTTTTTTTATCTTTGTGTTAAGACTCAGGAGAGTAATGGTATATGCTGTAAAGAGGAGGAGCTGTACAAAACCAGGGTGTCCCACAGAAATTGAATCACTACCTTCCAGACTTTAATAACAGGCAACATTTTCTCTCTGCTTTAGATCAATTACACCGGTGCCAGTATGAATCCAGCTCGATCGTTCGGACCTGCTGTCATTATGGGCAGATGGGAAAACCAATGGGTAACTCTCCTTTCATCCTTCCCTCATCATAGCGACAAACAGTGATCAGGATTTTTCATCCATCATTTGCTTTCAGTTATCTCTCCCAGTAAATCCCATAGAGACCATCCCTGAGGAAGACAGGCACTGACCTGCCCCATGTTAGGCATCATCAGGCTCCTCACCTAAGACTGCAGTGAGCATGCAGCCTGTTGGAATAGCATCTTAATATTCAGGGGCCATTTTGTGGAGCTAGTAGCTGGGGTAGAAAGGAAATCATACAAAAAGTTCAAAACAAAATAAAACAAAAAAAAAAAAAAAAAGTGACCCAGGAAGACTGAAAGAATTGAACTGCTGGAAAGAAAGTCCTCCAAGGCAGATTACAAACCCCACTGGTCATGCTGGTGAGGAGCTATGGAAGCAATTCTGTCGACTTCACGTTTCACCTGGTTCTGCAGCAAACTGGGGCAGATGTATAAAATGAGAACAGGGACCCTCTGATCTGGTTCCTGGGGGAGAACCTGCCTTGGCAAATGTCTGCAGTGAGAGATGAAGAGGTTGCAGTCTGGTGCTTGCAGACCAGGCCAGATGTTACCTGCTTCAGTTTGAAAGTGTAAGCTTAGCCAGGAGCAGTTGTGCAGGAAACAATGTTATAAGCAGGCTGTGAATGATGCAGTAAATTTCTGTAGTATCCAACAATCCAACTTATAAAAAACATTTCATATTTTATAAGGGAGGGATGAATCACAGCTCAGCCTCACGTAATTGTAGAGAGGGAAATCACTTCTAGGGACACTTCCAGTGCTAACTGGAAGAGCTGCATATTACAGTGCATATAAGGATTTTCTTGATTTTTAAAGTATGAAGCCCACAATGCTCCCACTGCAGCTAATAATAGAAATAACATTGTCTTCAGGCCCTAAGGCTTCAATTCTGCAAACACGATACCATGTGTAACTTTGTTCCCAAGAGTTATCCTATTGAGGCAGATTTACCCAGTTATCAGTGAATGGCTTGTTCATATGAAAAACTGCTGTAGTTTTTCACAAGATTAATTATCCATACTCTGAGGAAGCCTGTAATTTATAACTAAAGCTATAAACAATAAACAAATGTACTATGGAGAAACTTGAAGGAGAAGCTTAGTTACTGTCCTGGCCACTTGGAAAAACAGCTTTTTCTCCTCCTCCAGAGCAGTGACATTGGCATATCATCGACAGGAGCCTGTGGGCTTTGGCACCTACTAATGTTACTGCACTGCTGCCTGTCATGATGAAATAGATACCTACAAAGTTGTGTTATGTCCATTGTATTTGCTTACTCAAACTAGATTATCAGACTGCCTGTTGTGGTTGACTGCCTGCTGTATTCTGTTGAATTAAATGCCAAATTTGAAATATTTTGGAGGCATAAGTGTGAAATACCATACCAAAGTTTGTGTGTACACTAGGAAGGGTTTTCTATCCTTGAAAGTTCATTGTTGTCTTGGTTCAAAATGCAGAAAGAAAATCGCTTTTGTACATCAGTGTTTCCTTTGTGTGCCTTCTTGCAAAGAGTCCATATTTGTGGTCTACAGCTGGCAATGAGCAATGAAAAGTTTAGAAAAGGCCTCTGTAAAGAGATAGATCAATAAAACTTGACAACATTATTTCACTTTGAAGAAGTGGGCCTGCTTGTCAATCTTCCTATCACTGTTAATTTAAAAGCGTAATGCCTGGGGGTTTTCCCACCTCTTTTTCTGCAGGTGTACTGGGTGGGACCAATAATCGGAGCGGTCCTTGCCGGCGCTCTGTACGAGTACGTCTATTGCCCAGATGTTGAGCTCAAGCGCCGCTTCAAGGACGTCTTTGGTAAGGCCACCCAGCCTTCCAAGGGCAAGTACATCGAGGTGGATGACAGCAGGAGCCACGTAGAGACTGATGACCTGATCCTGAAGCCTGGCATTGTTCATGTCATTGATATCGACAGGGGTGAGGATAAGAAGGGAAGAGATCCATCCAGCGAGGTGTTGTCCTCCGTATGACTAGCAAGAAGCACTGAAAGCAGAGAGCAGCCTGCTAGCACGTCCACAGATATCCTTCCACCCATTAAAGAAACAGATCTCCTCTAGACTGAGCACCTTCCACTTCTTGAAAGGTATGGGCAGCTGCAGGGAGTGGTGTCACCAAACCATACGCCTGCTCAGTTGGAAGATTAGGACTTTGCAATAATTAGGATTCCCCATCCATTATTCCAAATTTAGACTTGTTCCTAGTATTTTCCTTTCCTTCTTTCTGGAGCAACCCCAAAGTCAAAAAAAAAAGAAATGAAAGCATTCTTCTTTAATAAATCAGTCAATAATGAGATAAAGATAGAGATGTGTAACATTCAGATTGACAGTTAAGACATATCAGGAAATGCCTATAGACATGAAGACCTACTTATCAGATTGTTCTTCTGACACTTAATTGGCTGTTGTCAGCTCTGATTATAACATCTTACCCATTAAGTGTTCTTTGTGAGGTTCAGAGACAGCACAAGCACTATTTAACAGTTTTATCCACAGTCAAGCAAAGGAGTGTTGTTTCCACTCATGTGCATCACTATTACCTTGCAAACTACCTCTGAAAAAATGATACTTTAACAGGCTTTTAAAAAAAATTCTATCAACCCATCAAATTTCAGTCATGTGACTTGCCATATAAATACATTACCTTCATCCCCAAGAGTAAATATGCTGAAATGGAATTTTGAAGTGTACGGTAATAAGGCTGCAAAGCAGTTGATTGTACTTCATGCTCCCTCTTGTCATTGTCTATCTGGTGAAACATTCTCCTGGGGTTTGACTATTGACCATTTGGCGTTAGCAGACTCTCAAGGTCATGCAAAGAATATAAAGGCTTTCCTGTTACTGAATAACTTAAATAAGAGATATCAGAAGAAAAGAAGGCATATCTGTTTTCAGTGCACTTGTTTGAATACACATTTCTGTGCTAATTTATGTAAACTAAAGGTTTAAATTACTTACCTATTTTCTTATGAGATGGTGGAGATAGTGTTTTTTTTAATTTATTAGTGATATACAGGGGTTTTAACTTTTAACTGTATTGAGACACTGATTGGGAAATATTTTTTTATAACAGATGATAAAAATATGACTGCTTCTGGCTTTTTGTTGTAAACTGATGCCTAACTATTTGAACAGGTTCCCTGCTTGTTCCAGTGTTCATATAGTCATAAACTACACCTCTGGCAAAGATTTCTTTATCTGTTGTTAGAAAAAGGTTCAAGTGCTTGCAGGGTGTTTTAGGGGGAAAAGGACATGAAATATGTCTGGTAAACAGTCTTTCCCCTATAGAGGTTTTCGCCAGACATAATCACCCCAGCAGAACATTTATGTAAAGCTGTTACTGACTTACTGCTTTTGTTTCTGATCAGTGGCTTTGAGTTTTACAATATGCAGCTGCAGAGCAGTCAGGAGCATGGTATTATTATTGTAATTATATAGTTTTTATTTTTAAATTGAAAATATACCCCTGCTTATTTAGCAATAAGAGAGGAAAAAAAGTATTGGTCCTGACTGTGGGCTGTATTAGTCTCATCTGTTCTTTGACATACTCTACATGCAATCTTTATTACAGGGAATTAGATGTTTCTAATGAGATAATAAACCACTACAGCCCTCAAATCTGTGCACTATGATCCAAGGGCAATTCTAGTATCCCAGCTTGCAGCCTTGTATAGTCCCAGCATGTCCTTTTTCAAGTTTCACATTTTTCTTGCCTTAAACCCTGCTAGTGTGGCACAAGTTCCCTGCACTGAGCATGAGATTCATGACTTCTTCCTGCATTTGCAGTTGAGTGTGGCCGGGGACCTGCCATGGACAATGTCAAATTGCAGATAAGAGCTCCCTCCCACAGCAAGGACTAAGTCTCCCAAGGGAAGGGCAGCACAGGTGTGGTGTTAGACCTCTGCTCAGATGGATAGGTACCATGATAAAGAGATTCAATGGGAAAGATCAAAACTTGGGGATTTGTCAGGCATTTAGTTGGGTTTTTTTCTTTTTTGTATGGTTCCAATCTGTATTTTTTAAAGGGACATTTTGGTTAAACCTTTTGCATGGCTTAAAAAGGTAAAGAGTAATACACATAGAATTGGTGGATTTTTAAGCAAAGGTTTGCATTTTTTGTATTTAAAGGCACTCCTTAATTTGTGAATTTTGCATGGTACTGTGTTATTTAATTAAGAAGCTGTGATTTGTTTTATGCTTAATGGTCCTTTACACAAATGGCTTGATGTGTGTTTTCCTCACCCAGCCTGATTGTGCTGCTGAGGTGAGCATAATGTGAGCACAGCACCAGCCACCTCTGTTGGGAGGATCTTTTTTTCTCAAACACTCTGTATTAGTGAACTGTGGCAAACACTCAGAACCGGCCCCAGAACCAGCAGAACTCCTTATTGAGGAGTAAGATCCTGGGACTTCTGAAAAGATCAGGGAAAAGAAGGGATGCTAAAATAGAGGCCACCAGACAGTAAAGGTTTATGCCATGCCATTAGACATTAGCAGATAAGCAATGTGTGGTAGGTGTGCTCCTGATCCCACAGATTAAAACTCATGGAGGAGTTTGTCATTGGCTACAGTGGAAATGATCCTGAGCTTTTTTGGGGCTGATGGCTTCTCTCACACACTTCACTGTGTTTTTTTCTAAAATCAGAGGCTTTCAGCAATGTACTTAATTTTGGAAGAAGATGCATTCAACTTGATGTTTATGATCCACCCTAAAGTAAAACCTTAGGAGTGGCTGCATTCACAAGAGTGGCTGCATTCTGCCCCACCACAGGACATCACCATTCATATAAGGGAACATCACTCCTCAGCATCTATTAGGACTTAGTTTAGCACAGGGATATGTGCTCCTCTAAGCTGTCTTGCAATGGTATCATCACTGTACAATAGTCATACTTGGTTAAATAATAGACTAGCATGACCTTTTTATGGATTCAAGATACTTTTGCTTTACTACTTTTTTAAAACATATGTTTTGATACTGTTTGAGTGAGATTTGTGTGCTAAAGCTCTTCAGCTCTGTATTGCACCTCATAACATACTTGATGTCCTCTTAAAACATTTCTTGGTTTTGGTGGGAAATATTTTTTGTTTATGATGGTGGATGGATATCACAGGAAGATTGGCAGGTCTATCATCATTTTGGAGCCCCAAAAAATTGCATGAATCTCACTCCTTCATGATTGGACGATTGTTTCCAATGCTATATTTGTACTTTAACAAGCACCTTTGTAATATTGAGTCGGTGGGTTTCAGAAAAGAAAGCACAGAAGCTAAGGGTGATTCCACACAAATACCTTTTAGGCTGTGTGTACTCTGAGGAATTCATCACCCAAATTCTAACTATTCTCAGGAGAAAAAAAAAATAGAAACCCATCAGCATTCAAGTTGTCATGATAACCCTTCTGTTGAAGTGTTCCACCTTACAGTGGAAGTAGGAGTGAATTTCATCCCATGCCATGTTTAGCCTTGTCACGTGTATTTGCATATCAGCTTTTCAAAATGTGCTTTATTTATGATTATTAGTAATTATCACAGTATGTGCTTAGAAAGCTGGATGGCCATCTACCTTTCTAGTGCTTGATGGTAGAGCAGCTGCTGCTGTGCTCTGAAACATCTTATCTGCCAGCTGTGTAACACATTCAGGGTATTATACACCATCCAATATTTTTAATTTTATTAAAATATGTGAGAATTTACATTGTGAGTCTTTCTTCTCAAGGCGAGAGGTGAAAACACCATGCACAATTTTTTTGTATCTCAATTCAGCCTGTGTGTATCTGAGTTTCTCAAGGACTTTCTAAACAGACAATGTGTAAATATAGACTGAAGTATTTGCTACCCACTTGTGATCTAAGTCATACTGTTGCAGTCTGAAATTTAGGACAAATGAGGTAAAGCAAATCGTGTATATGGATTTTTCCACAAGACTGCTTATTGTTTAAGTGCTTAGTCACCATGATTTCAGAACTAATGTAACAGGATTTAAAATTTCCATATGTAATATTTGGAATAATCTACTGAAAAATTCACTAAAAAATAATACACGGTTATCTGGTTCCCACATGTATTCTACTGTATCTCACACTACTGTTGCAAATAAACACGTTTAAAAAAAAAAAAAAAAGGCATCTTGTGATCATTGGAAACATATCATGATCCTAAATCTCGGGGCTGAAATACAAGGAAAAATCCCGAATCCAACCCATAGAACATGTCTAAGAGGAATCTGTAAGTGTGTGCAACAGAGAATGAATGATTTACTGTGGAAAAATATTCATCAGAGAAGATAGCTGCTTGTGAAAATGATTTAATATCTTTAAGGAAATGAGCTAAACCAATTAAATCAAAAATTAGTGGGTATGCTGTCGTGGTTTAAGCTCAGCTGGCAACTAAGCACCACACAGCCACTTGCTCACCTCCCCCACTCCTAGCCCAGTGCAATAGGGAGGAGGATCAAAACTAAAACTTGTATGTTGAGATAAGAGCAGTTTAATAAAAAAACCCAAAACACTAGTGTGTTATCAACATTATTCTCATACAAAATCCAAAAACACAGCTCTATACCAACGACAGAGAAGAAATTAACTCCATCCCAGCTGAAACCATGTCATATATGTACATCACTGATTTTGCCAAATGGATTAAAAACTCATAGCACTAGTGGAGACCCAAGGTTTTTAAAAGTGATAGAAATCATACTGGCACTTCAGACCCCTTTCACTAAAACAACTTGTGAGACCAAGCTCCCATGATGATCTTTAGCAATGGAAATCAGATCCTGTCACATTTACATTTCTAGTTGTCTAGCTCTTTGCTCAGAACACAAAATTTAACTCCTATGACATTAATGGAGGTAGATAAGGATCCTGAAAACTACTAATGTGAAAACACATCACCTGGGATAGCTTTTAATCAGCAGGAATGGCTCATGTCTGATATTCACTCCTCGCAGTGCTTCAGCTCACACCTTCAGCTTCTTCAAGCTCCAGAGGCACCTTACAAGAGGCTTAGGGAAGTGTGTATGTTGCATACAACTTAATACACTCATGATTTGTACCTTACTGAAACAGATTCTCAAGGGAATTTAGGCAGAACTAGTAAAATTATTTTGGTGTCACAATCACATGAGGAAGGAGCCACTAACATTTTGAAACAAGCACAAAACAGGAATATAGGTGTTTGGAGACAAACACATAGTGATGGAGCTGTCTGCAGTGTTAAGATGAAGGGTCCTGGGAAGAACACAGAAGCAGCCACATGGGCAAGGGAGACCTTTGTGGTATACCTCTTACCCGGGGGTTACAGCCACTAAGGTAATCACAGGATTAAAACATGGTCCCCATTGTATGAGGATGTGGATGAGGCATTTGGATCTCATCTGAGCCTTTTTTGGATCCCATGGAGACGCTGAGCTGTGCTGGGTGAGTAATGTCCTTACTCTAGGCTTCAGTGACAATGCTGGCTTCAGCAGCGACAGCTACAAAGAGCAACTGTGACTCAGTCATCTGCTTAAAAAGAGAGCTTAGAGAGTAGATATTTCCAATATCAACTTCCTTTTAAACCCTCATTTGGCTTTAGACTCCTTTATCAGTTGTAGATTGTAGTGTATTGCACACATTATACACTGCTTTATTCATATCAGACTGATAACTGTTATCTTGGCTATTAATTTCTTTTGACCTTTCTTGCCTCGTTAGAAAAACAATCCTTACAAGAACTGTGGCATAATCTGACTAAAAAAACTATCATAATGTTCTTTGGAAAGGCACAAGGAGCTTGTATGATTTTTCTCTCACCTTGCCATGTGGGATGGGGACAGGCAAAGTTTTTCTGTGGGCATGCCTGGCAAGCAGAGTTCTGAGCTGCTGTTCTCCACTCATGCACAGCAATGAGCTTCCTGTGATGTTTCATCCCTATTTCCTTTCTGATACAAATCTTCATAAAATCCTCTGGAATTCCCAGTATACCTAGAGGTTCTTGTTAACAGACACGTGTCTATTGAAATGTGCATGTATGTGCATGTGTATGCACACACCTGTGTGTGAAAGGCACAGAGAGGCACAATGTGGCACAGCCACAGTGTTTACTTCTTCCCTGCAGTCGACAAGAGCAGTGGGTAAATCTGTGGGAGATCAGCTGCCATTTGAGATTGCTGCATGCCCCACTGGGATCCTAATGACTTGGTCATTTATTTCCACTTATTTCTGAGCCATATGTCATCCAGATTGAAATGGGGCCATCTCCTACTGCCATGGAGACAATTGGGTTCTGCTGCTCTTCCTCCCAAAGTTCATTTGCTACAAGGTTTGTTTCTCCACAATTCGACCAGTGAAGAATTGATTACCTTAGACATTTTGTAACCTTCTAGCATTTGAAATATTTTAGCATTATTCCACTCTACCTTAGTGTTAATTCCATTTGTTCTGTGGTAATTTTTTCATTATTTTAGAACAGCAAATCTCAGGGCATTGGAAGGTCATTCATTTTTCCTCAAAAATTTCCTTTGATAGTTCCTAGTGATATCTCTGCTATTCTGTTCCAGTACTTAATTATTTCCTTTTGCATGGTATCTCAGTGCCTAGCTGCCTTGTGTTCCCATATTCAGACAAGAATGCATGCATATTTTGTTTTGTTTTGCCTTTCCATCTGAATGACCTCATCAGAGCTGGAATGAGATGGTTTAGTCTCTAGATCCCCTTTCTGTGAGCTTCTTCAAGCTGCTACTGTCACTTTGGACTTGGGGCCACTTTTTTCTAGCCAGCAGCAGAGTTACCCCAGAGTGGGGGGCATTTCATCTGCTTTGACTTGGCAGAGCTGCACAGTACATAGGGTATATCCTACCTTCATTTCCAGAAGAGATGGAGTAGGTTTGCACCAGCCAAACCCAGTCTTAGACAATTGCAGTAGAGCAAACAGTGTCCCAGCAAAGAAGTAATCAGTTTTGAAAAGATGGGATTTGGGCTTGTGGCCAGTCCCTGGGCTCTGATTTGCAAGAAAAACATCAATAGGAAAACTGGAACAATGGCTGATTGTCCCTGTAAGTTCTGAACATATGTGCATGAATATCCAGTAAGAAAAAGCCTAATGCTCCATGATTAAAGATGACAGAGCAGGGACAAAATGAACTCTGGAGATCAGGAAGATGTACATAGATGTTGGACTCTGCTGTTGTTTGCCCACAGGTATTGCTCCAGAGAAACAGCTGCACAGCATCTTCTCAGAGCTGAGTCAGACCAGCTGTACAGGCTAGGATGCACACAAACACAAATGTTTCAGACACAAGGCTTTTTTGTTTTTCTCTCTCCTTCCACAGCTGCCCAGCATATTTCAGATTTACTGGAGGCAAGCATTGCTGGGGCATGAATGCAGAAGCTTTCCTAGCCTCAAGACTAAAATGTGAGAATAAAGCTTTGTGTCCTCCAACATTTTAGCTTTGAAAAAGTCCAACAAATGCCGTGGAGGGAGCTTTAACAAAAGAGGTCAAAAAGTCCATCTGGATCCCTCTGCATCCTAGTCATTCCTAGAGCTACCCTTAGAGAAATGATCCATAGGTTAATTCATCACTGTGTAAATAAAATATCCTCCAACTTCTTCTACCACTAGCCTTTCTGAGTTAAAATAAATATGCTTTGGTAGAGCAAAGCTGAAGAGCATCTAAGGTTTATATAGAGCAGCTATTGCTATTGTGTGTGAGTGGTGAGGAAAAGGTCAAGGCAAAATGATTTTACTATCCCCCCAGTAAGAAAAACTGTTCTGTGTGTTTGAGGGTCTTTAGGGGGAGGGGGCAGTTTGGTTTTTTGCTTCTTACAGTTCTATTTTTTTCAGGTTGTACTCATGTAGCTTTATTTTTTCTATAGGTTGAATCCTCAAACATTGCATGAAATGAAGTAAAACAATTAATTTTCTCTCTCTTTTTTTTTTTCCCTTTCTTTGTCAAAGAGGATGCTTTAACTTTTCTGGCTGTTTGACATGTTTGCTCTGCAGGATCTGATGGCACCCTCCATTGTATGGTCTCCTTTTCTCTATATTTCATGCACAGGCAATTGTTCCTTCAATGAATTTGGGACCCTATGGAAACTGCAAAGATTTTCACAATGAAGCTCCAAGCATATGAATTTGTGATTCAGATTTTTCATTTTCATTTCAGAGTGCATTTTTCTTAACAAAATACACAGTTTCTATGAGCTCTCTTTTGTGATGTACCAATTTTTTTCTTCTGAATCCAGCCCTCATTAATCCATTTTCTCAACATTTTGCTAATTATTTAGAATTTACCATTAAACCTACATATTTGAGCCAATTGCCTAAATAAAACTTGTTTTTCTTATATCCCTCTCCATTTGTTTCTCATTTTAAGTGTCTGAGGAGCCAGCAGTTTTTCTGCCAATAACATATAAAAATTGTGTAAAGGGAGAAAATTCACATTCAGGCAGTAATATGTGGCAGTGCTGGAGTCTTGGGTGATGGAAGGAGTCTGAAAATTTGTCATTTTACATCCTTGAAAACACAAACTTTAGTCAATAGTGAAACATCTCAGGTTTCAAGGTTAACTGGCGAATGTGTAGTCCCAACAACATGATGTGAAAACCTAGACACTAATTTCCAGTTTTGTAGACAGTGGTGGGAAATACCGAAGATTTCCAGTGGCCAGAAGGAAATTCTATAGCTAAAGCAGGTTTCAAATACTGAGTTCTGTAGTTCTAGGAACGGTCAAAACTATTTGTACTATTACATTTATGTATGTGTATATATAATTTGATGTTTAAATTTACATAAATATGTGTGTCTATAATATGTGTATTTTTATATGTATATTATATTATATACATACATATGTATACAATGTAATATATATATGTGTGTATGTGTACATGTAAATAATTTATATACATATAAAACAAATGGCTAATAAGACTGTAAGTGCTCTTTAAGTGTTACCCCACAGATTTAATAGTAAACTTTAACAGGAAAGATAACACAGACACCCTGGCTCACATTTTTCTTTTCCGAACACTGGTATTTTCTCTCTTACGAGTGTTAACATTTCTCCAGCCAACATAAAGTGTTTATGCTGCAGATAAATCTGGAAAGAGGAAGCCTTGTCTGCTCTCATGGTTGTTACACAGACAGCGTTTTCCTTGTGGTTTGATTTAACATGCAGCTATGAATGCTCTCTGTAAGTAACAAATCATTACACCTGCACTGAGTAAATATAATACATCTTGCTTTTGCCAAAACATGATGGGTTTTTCTCTCCTGCTTTGTACTTTCTTGAACACAATCCAGGTCAGGAAGTCCTGAAAATCAGCCAGTTTTGTTTCCAGCCATGAATGTAGGTCTTACTAGATCCTTTCATTCAACATACCAACAGAATTAATACAGATATTTCTTTTTCTCTTGCCTTTTTTTTTTTCTCTATATGTGGATTTTTAGTCTGCTCGAAGCACCTCTGATGGTGATAAGACATTGACAAAAAAAATAACCAGAGCAATATTTTACATTACTTTTTTTTTTACAGACCAAATTTTTCTAGTGAGGTTGATGTTTAAGAGGCAGCTGTATAACCCATGTTGATTTCTGTAGGTCAGCTAGTTTTCTTTCTTCTACAGACCTACATAGGAACCTAATGGAAGAGCAGTGCCAGGAGTAAAACCCTCCTCATATATACATTTACATTGTGTCTGTGCCTCTTCCATCCCTCGTTAATGGTGGTAGCAGGGCTGTAAAAACCTGCCCAGTCACGAGGGTGAGTTTTCAATTGATGAAACAGAATTCACTTCCACTTGCTCACTAGTGCCAGCTCTCCTGCATGACAAGGCTGCAGGGGATTATCTGTATTACTGAGCTGCCCTAGACCCACAAATCTGAGTTTGGGGTTGAAAGAGAATGTTAATGAGTACTTGGGGACACACAGCTACTGTTAAATAGGAGGGAGGTTAGTTTTGTCTTGGTTTGGTTTGTGCTCTCTATTTGGTGAGAAGAAGACAACAAGATTTGGAATAACATTAGGAAAGCTTTACAATAACTGTTGTGTGAAATCCAAAATACTGCCAGTTGTGCTGAAAGATTCAGAATCAAAACATTCTTTTTTTAAAATCAGACGAGTTTTAAATTAGAAACATTTTCTTTGCCTTTTTTTTTTTTTAAATCTCATGTGATCACCTGACACAACTGTGAGAGCTGGAAACATCACAATCTGAGACTCCAGGGTTTAAGGAACACAGCCATCTGATGAAATACTTTACAAGTAGCAATGATGTTACACACTTGCATTAGTCGTTTGTTTTTAATGATGCTATGCTTCTGTAGCACATGAAGCATGCAAAGTATCTCCATTAGGAATGACTCAGGGATTAAATGCTGTCAGGGGATTAGGTTGGTGATGCTCTCACAGCAGTGCAGGGGAGTTCAAAAAATCTCTGGATGGGGCTACATCTCTCGGAAACAGAATGGTGATCTGCATAATAGGAGGTGGCTTGGAAGCTGTCTCAGACAATAGTTAACAAAAATTGCCAGAGATGCTGCAGCAGTGGTGGTGGTGTGTTTCTGTGCAGTGTGACACTGCTAACATAAATTCAAAGGGACTATGGGAAAATTGTTTGTGCTAAGAATAAAATTTGTACAAAAATAGATGGTGGAATAAAGGGCATGAAAGCAGACACTTCAAAAGACATTTCATAGCAAGTAATACCTCACATTAATAGTTTCACATGAGGAATTACACTGTATTTTAGGGCTTTTTCTTCAATTTATCATCCTGTGTAGTCTCTCAGAACATTTCTTTATAGCTTCTGTCAAATTCCAGTAAGCCAATCTCATAAGGCAAGCAGGAGTTTAGGTTGCTAATTAGTAAGGCCAACTTGAAGATGAACTCAAAGTTCCAGATGCAACAATAAATTACTCTAATCTCTGTTAAGAAATGGGATCTCCTTTTTCTGCTGTTCCTACTCAGTCAAACAAATATATGGAAACAATGCTGTTGCGCTGGGAGGTTAAGTCAGGATTGTGTTCAGTGATAGCAAAATAATTTTTTCAAGTTACAAGACGATGAGCTTTAAGTCCTCATTACTGGAGTTGAGGTTACCCCATTGGACTCCACTGCTCCATAAAGCAGCCATTCTTCTTGGAAGAAGCAAACGTCTTTAATCTTGATGTCAGGGCTCTGGAGCCAAAGTTCTCCAAGTCCTTTTCTCTGTCATTGACACAGACAAAGGCTGTGGGATCTTGAGAAGATCTTGAGAAGAAATTGCCAACACTCCCGTTTACATGACTGGTTTTCTCACAAGCATAGGCACAGTCTACCAGACACTTTGTTCTGGATTAGCTATCTCCCACAAAACTTGGGAAAGGACAAATGAGTGCTCCTCAGTGGAAAGCAACCTTGATTAAGCAGCCTATGACAATTATTTATGCCAAGCTGATAGAGTTTGCAGTGATGCATTTGAAGACCATTCATGTGATCAGTCCTAGGGGCTTTGTTCAGGAGGTAGTAAAGGGACAGCATACCAGTGACACCCCGTAAACCTTAGACTAATTTTTGAGAGGATGACTGACCATTTCAATGCTTAGCTGGGTAGAAAACCAGCGTGTGCTAACAGCAGGTAATCTCTCCAAGCAGCAAGCATTATCCAAGTGTTTTTAGAGGATCGTGGTATAGAAAAGTGGTGCCATAATACTTGAAAGTAGGCAATTTCATCTTCTTGACAGCAATCAGGCTGACAAAAATATATAGGAGCTGTGACATTTCCAGCAGAGATGTGGCCTAATCAATGCATTTAGGAAGGCTGTGAGTTTTGCTCTTTGACCTAGATGTTCATCACATTTTATTACTTGCACTTCTGTACCAGCAGATCAGATTATCGTCATTAGGTGTTACCATAGCATGATAACCCAGAGGTCAAGGCTTCACTCTGCTAGAAAGTGTGGAAGTATAACAAAGCATGATCTCTGTCACAGAGGCCTCTAGTGGGCTGTTGGCTAGAAAGGTGATAAAACAAACAGCCCTGGGGAGGGCAGGTAACTGAAACAGTGCAGAGGCAGCAGGATAACAAGGATCACATCAAACCAAGCGTTGTCTTTTATCCTGATGCCAAGTGCCACTGGAATAGAAAGGTAATTTATCCTTAATCTCTGTCCTGCACATTTATCCAAGTCACTTAGTGAGGGAAAAAATGTTGAGTATGTCCAAGGTTTCTCTCTGTCAGAGAGATTTTTTTTTTCCCACCATTTTTGTATTAATAGTTTTCCACCCTACCTACAAAAAGACTTTACTGTTCTTCTTCTGAAACTAGTAGATTTTTCATAGCCTCTGCTTATTTCAATTTTCCTAAACCCTCTTCTATTAGCCTAACCAGTTTCTCTCTGTCCAGTAAGTTTGTGGCCTTCAAATCTTGTGGAGTTCTTTTTAATATGATTTTAACCAAAGAACACCTGCTGTTCTTGATGTACATGTTGACCCTTTCAGCTCATCGATCACTTTTCTTATTTTTGTCTGCCCTCCTTATACTGGTAATGTCAGAATTGTTTTAGCTATGTAAGGACTGGGACTCATTGCAGAATTTGCTGCTGGCAGGGTTTCAGGTTCTCATATAGTCAGTGGTCTCCATCTCTTCATCCCAACACAGGATGCCTTTGTATGTACCTGCTCTCTCCTCCTCAGTTACTGCAGTACACTCTCCAGAGCAGTGTTGTGTTCTCCCTGGATGTAATACACTTAGCAAGAAATATTACAAGTTCATCAAAACTGGTGAAGAATACTATCTTTAAGCACAACAGTTCTGCAAGCTTTGAAAATTTCCCTTAAAAGCAACCCAAGACAGGCTGCAAGGGTGAAAGGTAGCGTGGGAAGGCAGAAGCCAGCAGTCAAAGAGACACTTGGGAAACTTATTAGAAAGCCTCCTGCACTTTCTTCAGTTCAAATATTGTACGGTCTCAGAGGGGAAGCAACTGCCATTTCTCATTCCTGTGAGAGGTTTGCTGGACTATGTGAAAACTGCAGCTGCAGTGTGCCCTCTTATGGCAACACCAGTTGCTTTCTCTGTTTCACACAAAAGTGTTACAGAGGGAGGCAGGGGCTGCTCTGATATATTTGTTCTTTTTATTTTCCCTGCGAAGAGATACATGAGAAGAACGTGTTAACTCTGTCTGCTGTAGCATGTCTCGAAAAACAGGCTTGAAGCTTCTTGTCCTTAGCACCAAGCAGTGCCTCATCTGCCAAAGAAGATGAACTAGTGAACAAAACTAAAAGAGAGGCTAAACATCATCATTTGCTGATGAGACACGGCTTTCACACTGAGGTATATGTGAAGTGAAAACAGATTGGTGGTTAAAGGCACTGCATTGAATAGATAGCATTTAATTAATTGACAGAATGTTTCTGTGCTGGCTCCACCGCAGGTTCTGTGTGTTCCTCTGCAGTGCTACTGCATTTTGAGTAAGAGTGTTGAGGAATACATGGGGTCCAACCAGTGGGGCTCACAGGCTGCAGACTGAGATGCAGATTGACATGCAGAGCCCCAGGTAGGAGCCTGAGAAGAGAGGCCATGAACTGCCAGCCTGTGGGATAACAGAGGGCTTGATGGTGGGTGACACCAGCTGGGTGAAAGGACAGGGGGAACACAGGACAGCTGGGAATTGTGGCCTTTTGGGTGACAAAGGAGATTAAACCAGTGAGCCAGCAAGGTGGATGGACACAGAGAGGGGGACAGGAGCCAAAGCCTTGGGAGGAAGAGGAGATTTCTGGAGACTGTGAGGGCATAAAAGCCCAGGGGTTCCTTGGCTGAGGATCCTCCTCAGAGGCACCAGCTCAGGCTGTTTCTGTGTTACTGCACTGTGAATAAATGGCTTTATGAAATGAGATGTCTGAGACTTTGCCATGGGAAACCTGGGGTTGAAGCTACCTTAACATGAGGATGACTAATGTGTTGTCATTATTCTGCAAATATTCTATTATAGACCTCTTTTGAAGATTGTCTTCCCATGACTTCTTCTGCCTCTGCTTCTGATACCTTGTTCTCCTTTGGTATTTTCCCCTTGTTACTCCTCAACACCACCAGCACAAGCGCCTTAGAGCCATCCCCTTTCCAATACAGCATCCCACAGCTCCATTCCCAGGAGGACTCTCCTCCTCTGCTCACTGAAGATGCTTCCAGTCTCTTGGCATTTTTCAACCCACAAAATCATAGCTGGAATACTCTGGAACTCACACAGCTCATCCTTTCACATCTTTTTTATCAGAACAGCCGCATCAGTTTTGCTTACTTGATATTGCCCCTCAGCTCACTGAATGTTTGAAGCACACAGAAATCCCTGAGAGCTCAAGCAAAGAGTTGCAATTAGCAATAATGACTTTTACTGCAGCAACTTGGCACTGTCATAAAAAAAAAGAGCAAGGGGCAATTTCTATCTTTCCCCAATGTACTCTGGCCATATTTCCAGTTACAAAGCTGACCCAACCTCATGTGTGTGAGGAAAAAAAAGTTATTTCCCTGCCAGGCTCCTGGCTTCTCCATCAAAATAAAACCTGGCACCACATGACAGTACGTGCAATTCCTCGCCAACGACAGTGCATGCTCCAAGCAAAGGCTATTCCTGGGATGACCTGTTGTCCTGGGGTGCAGGTCACAGTTGTGCCCACAAGCCATGCATGCACACCCTGGTATTTCTGACTGCAGTGTATTTGTGTTTCTACTTTCCCTCTGGCTCTTTGCCTTTTGCATTTGCTTCAGAATGTCCATCCACCTTAACATTAAAAAAAAAAAAAAAAAAAGAAGAAGAAGAAAAGAGTCTAAACACATTTTCTGTCGATCAGGCAGCTTCTGCTGCTGTTTATTCTGATGCAGTTAATCTTCCTAAAACCTGTCCTTCATTTTAATAATATAGTAATCAGGCAGTTCCAATAACTCTGAATATTTACACTGAGGTCGATGATATTTTCCACAAAAAGGTGAAGTGGTCTTCAGAAAATACAAATCAACCTGCAAGCTCACTCTGGATTTCAAATGAATCAAACCCCACTGGAATTGTGCTAAAAAACCACGATAAATCTGTCCAAAATGTGAATACTATTTTGACCCTGCTTGCCTTAGAAATAAGAAGTGTAAGGTGATGCTGTCTAGACTTACACCACTTCTGCCCAGCCCTTGGGAACACAGTTGAATGACCCTTAAATGTTCCTTTTGTACTTTCTGTTTGATGATTTGACAGGAATTTTGTAATTAAGTCAGCTTCTGTCACCAAGCTACAGTTTTCCGTGTCAGAAGAAATGCTTTTTCTGGTAGACAAGGAGTGAGGATGTCAGAATATGGCCCTTCTTATTAACCTGCACAAAAGCAGTTGTGGGCCTCACTGTTTAACATAATTCCCTGACTGTGTTTGTTGTTCTTCAAGCCTTGCATTTATTTTACTGTTTACAGCAAGGTTCGTGCTGTCAAGAAGACTGCTGGTAGGGAAGCCCTAGGAGGAACAGAAAGGCTTCTGTGCCTATGAGATGTTTGTTCACATCCCCCCAGCCTAATACACAGCCAAAAAAACCCTACTTCATTTAATTAGGAGCACAGACCAGCAAAGGATCTCGTAGGCTACAGAGCCCAGTTCTCTGCTGTCTCTCATAATGATAGAATGCAATGCTTTCCACCCAACACATCAACCTTTCCTAAAGTCTTAACTTTCCTAAAGTTATGATAACCAGTTTTTCTATAGCAGCTCTAATTGGAAGGTTGCTCCAGAGCTTACAGGTCTCAAAACCAGAAAACTTCTCCTAAATTCCAGCCTGAATTCATCCATGGCTATCTTACACTCACCTGTCATTTACCAACAAACTTTGGCTTACAATACCTCTTTCTTCTGTTTCATTACACCCTGCCCATCCTTCTCAATGGAACTGCTCCTTCATCCTTGCATCCTCCTCTTGGTTGCCTTCCCCTGCAGCTGCTGCCTGTGGGGGCCATCCTCTATGCACAAAGCACAGCCCTTCACCCTTCCCCCCTCTCCTTCCCGGTCACTGGATCTGTGTGACAGCCACGGGTGACCCCAGCAATGAAAGGAAGGGCCTGTGTGTCTCAGCAGGGAGCTCATCACCCTGCTCTTGTCTCTGCTGCCAGTGGCTCTCAACGAGCATTTATTGGTTTCCTTAACTGCATTTGCCTCTTGACTGCATTTGCCTGCCTTCATTCTTCCCTTCTTGTTTTAACACACATAGAAAATGAAGGTGTGAACACTCTTACTTGAGTCATTACCTTAAGGCTTCTGTTTTTCTTCCTCAGCTTCCCCTCCAGCAGTCCTCAAAATAAAAGAATACATTCTAAAAGGATAAAAAAAAATATAGACCTGTGCAAGGAACAGGAAAAACTCCCACCCAAATGAATGCCAATAGCTGCCAATTCTAGTCTCTTGATTTTTGCTTTCAAGGCTGGGAAACTCTCCATATATCTGCAGGGATATAAACGAGCTGATACTGGATAACACTCAAATGAATATGTTCTGTGAGAGCTGGAGTGCATTTTGCAGAATATGTGAAGACAAAATAAAGTCTACGAAAGGACTTTATCCAAAATTGAAAGCAAGCTCCTACCTCTTCTTAAACAAAAGCATGGAGAAAACCATCCTTTGTAATGCTCAACTTAAGCAGAAGAAAGCAGAGAAAATTAGGTCCAAATGGCATTTGGAAGTGTACCAAGGTGGGGAGTACACAGTGAGGATGCTTGGATACATTGTGGTTGAGCTGAAGCACTGCATTGTCTCCACTTCTTCACTCATTCTCACCATTCTGAAACCACTGTCAGGTTCCTAGGGAGATCTTTGTTTGTGTCAAAACCCAGAGCATCTTTCTCTCTAGAAAACATGACAGTCACTCAGAGTCCTGTCCCAGAGAGATGATGTCTCCTGTGATCAAACCTGTGTGGTGGTATGATGCCTGACAAACTTCACCAAATTTTGTGGATTTATTTTTATTTTTCCTAGAAGCAGTCTGTGTGCTTTCACAACCATTGAAGCCTAGAGCATGCCTCTCTGAGTGATTCCCACTTGCGTATGCTCTTTTCAAGCAAGGATCTGCTTTCCCCAAAGACATTTTGCTGTGAAAATCATATTATAATGAATCTGAGTTCATTCATGATGCTGACAATGATAATTTATCTGAGGTTACCTAAAAATTTCATTTCTTTTAGTAATGAAGTCTATGGACTTGAAAACTATGTCATCTGCAGTGACATGTCAATAAAAATGGAAATCCAAAGATTTATTTCAGTAGAGAGAAAGAAAGAAGGAAGCAAGCAAGGAAGCAAACAAGCACACTGTCTTTCAGGAATAATTTTAACTATATTTGAAAATTTCTAGGTTTTTAAATTGGCTCAATAAGATTTCTCATATAAGGGAAAAATATCCTGCTCTGATGGACACATAAATCTGATTATGCCCCCAATGAATAGCAATTTAACTTCTTAAAGTGGCGGCCGGGGGGGTGGTATGGGGAGGAAGGAGCAAGGAAAGAGTAGTTTCTTGTATTTAAATTCTGGAACTATCACTCTAGGCAAGTACTCTGATTTCCAGCACCAACCAGGAATTGTATCATAACCTGCCAGCCACTACAACAGCTGTTGTATTTAAAGCACCCCTCTTTCATTGGTTCAGCAGTTAAAAACAAGAAGAGACCAAGATTTTAAGAAAGTGTGTGGCACAAGTCTTCTGTGAGTAAAATAAAAGGAGTATGGAGGCTTCACATCATCCCATTAGCACTTCCCAGTGTAACTGCTTCCCTTGATAAGGGAGAGATGAGGCCAAGTGCAGCTCCTCCACCTCTCCTCCACCTCTTTCCTGGCTGCCCCAGCAGAGGGACACAGCAGCAAATTTTAAACGAGCCACATCAGGTGATGAGACAGACTAAGAGCAGCACTGTTGTGAATTTATTCCACTGCAAACAGCTGATCCCGGTGCCCGAATAAAGTTATGTAAATCTTGCTCATATATCTCTGCATAATGCTGCCAAGTGCAGTACAGCTGCATGGTCTGCTTTAGATCTGTGAAGGGGTGGATGAAGCGCGTGGTGCACTGCTGGCAATGACCCACAGCCACCTCTCTGCTGTTCAGTAGCGGGTGTGGATCATGCCATGCATTTGCCCTCCTTCAAATGCGGTCCTGGGCAAGAAAAGTCATACTCCCCACGTTTCCAGATGTGACCAGCTGCCTGCACATCTTCCCAGGCACATCTTTCTCAGTAACTTTGGACAGCAAGTGTCCACAGTGGGTGCTGGTGGGCGCTGTGGGTTTGCCCTCCAGACACGCACTCTGGAGCAGGCACGGCATCTGTGTAACCTTCTGCAGAACATGAATGCAGCAAAATTTCAATTATAGGCGTATTCTGGTGGTAGAAAGGGATGAGAAAAGGATCTTCTGAGTACGAGAGTACCTGCCATCCCACATAGGACAGAAGAGAGTGTGTAGGATATCAGTGTTTCTGTAATAATGCTTTCAGTGGCTCTAAATCTCAATTTTAATTGCTCGTGACACCCTAAGGTGGATGTTGAAAATAAATTGTATTAATTAAATAGCAATAGATAAAAATGGCTACATGAGAGGACACTAGAAGTTAAGGCTTTGAAAGACTCAGTGTACAAGACTCTTCCCAACACTTTGAAATTGCAAGAAAACTTCACCTGTCCTCTGCCAGCCATGTAGTGATGCCAATTAGAGGTGGAGTTTTATGGGGTGTGAGCCCCATGGGGTGACCTGCACTAGTGGTTCTGCGCCCACTCTGCTGCTGGCCTCTCACCTGGCCTCGTTAAGGGGTGCTTCTTGTGCCTCTCCAGTCTTGTGTGAAAAACCCCAAGAGCTTATAGGGAGGTTTCAAGGGAAATGGAGTCATGGAAGCCTGAACAACTGGGGAGGATGGAAAGCCATGTCTCCCCTCTCCTGCCATCATGAATTATTGTCTCTGCTATCCTTTTGCTTTCTCACAGGGAATAGAGACCACCAGGAAACACATTTAAAAATCATCCGTGGCACACAGAAGGAGAAGAGAGAAAGTTGTTGGTACATTTCAGCAAGCCTCGTTAAAAACATCTCTAGGCACTACAAAGTGCATGTTATCAATATGCATATGTGATGTCTCTGAGGCAGAGTTGCCTTTAAGGTACGTATTCAGCAGGACAACATTTTCCCATGTGAGGCAAGGAACAACAGTGAATCATATGTGTAGGAGGGAAAGGCCTTCTGGCTATGTACAGTATTTATTCCCTTTTGTGTCTTGCTTCCCCCCCTCCCCTCTTTTATTAATGGCTTTTGCAATTAGTCGTAACAGGGTATTGCTAGCTGGCACAAAGCTGTGACTTCTGCAGTCGATTCTTTGTGGGAAACTGGATGTATAGGGGAAGGAAATGATGCCTGAATGCTGGCTTTGCTCACTCCTCTGACCCCCGAGCAAGAGCCAGCCGACACAATATTTGTGTGCAGCGCTTGCCTCCACAGCTGAGTGTCACATTACTTGACCTCACACAAACACACACACAGATGTAGAAATGCAGAAGGTGAAGTCTGCAGTGCACACATCAAAAATTCCTACTGAAGATGTCAGCAGGGGGCCCAGAGAAGCTGGGTTAAATTTAGAGGGAATCCACACCTTGCTCTGCCTGCAACCACAGGTTGGCTGGGGTTTTATTTCTCACCCCTCTAAAGAAGGGTTCCACCCCAGAACCTGCAAAACCTGCAAAAAAGAGATGGCAGATGCACGAGCACAGGTGATGAATCCTGCAGTTTTTTGGGATGTTAGCTGGGTTCCTGCTGAGCTGGTTGGACAGAACTGGGGTTCAGCATCTCCCTAAGTGCCAGTAAGTGTCAAAGGATGTAAACAGTGACGCAAAGTCAGCAGACAACAGGTTGCCTATGGTGTCCTGGTTTCAACAACAAAATACAGCCAAGCAATGGAGTACCCAGGAGGGTGTAAATGTGAGTACCCAGGAGGGTGTAACTGTGAGTACCCAGGAGGGTGTAGCTTTCTTACAGTTCCTTCTTCTCCTTACCTTCCCTCCCTGCTTTCTCTTAGTTCAGCTTCATGCAGATTTAGAGACTCCTGCTAAAGCTGAAATGTATAACAAAACGTACTGTACAATTATAAGAGTAGAAGTGACCTGACAAATTTTAACTCTGAAGAGAGTGAAAGAAATAAAAAAGAAAAATGAAAGCTGGCATCACTGAGCTGACAGTGCTATAATTTCCAAGCACTAGTAGCCAGATATCTCTAATTGGCAAGTTCTGCTGCTTTCTTCCTTTTTTTATTCTTGTTGGAAAAGCAGAAAAGCACTGACTAGACTGGAGTAGAAAAAATATTGGGCAGGTGAAGCGAGCAGGGTGAGGCTCATATGAGAGGATGTGAGAGGGGTTGCAAGAGGAAATCAGAGGCAACTGCTCATGGATGAGAAAAGAGCATCTGGAAAAGAACTGAAAGGTTTTGAGGCACCAGTGAGTGGAAATGGTTGGCAGTTTCCTGTCAGAGAGGAAAAGATGTCATTTTTTTTCCTGTGGAAACTGCTGTTTTAATAACTGTCTATCAGATAACAATGCTTTGAGAATTTTCAATTTTACCTGACTCTTATTTTAAATTTGTGTCGGAGAGGAATTGTCACGCAGCTGGAAGCTGACATTTCTGTCAGGCTCTTATCATTCACGTTTTCTACCTAGAGGCAAAGAGCGTGAGATCCTTCCAATCTGGGAGCTACAGCTGGGCTGACGGGGAGAGCTGAGCCTGGTGCTTGCTTCCAGCCATCTGCCTGGAAGCCTCGCACCATGGCAATTCTCTCCCCCTAGGCAAAAGTCAGGCTGACAAGAGCCTTTCAAGACAGTAACCAGCAAATCAAATAAAGCCTTTGTTCTTTCAGACTGGAATGTTTCCCTTTTCCGCCCAAATGAGACGTGGATGTACAAACAATTTTGTGAGAAAAGTCTGACTCCACAGATGACCTTAGAGAGTACAAAGGTCCTTTGGTACCTGCTTGCCTCTGCTTCCACTAGCTAAATTTCTTGACAGACCGGTTATTTTATCCCTGAATTTCACATGGTTTTAAGCAGGACCAGTTGCCCTGAGGAAAAAGGCTCCCCTGCACAAAATTCTGTCCCTGGGAGTGCTCAGAAACAAGGAATATGCTTGACTTCCTGTCTGCTCTGCCTCCTCAGTGTGCCTATCACCAGCATTTGCTCTGCTCTTACTGTGATTGTTGTCTAGCTGACACAATTAAGCAATGAGTAAATCCAGTACAGCCTGGGATCAGTGCTGGTATACACACCAGGCAGCAAATTTCACTGGCTCTCCTAGGGACCATTATCCAGCCTACCTGACTCCTGCAGGGTCTGGCAGATTCTGCAGAGGGCCCCACAGACCAAGATCTATGACTGGCTGACCCTGCAGACTGCTTCCCCCTGGACTACAGCTGGAGCATCCTCTAACTAAAAATTATTTTGAGCATCTGGGAGAAAGCTTCTTCATGACACTTAGAAAAAAGGAAAAAAAAAAAAACAGCAAAAAAAACAATAACCCCCCCCAAAAAACTCAAACAAACAGACAAACAAACAAAGCCAAACAAAAAAACTTGATGGATACTTTTTTTTTTCCCCATTCTATTCAGAATACTATGGGATCTGGGCACTGAACTTCAAGAAGGAGATAGGCCAAGTGGAGAAAGTCCAGAGGAGAACAACAAGAATAATCAGAGGTCTAGAAAATGGGAAAAACTAACTTTAATAATTCTTAGTCTCCAGAAGAGACACCTGGAAGAGAGTACTGAGAGGTATATCAAACAGGGTCTGGCTGTGATGGAAATACTAGGAAATATTGGATTTCACTTCAATCAGAAAATTCATATATAATACAAGAAAAAATCTAGAAACTATAAGGACAAAGAATACATTGACAGGAAAGTTTTCTGAGTAGATATCCTGGTAGGTCTTCAGGAACAAGTCAGATAAAGATCTGTCAGAAATGGCAGTTGATCCTGTCTTGGTTAGGGGGAAGGACCAGACGACTTTTTGTGTCCTTTCCAGCATGATGTGTGTGTGTTCTACGCTCTTTGATGGAAAACCATCAAGGTTTGAGTTTGCATGCTTTTTCTAGACACTTAAGTTGACCAGGAATCAGATATGTAAAGGGAATCCACCCACACATGTAGAGGGAAAAAAATAAAAAAAAAAAAAAGAAAAAAAAAAAAGGAGAGAGAAATTAGAAAAAGAAAGGTAGAGGAAGTCTGCACAGCTCCAAACAAACCAAACAGAATGTCTGAACCCTTAGCAGGGCAGACTCCAGGCAGCTACTCACTGGTTATGCTAAGGACCCAGGCGTATGCCTGAGAGTCCAATGGAAATGGGAAATTATTATGCAGTTGAGATGGATGTATCTGCTGGTTTGGCTTTGCCTGCACTACATTTACCTGTGTTAAATAAACAAAGAAAGTGCTCCAAGTGTTGCTCTAAGAGTGAATAATAAGTGGAACATTTCTTCTTTTGTTAGTAGCTTGTGTCCTTGCTTATTAAGTCTCGGGCTGAGCAGCCAAAGGGAGTGTTTGAGACATAAATGCCGGAGGGGACTCCCACTGCTGAAAGCAAAGGGCAAGCAGCTTGAAATGTGCTACTTCTATTCCTGGAAGACCATGATGATCAGAAATACAAGCTCTGTGTCCTTTACTCCCTGCCTTTTCTTCTCTTTTTCCTGCTCCTTCTCTATCCCTTTGAATAGCATTCAGGAAGTTCAAAACTCATTTGTAATGGCAAACCAGTGACTAACAGAGAGAAATTGTTCTTTTGTCTTTTGCTAACTAAATTAGCAGAGATCAGTTTTGGACAAACTCCTCATTTTACTTAGTGGCAATGTAAATACCAAGATATACCCTGCTTTTGTCTCTCTCTCGGTCTTTATATTCAGTTTTCAAATCACTGCAACAAGGCTTCTACTCCCTGGAAAAATCTAGAGTATGAGAATATAAGATAAATATCAAGATTCACTTGCCCTTTCAAAACCCAATCCATCTCTCATTAAAAAAGGGGGAATACTTATCCAATACACTGCAAAGTAACAACTTCTCACACCAGACCTTCATGTGTCTTTTAAGTCGTTTCCTCATTAAAGCTTCCTCTGCCTTATCAAACACCTCAGACAAAACAAAGCTTTGTTAATCCTAGCAAGAAACATGAATTCCTTTTCTAAGGAAACAGGAAAAGCACAGGGAAAAAAACTTTACCCCCTTTTCACATGTCTGTTAAGGTTTTTAGCCCCAGCACAGCTGCTGAACACAACAGTTCAGTCACCCAGAGAGCAAGACACAGTCTCTCAACTTCTACCTGAGACTTCCCCAGAAGCTCACTGGAGCCAGTGCAGATATTATAAAGTGCTCCCCTTGCAAAGCAATGACATGGCAGAGAGCTGATCCAACATGGAATGAGCAGTGCCGTGCTTTACTTTATAGCAATTCACCCCTGCAATTATTGCCAGATGTTTGCAAATGTTCCATGAGTCTCCCCTCTAACATTAAGTGATCCTCCCAATTTTTTTTTAATTTTCAAATACTGAGGGGGCTGGTTAGCTACAGCTGGGAAAAAAACAAAAAAAAAAAAAAAAGGAAAAAAAAAAAAGAGGGGGGAATCATATAGTGATTTTCCTTTTGTTATTTCTGCTGTTAGTCACAGAAATGAAACCATTTGAGTAATAGCAAAGCCCACAGTGCTACTGAGGCACATGATAAGAATTTTATTTTCAATTGTCTTATCAAAATTATATACCTCAGCTTCAGTAATGTGAGCTGCCCTTCTATTTAGTCGTGTAATTGAAGAAGTTGATATTTCATTGCTAGTGAATGCTGTAATTTTGAAAAGAAAGAGAACCTATTTTAGATAATGCTTATTAATACACAGATTAAGTGTTTCAGATAAAATTTGATGACACTGCTCCCTAATAGACTTGTATTTGTAGGCAGCAGAATGAAATATATTGACCACTTCATCCTTCTTTGGAACAGCTGCTGGAGGATTTACCTGCAATTACCTACCGCAAATGAAATAAAAGATTAGTAGAAATGAGATGTCACTTTGGACTTACAGCTCCTGTTGCTAGGGAAACCTCAGAGTTAGCATCCTGATTAGGGCAAAAAATTGCTGTAACCCTGCTGAACCTTTGTCAGCATCAGTGGTTGGCAGAGCTGCAACATCTGTTTGTCTGGCCAGGGACAATGATTTCCCACTGTCATCTCCTGGTTGACTGAACAGCCCTTTCTGATGGTGCCCCATCCAGACATCAGCTCACAAAGATACATAGCAGGGACTGTGTAACTGAATTACACAAATGCAACACCAGGGCAATTAGGTGGGTAAGAGAGAAAGACTGATGGAGGAGGGAGATTAATTATGTTTAATCCCCACTACCCCTAGTATAAAACAATTCAGAGCTATCCAAACACCCAGTCTCCCAACAACATCTGCGGGAGCACATTTCATGCAGGAAGCTCAATGATGGAGAGACATCAGTCAAGTGAGATCCTGGCAAGAACACCTGCAAAAGGACTTGAAACAGTGGAACAAGGCCAAAGAAAATAAAAATATATTTAAAATAAAACTAAAAATATATTTATTCTTATATGTTTGTGCCTGGGCCTCCAGAGAGGCAAAACAGGTGGTTATGCAGAAAGTAATGCAGGTGGGAAAAATAGTGTTATATCCTCCCTGTGGAAGGAGATGTTAGCTCCTTACACTGCCCTGAGGAACAGACTCCTTTTGCTTTTAAGGAGTCTTAAGGGGAAATAACTTCAGGGAATCTTGACTCTACCACTTTCCCCCACATTGGGGAACTCTCTTTGAATATCTCAGTGCCTGCAGCTTCACTGAGGTGCATCCAGTACAGCACTCCTGACACTGCAAGCACTGAGACGGGCTCGCGCTTGGATAATGGCAAGGCAACAGGTTTCAGACAAGTTCAGAGGCTTCAGAAGATAAGTTAATGCTTTTTATTTGTGGAGTTTGAAAGCTGCCAGGGATAAGCCTGTCAGCACAATGGAATTAATTGCAGTCAGCGCTTGGCTGGATTTAATGAAATAGATGCTGTTGTGTTTTTGTACTCTGTACTTCTGCTGCAAGTCTGTTGGGGGTCTGACTTTTAAAAACACTCTAATTCTCAAAAACACATAAGAGAGGTACTGCAAACTAGTAGGTAATTTTGTTTTCCAAAGCCTTTGCTAATACAGTGCATTGCCCATCATTTCAGCCAACACAAATACTGAACTTGAGCTACATGCAAATTAGAGCATAAATCTATAAAATTATCTCATATTTAAATTATTAGATTACTTTGTCCCTGCCCTTTGGAGAAGAATCACTATCCCTAAGAAATGCAAATGCTGCATGATTAGTTCATGACCAGAAACACCAAAACCACTTCATTAGTTCTTTCTTCTTTAATGTTACCTAAGCACTGACTTTTAAAAATAATCTGGGATTAGTATCTTAAATATGCACAGACAATCTTGCATTCTTCTATCCACAACTTCAGTACCAAAAGAAACATTACAAATGCCAGGACTGTAGGAGTGTTGAAAGGAAAATTACATTAAGAGCTCAGGAAATCCTGCCTGTCTGTGTAGTTATGACACTCATTTCTTAGAGATTTGAGAATTTCAGCACTGAAATTTGATGTGTTCTAATAGTTGAATGCAAGGTCTTTTTAGCTGCAGTGATTTCACTACCACTTCCAGTAGCCCACCACATCTTTCTGTTGTGGATTACACCATGTTGTGTGGGGTGTGGCAAGAAGGAAGGTAAGCCTGTTCCTTAGCCATCCCAGGTGAGAGAAAATGAGCCATTATGCTGAAATTCTCCCAAAATGTCCCAGGCTGTAAACAGTGCAGTGCAGTTCAGCACTTGCAGCTATGGGAGGGCTGTGCTTCTAAAATGAGAACCTAAATATTCAGCTTTTTCCTCAGGTGGAAAACTCCTTTCTGATCTCAATAATTCTAAGCAAACTGCCATCCAATTGCTAAATTTTATAAAAACAATTTCTTTTATTGTTTTATAACTCTGCTTAATTAAGGAATATTTTCATCTCGATTGTTTTTTTCATTAGCTGGAGGGAAGAGACTTTTCTTTGGAAAATTGTTTGTGTGTGTGTATGTATATATAAAATGTATATGTGTATATATATGTATATTATATATGTATGTATGTGTATATATTTGTGTATGTGTACATGTGTGTGTGTATATATCTTTATATATATATATATATATGTTAATTTTTTTTTCAGTCTTCAGTAGTTATTTGGCCAGTTCATAGCAGTTTAACAGCAGAAACTTTGGTACTTCTGAGCACACTAAAGCCTTTTATAAACATACACAATCAAAATATTCTAGTTTGTAATATATTACAATATATTTTACTCATAGCCATGTATCTCTTCTGTCTTAAGAATTGCAGGTGCAGTAGTAAGAAATTAAGTGAATCTTATTATGTATGGAAACACAGCTGATGGGTTGCTGTTCCAGAATAATAAGAGGATTTCCTTTGTTCTTTTTCCCATGAGTTTTTGGAATCTATTATGAGTTCTGTGAGAAGATAGTCCAAGGAATCAATGCTCTCCTTTAACCCAAATGAGAGAACTCATAAAGTTGTTTTTACTACCTCCACGTCATACAAGAGCACCTCAGTGCTATTCACACCCCCATTTTGGTGGGTTGACCTCAACCAACAGCCAAACACCCACACAGCTCCTCATTGTCCCCTCTTTAGCTGGATTTTTTCCCTGATATTATGCTATGAGACATCTGCAGGCACTTTAGCTCCAAGTGGCCATCCTTCCATATTCCTGCCTATTCCTCCAGTAAGGATGGATCAGCAAAAGGCCTCTCAGATCCAAGGTCTGCAAGGTCTGCTGTGTACTCTCTGCCTCAGATTGGTGCCCAACCAGAACCTGCTCAACCTCCTTTCCCAGCAGGGAGAAAATAGAAAGAAACCAATAAAATTCATGAGAGAAGATCCTCTGTTCTGCTGATGGTCCTGGCCATGCTGTCCCAGAGGAGGCAAAAAACACCTTTGAAGAGATGCTAATTCAGAATGGCTGAGACAGAGACCCAGCTCCCAACTCCAGTAATCATCACAATAGGCAGAATGAACAAAGCAGAGGTCAACATATCCATACCAGCAGTCATAATTAAGAGGCAAAAAGAGGATTTGTTGGCTGCATTTTCCCTTTCTGGAGAATTCAAGTGCCCTTTTCTTGGCAAATATTCACCACAAAAAAACCCTGGGAAACAGTGCCAATATTATACCATATGTAGTGTGTGGATAGAGAGCACAAAAAATGCCAGTGGAAGACTGACATTAACATAAACCATTTTTAACTCCAGGCAGAGAGGAAGTTCATCATTATGTGCCTATCCATCCACAATGCCTCATGGCATTTATAGCTGCAATCTGAGATGGGATAGAGCCTTAACTAGAAGGATATCATGTTAGCCAAGGGTTTTGTGATACTTCCTATAGTCTACAACAATAAGAACTTATGGAATTTCTGCTCCTGGGATGGTTGCTTATATCAGCTGCTAATATTAGAGGAACATTTACTATAAGAAAAATAAGGAAATTCTGAACGAGGGACAGAAAAAACATCTGGAAAACTAGGAAAAGGGAGAAAGGAGACCACAGCAAGGCACAGAAGAGACTATGTCTGGTGGAGAAAATGCTTCAGTTTGTGCACCTTAGTTAGGAGTAATCAAAACAGGAGTAGGATTCTACTAGACTATTTTAGCAACAGTTTGTTTGCTTTTCCAGATTAAGTTTATGGATTACTAGAACTCTCTAAAAATAATGATCAGAGACAGGTGCTGTCTGAATTAAATGAACAACCATTGCACACAGAAGCAGCAACCTTGAGGAAAAACACATTTGAAAATATTCCTCGCAAGCATTCATCAAACTAGAATTTTGCAGTTTTCGTGTTCCTTCTGTCCAAAGAATAGCTTCTGGTAATGTCTGTCCTGGTGATGAAGGTAAAAGTGAAATTTATGCTTTACAACAGAAAGGAAAAAGACATCTTCAGACTGCTTTGAGATTTTGTAGTCTTGCACCGAAGGCAAAACAAAAACTAGAAATCCTGATTCCCTTGAAATCGATGGCAAAAATCCATTTCATTCAGTTATTTTAAGATTTTATATACCAGAGGTGCATAAAAAACCTGAGGATACAAAATATATGTAGCTGTAAGCATCCCACCACAGCAATCCTACATTTAATATATGGGCTGTTATATATGGGGTGACCCTGGTCAGATCCTACTGTGGCTGATCTAATTAGTTCAGGGCTAGTACACAAGTTCAAGTGTAAGCATTACTTAAACCACAAACAACAACAATTAATATGCATTAAATAAGCTTTTCCAGGTATTGACATTTTGCTGTGCAAAGACTACTCCAATAAGAAAGCAAAGAGCAAACTTCAGTTTCACTGGTCCATGGGAAGACTCTTTCCTTAAAATCTGCTCTTTTTCTAATAAAGTCTGTCTTCTAAACAGTGGAATTTGAAGCTGAACATCTGTGAAGTGAATATTTTCAGTACATGCTAATTCAGAATGTGCTGCAGGCAAAAAAGGTGCAGCAGCTGTGAGCACCACAGGTTCTGGTTGGGTGCCAGTACAAGGCAGTGAGTACACAGCAGACCTCGACTGCTGTGTACACTCCAGATCTGAGAGGACCTCTGCTGAATAGTCCTCACCGAAATGATGGCCAGGAGCACAGCAGGAGGGCCACTCAAAGCAAAAGTCACTGCAAGTCTTGTGGAATACATCGGGGAAGAGATAAATTTGAGAATCAAATCTAGAAAGTCTAACAAAGTTCACGAGGAGGCATGATGGTGATCTGACCCTTCAACACCTACCTGTATCAGGCATGTGTATTCCCTCTCTCTTGACATTTTTCTAGGCCACATCCACTAATTAGTTTAGGGTCCTACTTTCTTACAATTAGTAATTACAGGATGAACAGAGGAGAGAAGGGAGAACACATTTTCTTGACCAGGTTAAAACCAGTCCTACACAAACCTGAGTAAAATAGATGAATATGCATGCTCCAGTTTGAATATGTGGTTTGTCAGCTACTTGCCTACATGCATTTAACACCCACAGAAGGCCTGAGGCAGCAGCCATAGACTTTCTTCCACTTGCTTTTTGCAGAGATCTTACAGAAGCCCCAGAGGAGTTAAATTACTGGCATTGTGACACTGTGAATGGCTTATAGTGGTGTATTACTTTCCAAAGCATTGGTTGGCTCAACGTAAGCAAAAGTGGAGCTGGTGCCTAATGGCTGGGATCTAATTCTGCTGAACTCCCAGCCACAGCCTCTAGCATCTCAGGAAAGTTGGCTTGTGTTTGTTAGGTAGTCATTTTCTTTTATTCTGTGCCTCAAAGAGTGATATAAGCTGAGTCTTGGCGTTAACTGTGCCTACATGCAGGTGCAGATAGCTGACAAATTAGGAGAAATAATTCTGATTCCTCCATCTTTTGCCTCAGCTGTTTAAGCTAGGTGAAAAATGAGTTTAATTTGGATTTGGCTAGTCAACAATAGTAGTGTACATGATTTGTAAGGTGAAATATAGCCCAATTCAGCTTCTTGACAGAAGAAAACATTTTATTTCTAGGATGAGGAGGGCTAGGAAGAGAAAAGCTAAAGGGGACAGTGTAGATACAGAAGAATAGAAAGCGACTCTGACCTTAGTGAAACCATCTAGTGGAGGGTTTATATTATGTATGGTTTATATATAATAAGAAAACAATTTGGATAAAATCTTAGTTCTGTTGAAATTAAGAGTCAAAGCAACTTCCATATGAAATTGCAAAGAGAAGGAAAGCATGAAATCCCATTTTTATACACCATTTCCATAGGGGCTACAGTAAATTTTTAAAATTCTACAGCCATAATGGAGACATGCCTGGGTCAAAGCAAAGCACATCTTCTTACAAATATCAAGGAGTCTGTCTCCAAGGTAGGCTTCTCACAGAAATCTTTGGGTCCCCTCCACTAGCCTCTTTAAGATAGAGCATCTATCTGCATGCCTTTGTGAGAAAGATGTGTTCATTTATGGCTCTGGGGCTCGTTTGGAGGGCTGATAATTATTGAGAGTCCCATGTTTCTGTCTCACTGGCTTATCCTGTGTCCCTTTAAAATGTCTGAGTGTAGATGGATGCTGACTGTATGGGGCTATCTTGATATGAGTGTTTCCTAATTGATATCATGATAATTTGGAGTTCAGCATCAGTGATGGTGCCTTTTCTTCTGACAGCAAAGGGGTTTCCTTTTGCTAAATAGCAAACTAATGAGCATGCTGAGAAAAGAAAAGGGAATAGGGAAGTCAAATTGCTGATTTGGTAGTTTCATGCTGAGGCCCACAGAAAAAGAAATGTAACACATGAAAAACTTGTGAAGTAATAGAGAAGATGAATGGCTGTCAGACAGAAAAGTTTGGGGGAAGGATATAACTGAAGAAGGAGATGGAGGGAAAAGAGGATGATGCAGCACCACAGACCATGGGAAATTCTGAGTTCTGTCATGATATGGAGAATCAGCAGAGCCTAAAGCCCAGTGGGGGTACGAGTTGATTAAAACGCAGGCAGGGGCTGATTTTCAATCTACTGATTGAAAAAAAAAATAGATATTGTCTTCACATCACCATTCTAAAGGAGATTTCAAAAGCATTCCAGAAATTCTGACAATTATTTGTGTTGACAATGAGGTATTCCTAATCAATAAGACAATTTCTCTACTGAAAATAAGACAATTTTTTACTGGGGAAAAAATTTATTATACAATACTTTTGATGGCATGATACAGATTGGAGCAAAGCCCCTGTTGTCTGAATTCCGGGATGTTGTGCTTTCTATTGGAACAGTTGGTTTAAAAACTACAAATCACTTTCCAAAAACCCTTTCTCATCGCAAAAGTTTTGAATCCTGCACTGTATATTAGACTACTTCAGGCAATTTGAATAAGGACTTTTCTTCCTCCCATCCTCTCAGTAAAATGTCTCATAATCAATTGCAGTATTTAAAGTAAACCATTTGGTACTGTATACATCAATGCATTTTTTACCTGTTTTTCACTTTTGTAGTGAAATGAAATTGTGTTTGCATGCTGTTAAGGTTGGTTTGGTTTCTTTAATTTAAATTAAATTGTTTCAACTCCTGCCATTCCAATGTGCCAACTTTTAACCCAGGAGGATGGGGAAACATCTGCAGAAACTCAAATATTAGCCAGACTGATCCCCTCTGTACAAGGCAAATGAGCATTCTGTAAATACAAACCCTGTGTGCTGATTTCCAGCTTCAGATTATCCAGCTTCTTTGCACTGGAAATAACTTTTAGAAAATTTCACTTATCTGTGCACAATCACAAGCTTTGCCCTGGGGCGTGCAGAAGGCCTACAGAAGGGATCAGTCTCTTCCAAGCTCTTTGTTGACATCCTGCAGTCAGCATCCCTTTCCTCCCCCCATGGGTCTCTCAGAGAGCATCACAAGTGGAAATCATGCCCAGAAATCCTCTCTTATGCACCTGCTTTCCATTCTGCTTTTTTCATAAGGGCCAGTTGGAGACTGGGGTGTTCTTTGACTTATTCTTCCCTTCATTGAGCTAAATGCTTGTTTTATACATTCAAATCCAGTTTTATACATTCTTGCCTGTTCTCAGGTGCTTCTGGGAGCATCTTTAAACTCTCTGTAAATATTAAATTGTATAGTCCCAGTTACAGCTGCCCCTCTCTTCATGTGTATAGGGAAGGCAGTTTCTACTACTAAGATGTGAGAACAGCTGCAAAGACTAAGATATAATTGCAATATTGTCACCTTTAGTTAATAAAACATTTGGAGCAGCTAAGTAGCAGTAATATAACAGATTAGGAGCAAATGTTGGCTCTATTATCTGCATCTATTACGTTTGTGTCTTGACTTAATTTTGGCTACATTCTGTTCTTTGGGAGCATAAAGCTAAATGTCAGGGCTGCAGTTTGTAAGGTCTTGGGGAGTGGGTGTTATTATTGAGGTGTTAGAGCACGGGTTGGACTCCATGACCTTGATGGTCTCTTCCAACCTAGTCATTCTGTGAATTCTGCATGAATTATCTTTTCTGGTCTCTACTATCCTTACCTTCTATGTCTTCTACATCTTCTGCACCTTCTCTATCTATAATATGGGTATTTTTTATAACCCACTAAGGCTATGAAGCTTAACACAGAATTGTGGCACTATGCTGTAAACAAGCATTTTGTTTACACAGAGGTTGCCTTTTTTCTTTTTTTAATAAAGGTCCTTAGGGAGTAACTCTGGTGTTCATTTTGCAAGACATGCTCCCCTGAGGTCTGTCAGGCAATGTGCAGAGCACAGGGAACTCTGCCTATGGCCAAATCCCGCAGCTTCAGAAACAGCTGCCGAGATCCACAGCACGTTTCCAGGCCCTCCTGCCCAGCAGCTGCCCAGTCTCTCCCATTTGGGATGAGAAGCACCAAATGGAGCATGCAGAATAGAGAAGCTGGATCTTTGCTGTGTGTCTGATTCCCATATGGAACCTTCCAGCCTGTTTCCTGGAAACACTTTCAGGAAGCGAGTGGTTGAAAGATGCAAGGAAGCATCTGTACCAAGGCTTGGGGATGGAAGAATAAAACAGAACCGAACAAAACAGAATAGAATAGAATATTTCAGTTTGAAGGGACCTGTAATGGTCATCTAGGGTCATCTAGTTGAGTTGACTGACCCCTTCAAGTGTGTCCAAAAGTTAGAGTAAATTATTGACGGCATTATCCAAACACCTTTTAAATATTTACAGTCCTAGGACATCAATCATCCCCCTAGGAAGTCTGTTCCAGGGTTTGGCCACGCCCTTGGTAAAGAAATCCTTCTTGATGTCCATTCTGAACCTCCCCTAGCACAGCTGTGACAATTCCCATGTGTCCTGTTATTGGAGAGAAGAGACCACCACCTGCTTCCCCACTTCCCCTCCTCAGGAAGCTGTAGGGAGCAATGAGGTTGCCCCCAGCCTTCTTTTCTGCAGACTAGACAAATCCTAAGTCCTCAGCCCTTCCTCCTGGGACATGCCTTCCAGCCTTTTCACCAGCTTTGTTGCTCTCCTCTATACACAAATTGATGAGGCATGGAGACAAAGTTGTTTCAGCAGTAGTACTATTTCTCCTGCTCCTGACACTGCTGTTTGATCAATGGTAGAAGAAAGCAGCTCTCCATGTGCTTATTTGATGTTGGCTTCTTCCTGAAGCTTTTTTGTGTACTTTGAAAAAGTCACATCTTTGCAGCAAAGGCAAAGATGAAGATGCTGCAGCCTGCAGCAACCAGTGCCTCATTTCCTGAGCCAGTTTCTCTTTGGCTGCCACTAGAATTTCTGCCTGAGGAGCCCTGAGGTCCAGCATTATTAGTGGTATCATTAGTAAAGGGTGGCATTGACTTGGTGGAGTACAAAGGGATATTTTTATATCCTGAGTTATGATGCAACATGAATGATAGACTCATAGAATCATAGATGGAAGGGGCATTTAAAGGTCATCCAGTTCAGCTCCCCTGCCATAAGCAGAAACATCTTGAACCAGATCAGGTTGCTCAGAGCCCTGAGCATTCGAGCCTGGCCTTGAAAGTTTCCAGGGACAGAACCGCAACGTGTCCCAGTGTTTTGCCATTGTAAAAAATTGTAAAAAATTCCTTCCCTATATCTAATCTGAATAAGGCAGTGACCAATACATTGAGCATACTATATATTAACTGCAAGGAACACAATTGCTGCTACCATTGTCAGTCTCCATTTTAATACTTCTGCTCTGGAATATTGTCCTGGGTTGTAGTATAGGATATGCACAAAGTATTCTATCACCA
>VZSR01001685.1:12007335-12032820 GCA_013398615.1 Brachypodius melanocephalos | reverse complement strand
AATGTGTGACTCTGTCCTACTGCACTGCTCCATGCAGGAGAATGGAAGCTGGGATAAAGGTATCAATTCCCAGAAATGTGTGCTTTCTGAGCAGATCCATAGAATTTGGACATTGATTAGCTGATAGTAAGATGTTAGAAAGCTTAGAGACCTGCTAATGGAATATCAATACTGCAAACCTTGCAGGTTGAAAACTCAGGATACCCATGCAAAGGATCCTATGGGATTATTCTACTTTCTTCTGAAACTTCATCTGGTTTCACAAGAAAGTAGAATATTCCCACAGGATCCTTTGCATGGATCTGGTCACCCTAATTACTATTATTTTAAATTTCCTGCATTATCTCTTCCTGAGAAGGAAAACCTTCAGTAAAATCCACTGGAGACATGGAGTGTTTCCATTCTTTGGAGGCTGCCCCCTAACACTTTTAGAATCAAGCAGTTTTGTATTACCTCTGCTATGTCCACTCCTACGAAGCTCCATCTTCTCTGCTGTCTTTCTGCTAGCAAGATAGGCTGTGATAAGGCCTGAGGCACACCTTCCTTTCCATTTTTACCACTGCTGGCTCCCAGCAATGGGTAGGACCTTCCACTTTGACATCACATAATCCTTCTACCTTCTGTAATGCTAAGAGAAGTGGTAGGATTTTGAGCATCATTGGTCATTGATGGTGACCAATGGGCAGCATCTAGTGGTCAAAGCACTGTCTCAAAGAAGGTTTTGGCCTGAAATCTTCAGACATGAGGAGTTTGTTTGCACTTTGCAATGAAGTATAATTTCCCTGAGGCCACAACAGTTGTGGAAGCGTTCTGTTTGGCAGCCTCGGTGAACAGAGAGGCTTCACAGCTGGGTGAGCAGTTTGAACGCATCACCCCTTGCAGGAAGACCCTGATGGCCTCCATGGGGTAAGCCCCTGAAAGTTGAGAGATGTGAACAGCAAAAGAAGAACGAAGCTGAACAACAGAGCAGTGAGAGCATGTTGTAGCCATCAGTTGCAGGCTATCCTGGGAAGAGAGTTGTACACGGAGGTCGTTGGTTATGTACGCAGTTGATGAGCATCTCTGTTTGGTGTGACTACTCACACCACAGCCCACAGACCAGCTATGTGCCTGAACAGAAAAATAAATACCAAAACTAAATGCTGCTAGCAAATTTTGTCATGAATTTTGGGAAGGAGTCTGAATATCAGACTCTAATACCTTGTATCAGAGCAGGCTTTCTGCTTTTGTCTTTCAAGGGTTGCTAAATTAAAGACTTGCATGTACTTGTGAGGCTTTCCCCATTTCTCTGGACCTAAGAAATTGTGCAAAAAATGTTAATTCTATGCCTAGAATTCTGGTGGAAAACTGCAGATTTCTTCCTTGAATTCTTCCAGTAACACAGGCACTCTGTATGTTATGAAGCTATTCCTTGAGAACATTACTCTTCTGGAGAGACAGCAGTTCCTGCCTGCTGCTTACATTTGTCTCTGTTCAAACAGCTTGGGAGGTTCTGGTGCCTGCCACCAGCACTGGCTTTTTACTATAAGCGAAGATCCATGTACTTTGGCAGATAATGAATCTCCTGGTTAATTATCTCCTTTACTTTCTATTTACCTGCAGACCACCTCTCTGCCCTACTATCTAATTTCTGGCTCTTTCCTGTTAAATACACACACATATTTAAACCATTTTTGCTTGTTTTCTGTGCATAATTGTTTCCAGTCAGAAATGGGCTGTAAGCCCTGCTTTGTACTTACTCAGGTTAGGTTTGCATGCACGAGTGTCTGGCTTCCTTGGGCTTATTCTGCATTTTTTTTTTCCCAGTACAGAGCAGATTGGCCCTCTGACACAGAAGAGTAAAACATTTGCTCCTACTGCCTTGCCTTACATAAGTATGTGGTCTTAGGTGTAGTTATTTCACAAAGGATTTCTGACCTGGTAGTGAGCTACTGTGATAGGAGGGTCTGTAATTACCAATGTGATACAGGACTTCATCTAAACATGCATATTCAAGCAGATTCAAGTCTTCTTTTAGACTATTGGCAAGTTGCCTGATGTTTGGATTTTTTAATTTGAACAAAATATTTTCCATGCCAAAATAAACTGGGGGTGCCTGGTCCTGAATGGCTTCTGCCCTCCTTTGAAACCCCTTGTCCCAGATGCCAAGCTGCCCCAGGATAGGGGCAAGGCTCTTTTCAGCCACAGAACAGAGTGGTTCAAAATGACCAGAAACTGTGCAAAGAGGAGATTAGACCAATCTAAACTAATTCTGTGTTTTAGTTGTATCCACAGAACAAATCCAGAGTGTGAACTGGTCACAGAAATCACCTGTATGTGGAGGTCATAACCTGTATGGAGCTTTTGCAATATTTTCCAGACCAAAAAGATGAGGGAGCACAGCAGATGAGTTTTGCACAGAAGTCATCCTTTACAAAGTGCAGAAGTTCATGAACGCTGGATTAACAGATACAAACCTGTATTGCATCAAGTTATCAGATTTGTCTCTCAATGCTCAGCTCCTTGCCTTGGCTGCAGGTTCTATAAATTACCTGGGAGTTTTGAAGGCATTAGTGCCTTTCTCTGTTGTGTCTGTAACAACATTAAGGCTGAAATGATTTTCTTATAGGTTTAAAAATAATGTTGTAAGTACCTGCTTCAAATCTGGCTGAAGTTAATGGGAACTGGCTTAAGCAGGTTTCAGTCAAGGTCTGGGGATTTCAAAAAGTTGTTCAGAATTGCCTGCATTTATTACATTATGACATGGTTGTCTGAGCTATAGTAGATGTGGGGCCCTAGCCAAGACAGTTTCCAGCTGCTAGCAGAGCTGCTCCCAGGGCAGGAAAGAGCTGCTCAGAAGCCAGGCTGAGTTTTGACCCCAGCAGACAGCTCAGCTCCTCCAGCACGAGATGTGAGCTCCGCAATCACAGCACATCCCAGGACAGCAGCAAGGACCCCAACCCCATGCCCCACTTCCCCTTGGCTGTCAGGGAGGGTGGGTGAGCAGCCAGGTGGCATTAGCCTGTCCCAAGTTCTGGGCTGTCCCTGGGGCTCCTCACTCTGCTCCAGCTGTCAGCTGGATCCCTGTGTGTCTGCAGTCCCATCTCCAGAGCTGCAACAGGTGCCTCAAACACCATCCCCCTCGCCCCTGGCCTCCTCTGCAGCCAGCAGCATTGGGATGAACACCTTCTAGGAGCAGGACTGTTATGGGCTGGTGCCTTCCAAGAAGTTATCACTTTACCACAGTACCCCAGCAGAGAATCAGCTCTCCCCTGGGCTGGTCGCCAGACACACATGTAGCACTGATAGTGTTTCTGCCTCAGGAAATTCACTGTCAAGAATTTATAGCAGGGCTACTTAATACATTTTTACTATTTTCTGCTGGGTAATTTAATCATTATGATTTTATGATTAGGAATGGAGCATGGTGTTTTCTTCTTTGTCAGGCTAGCCTTACACATAATACTACCTTCAGATGGGGAAACCTCATCTTCTCCCTGGAATATGGAAGGATAACCAAGAAAGTAAATAATTTGGGGAGTTACAGAGAGATCTGGCAGCATTTACATTCTGAGTTGGGTATATAAACCAAAAAAATGTAGAAGTTACCAGAGCCAGAGCTCCTAAGATTTTACGGTAGCTCTCTGACAAAACTCCAACCTTTCTGGAGCTTGTTCAATTTGCAAAAGGTGGAGGTGCATGTAGGAATTGTGATGACTGGTTTTGCACAGCTTAGTGCTCCTGGTGGTCTCTGCTCATCTCCACCTGATGCCAGTCTGAGAAGCACCTTAATGTGCCAGCTTCTGCCTGCAAATTTCTAACTTGGAAATTCCACATACAAGCTTCCTAGCATTGCACTCCTAATGTTTTTCAGCCAGCCTTTCTCCCAAGCCTGGAGGTTGCTGACAACACCTTTACTTGAAAACTTAATCCTAATACTTACATCTCTCTCCAGTTCTTGTATTTCTGGATGTGCTAAAGTGATTTTTGTGCTGTTATTTTTGGAAGTGTGGGATAAGGAAAAAATAACTTGCACATTTAAGCTACAGTTGACCCTTTGAGACTGACTGCTCGTCATATTCTCCTTCAAAGATGTACTTTCCCAACATAAGCATGCTCAGGAGAAGGGAGGGAGCAACAAATCCAACCACAAAGATTCATATTCCTTTTTGGTAGGACCGAATCATTCCTGCCAGAATATGAAGCAATTCCTGTATCCCTGCCAAAACAATTGCTTGATGTGCTCTCCCTAATAGCTCATAATGAACCACAAACAAGCTTTTAAAGTAGGACTCACATGCTTACAGCGTTCTTAGACTATACATCTGGATAATTGAACAAAGAGCCAAAGAATAGCACAGCTAAAGGGGGACACAGTGTGCTTTTTAGCACTTTACTAATTAAAACAACGGGCCTCTAAATGACAATGTTTTCACTTTTTTAGATATTTGAACACTCAAATTGCATAAAGACATTCCTCCAATCAGTTTGCTGGAAGAAAAGCCCTGATCCTGAAAGAGATGCACATAGATGCTTCTCTTCCCCCATTCAACCAGGGAACATTTACACAGGAAATGTCACAGGTAGGCTCTTTGTTTAAAATCATGTTAGTCCTACAATGATGTGGACTGTGTATATTGTGATCTAGAATGTTTGATCCACAGCAGTATCTGTTAAATACACTTGGCACCTACATCAAACCTACTGAAATCAGGGTGCACCTCCCTATTGACTCGGTGGCCTTCACTTTCTGTACTCCCTTTTTTAATATCTTCTCAAAATTTTTAAAATTAGACTGTTTGTTCTTGTAATAAACCAGATTTTTTAAAAGAATTAGTGGATATCCAAAGCACTTATCTAATGCTTTCCATCCATATATCTCAATCACAAGAAACGTTGAATATGTGTGGGTTTTATATCCATTTTTGATCACTGGGATAAGAGAAGCACACAATATCCACATGACTCACCCAGGGTCAGAGCAAGACAATGGTGTAGAAAGAGATCCAAGTATCCCTAATTTCCCAGGTTGTATCCCCAGGAGAATATTTCCTTTTACATGAAAGGAGCAAAAAAAGCTTTTATTCATTCATGGGAAAGAAGGAAACAAGTATCCCTGAGGATGAAAAGAAATTGTTAGTCCAAACTTCACAGAAAGTTTTTATGCTGTATGATTTGCAATATCCAGCAAAGTTCAAGAGCTGCAGCACTAAATCATAGATAGAAATTAAAAGCTATAAGCAAAGGGTGAAAAAATAGTTTTTTAATAAAATGTGGGAGAAAAGGAGGAATTGGTGTGGCAGAAAGCTGCAGGCAAAAGCATTTCAAGGGACTGGAAGCATCAAGCCTCTTGCACCAAGATGTGAGTTTATATTAATCTACAGCAACCACAGTTACTCAAGTTGAAAGGTATACTGTGCAAACACATATGTACAGAGGGAGCAGCATGCTCAAATACAGCTTAGGAGGAGTTTGAGACATCTCCTTACTGCTTTAGTTCACACAAATAGCTCCTGTGCAGTTGTTGGTGCTATCTGTGAGACTAAAAAGAGAAAAAAGTTTCTGGGGCCCAGACCGAGTTGTAACTTGGTCAAATGCTGAACAGCTGGAACATATTTTAGAATGTCTTTTTTTTTTTTTTTTTTAACTTTTTTTTTTTTTTTCTCCTGACTACTATTTCCAGGGACACTCTCAGCAAATGTCTATTTTGTTTCTTTTCGGATTTTAAAAATTTCAGGCCTCGGCAAAAGCAACAGAGTGACAAAAGAGAGTAGAAACTGCTGGAAGGAAAAATCCTGTTGTGGCTGGTGCACAGGCTGACATGCAGAGTAGTGTACCCTCCTCAGCCAGGAGCCCTGTTTGTCCTCCTCTTGCTGTTTTTTCACACACTGCATGACAGTGACAGGCATGCTCTTGTTCTCTGTGTGTTCCCACTGGATAAAATGCAGTGAAATTGCAGGTGCTGATTGCCCACCCAGCCAGGCTGCTGCATGCACAGATGGGTGCAGCTGTTTGCAGTACATCTCAGTGTTCATCACTTGCACAAGGGTATGAGCAGGAAAGTGAGTTGCATCAGGCACAGGACTCCAGCAGGAAACCTGTATGGAAAGAAATTGCTATGTGCATCCAAACCCAGAGAACATAAAGCTCTTGCTGAAGCAGTGGAAACCAGCCTCTAAGGTAGGGCATTGAGCTCAAGGGAGTCAGGTTCAATTTTCCAGTAGCACAACCTCAGATTTGTTTGATTCTGAGCTGGTTAGATAGATACATCAAAACACAGGTGCAGACAAATCAAAGCCCATGAAATCACCTCCCTTGTTCCTGTACCAGGGATCTTCAACACCAGCATTTCTCAGAAACCAGTAGCTGCTACAGGCAACCACTGAAACTCCAGATGAGCTCCTCTATCCAATCAGTTGCCTGGTGGGAGAGGTTGATAATTGGTGGAACTGTATTGTGGATATCCCCCAAGAGCCACGTTTCTCTTTTACTAATACTAGGCAGTATTTAATTCACTTTTCCAGCAGGAATTCCACTGAGGCCTGAGCTCCTTGTTCCCATATTAACAGAAGGTTTCTCCCTGCCTTACCTAGATAGACAGCTGGCCTGGTGCACAAAGAGCCAAGACATATTTTTTTCTCTCTCCAGACTTATTCATGCTCTGTGCTTATGTTGCTTTCAAAACAAAATTCAGAGTGGCTGTGCAGAATATGATTTGGACATGTGTCTCTGGAGGTGCATGGGAAAAAAAAACCACTAATGGACTCATATCCTGGCATCATTGACTGCCCTCTCCCTTAAAAAAAATAAACTAATAGCATTTTCAGTACATTTCCAACCACTTTTGACTTTGCTGATTCCAGAGGGAGAAGAACTATGGAAAACTATGCCATTTAGAGGAAGGGCTGTTTCTGAACTCTACCAGTGCATTTAGAGGAAAGGTTACAAAGGCAGAGTCACATTTTATCTAAAAGGGATGTTATCTTGCATTACATGCCAGCAATTGTAATTAATCTAAATGCTGTGAGAATTCCACCCTAATCTAAGACTCTTGATGGACATTTTGTGAAGACAAAATTTTGTCTGTTGTTGCACTCAGATTCTGCTGTGGATGTTTGCTTATTCCAGACCTTCATTGAGGACCTCATAAGAAACATGACACATGTCAGAAAAACACTGTAATGATAGCTCAACCATATAAAGATGTTTTACACAGAAAAATGTTGGCAGCTTAAAAGGTCAGGTTAAATGAAATACAACCATATTGTTTTCTTTCTATTCACAAGTGCCATAATTGGGTTTAGATGGCTTAGAAGGTTGGGCAAAAGTCCTTTATTGTCCTGTTTCACTTTAACATTAAAACATGTTCATACTTATGAATCCTTACATGGCTGACAAGCTGAAACAGAGTGGGGATCTATATTTGGGCTGGGCTTTTCTTTAATGTGCCAAATATTGGATTAAGTACTGTTTCGCTTGAGAAAAGGGACAATATCTAATCACGTCTCCTGAGACTGAATATCTAACTGGCATTAAAAGTATATAATATATTTTTAATATATTTATATATATATATGAGAATAAATTATAATACATATATAAATAATCCTGCATTGACTTAAAACTTGCTGTTTCTGCAGTATGATTCAGATTAGCAAAGAGATCCAAAGCAGCTCAAATGTGAAACTCACAGTGCCTTGCAATTGCTCTCAACACATACAATAATTTGTCTTCCTTCTAAATTATACTGGCTTCTGTACAGTTGAGTCTCATATGGATGGTACAAATCATTCAGAAAAGACTGAGCTGGACTGTTAATCCATCAATAGAGGGAAAAAATATGGTCTTTGCACATGAATATTATGTTGATAGAATAGTTGCAAAAGTTTTTGTATGCTCTAAAATAGAGTCGCATACTCATTCGTAGATGAATACAACAGAGGCCTAAGAAATTATTTTTCCCTTCAGTCTTACAGGTTATTTCTATCAGGTTCTTTTATACTGAGCAAAAGTTTTCGGTGTATGTACAAAATTATTTATACTTGTTCTACCAGCAAGCACTCTTCAATACAGCAGCCACATCCAAACCAGAATTAAAATCTTAGCTGCTACCCTGGTCTAAAAGCCACTCAGTTCTTTACAGTGGGGATGAGTGCTTGGGGATGGAGAGACACCAGGATCTGATCCCTGTGGGACTCTTGGTCCCTTTGCAGCATCGTGTGGTGGCACTGTGACCCCACAATATACGATGCTGAGACTCCAGAGAGTCTTCCCCATGACAGCTCGGGGTCTTCTTCGACCATCACATATCTCCAGAGGCTAAGGAGTCCCAGGGACTTGGCCCGTGGGCCACAACATACAGACTTACCAGCTGTAGCTCAAGCACAGCTGGAAAGAAATAATAGAGATGGGAAATGTCTGCTGGGAGAGGCCCTCAGCAAGCATTTAAATAAACTGATGAAGAAAGTCCATTTGTAGTGGCATGCATAAATAGCTCGTAGAAAAATAGGAAAATTAGGGGCAAGGATAAAATGCGATGTTTCATGATAGCTGAATGTTGCCAGGGCGATTCCACAAGATCTGTTCTGGGATTTGTGCACTTCAAAATTGCCATAAGTAATCTGTATGCAAAAGTTAAAAATGAGGCAAGGAATTCTGCAGAAGATAAATAATTATTTGGGATAGTGAAATGTGCAATTGTCTGCAAACAGTTACAGAAGGATCTCACAATACTGAGTGATAAGGCAATAAAATCACAAATTGAATTCAATGGGAATCACAAATGAAATGTCAATAAACGCAAGTAAGGCGCATGAAGGAGAAAAAACAACTATCTATATGACTATATACACAGTGATGAACTCTAAATTAGCTATTAGCTAGGGAAATTAGCTATTACCAGTCTAGCAAGAGATCTGGGAGTCATTATGGATAGCACTCCAAAAAGTCAGCTCCATGGCAGTGAAGTGGCAAAGAGTGCATTGGGAATTAATAGAGAAGGAAGTGAAAATAAACCAGAGCATCCTTGTAACATTATATACCTGCATGGTGAGCTTGCATTTTAAATACCACCAGTAATTTTACCTCCAAAGTTACCTCTTTGGAATAGGCTATGATAACATTGGGAAATACACTGAGAAGAATCACAGAGAAGTGAAGGAGAGCAAATAGGACAGAACATTTCTACATTGAAAAAGAGATGATGGATGGAACAGATATATGACTCAGTAAACAGTAAGAAAGAGCCTTTCTAATAGGAGCAGAAGAGGGGACTACTAAATAACTCCATGGGGCTGATAGAAACTCCAGGAATGTGCCATACAGCTTTTTTCTCTCTCCACCTCTCTTGTCCACAGTAATCTTTTTCCCTCTATAGTACTTGTTTAAGACACAACATTTTCCTTGTAACACTGTGGAATCGAGAAGTGAGCAGAACCAAAGGATCCAGCTCTGACAGGGTCCACAGGGTGACCTCAGCTGAGCACCTACCTCTCACCAGAGCCCAGGGTGAGAAAGGCAGCTGCATTGTGCCAAGAGCCAGGATGACAAGGGTGATGTGGGATTGAAGCTATTCTTCTCTCTGCAGTGCAAAAACCAAGTAGGAAGGGGAGAGAGATCCTCTCCTGAAGGGGAGATCAGATATTTTTGAAGAGCATCTTTAGAAGTTCTGGGAGCAAGCTGGGCAACGAGGAGTTATTTATAGAAGCTGGTACAAGCCTAGGACTGGCTTTGTTGGGAATTGGCATGCAAGGACCTGGTGAGGGGACAGAAAAGTACGCTTCAAAGAAGGAGGGAGTGAGCAGATTGATGGGCTTCATTTGGGAAAGGTCAAAGAATGAAGTTAGATAGGCATGTGTGATGGGGAAAATGTAGAAAAGGTGAATAAATAGTCAAATGTGAATTCTCAGGCAGTTTAATTGTGATATAGAAAATCATGGATAGTACGGTGAAGGCAAACAGGAAATGATTATTCAAATTTTTTAAAAAACACCTTAAAGATAGCAGATTTAAAGCAAATTTACAGAAATGCTTTTTAATGCACAAGTGGAAATCACTACAAAATGTTGGGGAGGCCAGCAGGATTGAAAAGAAGTAAACAAACAAACAATGACAGACCTATGTTTTCGGGTCATCCTTTCAATTAGTACCACCTGTACCTTCCTCTGCTTTCAAAGCAGAAGTCACTAAGGACCACCTTGGAGCCTTGTCCATGGAGTAGGTCCATCACAGTGCATTAGCTTCCCAACATGGAAAAGTACTGAGTGGGAGTGGGTATAATTTGTACCATCACAAAGCAGATTAAAGAAGCAACATCTCTACACTATAAATCAGCCCTTTCCATTTTCTTCTACACAAAGCTGTAGGACACATACTGTACTACATATAATTTTAAATTGTGTGTAATGGAAAAGGTACTGCTTTTCAAGGAACCTCTTAATCTCAACCTTTGAACTGGATTTCTTACAGTAAATTAAGTTCTAATTTTGATACTGACACCAGGGTCAGAAAACTAGGCTGTAACATGACTCTTTTTAAAATATACCTGTATCGGTTTCTGTGAGGGACAACAGGAATCAGAAACACTTCCTTGGCAATATATCCCAAGTTCGGGGGGTGAAAAAATTGTCTTTGTATAGAGAATAACACGATTGTTATTGTTTCATCTTTTCTAGCAGCTGAAATCATTGGTGTGACTCAATTAGCCCATTCAGATAAGGAGAGGTAGACAATGGTCTTATTTCTTTGTGGGGCAGAACTCGTGCATTTGCAAGGGAAAGTCTTATTGAAAGAGGATATCGTATCTATATATTTGCTACTGCAATTTCCAGGGGAGAAAAGCTTGACTGATTTCCACATAGTAGCCATTACTTGCTTCCCATTGAAATTCTTTTTTAAATGGGCAAGTAGGCAATTACCATGTAAGAGATAAATGGAATACAGAGTTAATGTCAAGATATATTCTTGTTGTATTATTACAACATTCATGTTAATCCACAGTTAATGTGCCTGTGTATTCTCTATCTCTTGGGCAGAATTTGCCTAAGTTGCACAAAGCCTTTTCTCTCTGTGTCTCTCCCTCCTTTTTCCCATACTGGTGTAGTTATAAAGTAGGAAGCATGTTACAACAAAGGAGCCTCAGACCAAGGCCCTGCTCTAAAGACCAACTGCAGCAATAGTGCAGGAGAGCAGGCTGCTGGTGACTGGGCAGGAGGAGTTGGTGATGGGCTCTATTACTCCAAACATGATATGAGATAGCAAAAGCCAAAGCAAAGATCCTACACTCTTGGAGGGGCAGTTCAGCAAACACCCAGTGAATGGAAAGCTGCTCTGCTTGTCCTCTGCCAGGCAGCTGTAGGAAAACTGCTGGAAATGCCAACACTGTTTATTTTTTTCCTTCCAGGCAGATTTTCCACAAAAAAAAAATAACATTTGCACTTGATTTAACATAGGTTGTTAGAAATGTGAATGAGGCAAATGAATTCTCTTGTGTCAGATAATTCAGCAACCAGGGAGAAAAATCTATGGTTTTCAAATGCAATACCTTTTTGTGAATTGGTGGGAAAGTACATATTCACTGGCTCCACCAATAATCTGAATCTTGTTTAAGGAAATGTTTTCCCACCTGCAAAAAAGCCACAGATAAATTTAGTGAATACATGCTGTTTATGACGCTCTTTCTTCCAGTAAAAAACAGATGGATCATATAAAGTTGCTGCAGTTTTGCTCCTAAAAACAATGTGACCCATTAAGTGTGTTAGGAGAGTTAGGAGAGGGTACCTGGCTCCTGAACATGCCCAGGAGACAGGAATTTAATTGCTCTCCATACCAGATATCATGAATGTTTCCTTGATAAAACTACTCCTCTCTTCTTCCCTCATAAAGATAACACCCTTCTACCTTCTGGGATGTTTTCAAGGATAAATATATTAAACATACTTAGGTGCTATGGCACAGATAAGGGATTTATAAAAGTGTCTAACAAGGACAGTCTATTCTCCATTGCACCATGCACAGCTCTTGACTCCCACGAGCACTTCCACCTTGGGACAAAGATTCATATATGGCAGATGAGAGCAGAGCCACCAGGCTGAACACCCTCTGGAACAAGGTCTATAACACAGTGCAGAATATTCATCAATGCAATGCTCTTCTGCCCACCTTAGACTTCATGGGTAATGTTAACAAAAGTTTAGTGCTGATGGATTTATCTGAAAGACAACTATGCAATGCATTAGATACTGCACTGGCATAAACCGTAATAGCTTTATTGAAAGTATTCTGAATTATACAAAACACCTCAAGATCTAGTCTAAAGTCTAATTGAATTAATGTATATTTCATATCTAAACAGTTAAGAGACAGGTACTCTCTCTGGCTGTATAAACTTATAGGAACGTGAAATATTTCTCCTGAAGCATGAACTCTGGATGGCTTAAATATATATATTTCCCTAGTTTTGCTATATGTACATTAGGGTTATTAACAATTTGTAGCCAGATTGTTAACAGAAAGAAAGAAGGGAAATGAAGAACAAGCAATTATATGATTTGGTTTACTAAACTCTTTTTTTCTGAAGTTGATATTCTGGTTTAGATCAGTAACTTTTGCAGTGCAATCAGCCCAAAGCAGGAAGTAGGCTTAAATATAAACATATATGTCTGTGTACTTTTTCTGATTAATTAATATCTTCTATTTCTTGGCTGAATAGTGACAAAAATGCCCAAAACTATTCATATAAATTTCTAACAAATCAAACAATTTTTATTACTAAAATGCTTTTGAGTGTGGGTAATCAGGTGAAGAATCTTCCCCTGACAACCAACCCATCCTCGATGTCTCTGATGCCCAGGTCCCAGGGCAGGGTTTGTGGTTCTGTTGGAGAGAAGCCACACTGTAGGCTGACTCCAATGACTGAATTGCTCAGTTTCATTGAAAAACTCCTGGTGGAACAAGTAATATTCCTGACTTTCATTTTCCCCAGCTGTGTGAGGGGTGTATTACTGCACTGTGTGCCTCAGAGTTCAGAGGCAAATGCAAAGATCAAACGTGGCTGGTTCTGCTTCTTCCTCACAACCTGCCACAAGGCAACAGAGACAAAAGGGCTAACGATGGCACAATGGTTTGTGTCACCTGCTCTGTGCCAGAATAAACCCTCCACACAAGTGGACAAGAGGAAAGCAAGTGAAGAACTGTGTCAGGAATGACCTTGGAGAGACAATGCTTACTAAGCTGTTTACATGTCGTTTTTTTTTTTTCTTCTTGGCCCAGAGAAAGGGAACCACCGTTTTTCCTTGTAAAGGAAGTTTTTCTCCAGAGCTAAAAAGGGAGTCATCAAAAAAATGTCAGGAATTCAATATTCTGAAAGGAGTATATTTGCTCTTAAGAGTGAAACAAGGGAATCCCATAGAGGTATAGACCCACAGAAGTGAGTCCCATCTGATTTTACTGAGGATGAACACGCGAAAAGAATTTACAGTTGTAGATCTTTTTAATGTACTGTGTCTTCCAAAAAGCTGCAACAGATGAATAGGTCTTGTTCCCTAGATGAAACCCTGAGTATTACAGTTGCTGTGTTGAGGCACCTGAGGATCAGGAAATATTTTATATCAGAGGTCTGGGCTTCTAAAGTGGATGTGGTGATGATGGTTCCTTCGGAACTGAGCTGACCTCCACAGAACAGGTGTGAAGGGGTTCCTTTCCACAGCCAGCTCTGGCTTCCCACCCCTGCATGCAGGGCTTCATTAAGTACTTACGGCACTCTAACATGCTCCCAGCACACCCTTTATTGTGCCAGGGACACCCTCATGGGATGTTGTGAGCTGCTAAAGCCTTTGTGTAACCAATTCTTGAAAACAGTAACCCCAAAATTTTGTTGACCTTAATGGTTCAATGGAACCCAGAAATTCCCCATGAACATCTGAAGTCATGGACAGAGACATTGACTGAAATCCAGATAAATGCAAGCTTTACAGGGAACTGTGTCTATTGTCTATTTTGTTGACTATTAAAAATAATTTGTAAATAGAAGGAACATAGAGCAAACAGACTCAGCTCAGTTTATTAAATACAAATATTCACTGCTAATGAGCAAAGCAGTTATCATAATCTCTTGTTTTGCTTCAATACAAGTGTCCCACCAGCTGAGAAGCAGCCATGTTCACTTGACAAAAGGATTATTTACCAGAATATATACCCCATATATTCACTACAAAAATCCTGAACTCTTGCCTGATTTCCATCTCCTATCTCATAAGCAGAAAGGAAGAAAACCACAATAGTACAACAACAACAAATAGAAGAGGAATCCTTTTGATTTTCCTTAAAGTAACAAGTAAATATATTAACTGGGAAAATACATACCAAAAATGGTTATTCATGCCATGGAACAAGAAAGCTTTTTGTCAGTGACACAGGAAATATGGAAAGGAGTTAACTAGGCTACAGGTCACGGAGAGTTCAGCTGACATAAATAGCAGACTTGCAGAAGTTTGCCTCAGAGTTTAGAGCAGCAATAGTAAACTTTAATAACAGTAAAGTGTTTAATACAAATACTGCCTTAACTAGATCTACAGTTACAGGCCTGTGCTATTGATCTCACAGCATTATATTGATGCATTATAGCTGCAGGGGACAGGAACACCTTATTCCAGGGAACAGCCATGCTGCCATGTTGATTTAGCCTCTTTCTAACTGCTCTGCTTTCAATATGTGGAGTTCGAAATGCAGAGAGTGCATATTCTCCATCTATTCCTTCTCTGAGCTCTCACACCACAGCTGGGATTGCAGTGTCAGCAACCATACACACTTATACACCATTTGATGATAATTTTGGGGCTCTTGTTCTGTTTTTCAAACATTTTTTGCCAACTTCACTTCTAGCAAAAACAGTGGCTTCGTTATAGATTAATTAGGAGCGTGAAAAGAAAGAACTCCTCTTGTTTTAATAGGTACAGAAAAATAAAAGCGCAAAGATAATTTCTGTGTCTTGCAGCTTCACCAGTTCCCTCAGCTTTGATGTATTGTGACATGAGGCCTGACTATTCCCAAGCAATATTTCCCCTGTTTCTTCCAAAGCTGTTTTAAAGGACTTTAAATAAGTTCACAGTCACCCACCGTGCTCCTCCGTACCTCAGCGTGCTGTGCACATGGTGTTGATGCAAAGGGGCTGCAAATGGAGTGTTTGAGGCAAAGATGCTCGAATAACCAGGCTTTGTGCAGCACCTGGGGCTCTGAGCTCAGCAGCCTCATCCTCCCCAGGCAGCCTGCCCACCATTGTGGGAGCCGCCCCTGGAATGCACGGGCGAATTCCTTGGACGTGTCATCTCTTGAGTCCCCTTTCATCCGGATGAGTGTGGAGACAGGTTTTAAATCAGCCTTAGCACCCACCTTACCGCGCCGCAGATGCTGGTGGGGAAAAACGAGAAGAAAAAGACAATGTCCCTCTTGTCCATGCTGTAATTTCTGTTAAGACTGAACCTGTGTTGCTTCTTCGTGTTCAGTCAAGTTCTTTGTCACAAACTCCTTGCACTCCATCACCTCTATTGGATGCCTCAGGAGATCAGGATGAACCTTTCTTGCCACAGTGACCTGGAACAGGTTTTTGGCAGCTGCACACTGTAACGAGAAACAAATAAAAAAGACAAAATACACAATTCTGAGTATGGTTGAGAGGGATTTTACTCTAATGGGAGAGACACGTCCTTCTCCCATTGTCCCCAAGCCCTAAGAAACAGAATGCATTCCTGAGCATCATGCACAGACATCATTTTAACCTTGAAAGTGTTTGCTTTTCTATACTGTGTAGCTTAAAATAAAAGCAATCACACTCGAACCTTTAGTATAAAGATCATAGAGTTTCCAGCCTTGCCTGGTTAATTGTTTCTCATATTTAACAACACACATCTAGTTTTGTTTATAGTTAAAACACCTTTTAAAACATCTTTACCATTACAGTTCCACCTTATAAGCAGTTCATTAAAACACCAGCTTTTAGTGCAATAAAATCTGTGACAAAGCAAACAAAAATCCCTACATGAACTGCAATATGTGCACTGCTATACTCACATATAAAGAGCACACAGAACAGATTTAGGACTAGAGCCAAACCCAAAGGAATGCACATAATTTTCAGCTGTCCTCAGCTGTATGACAGCAGCACAACACATCCCAACCTGTGTGCTCTGAGCATAGAGTAGCCTTTTGTGGAAACTTCCTTTCTATTTGCTCAGCACCTCCTACAACCTCCCTTCTCAGACATACAGAAAGAAAGCCTCACTCCTAGGCTTACCAAAGCTCTGTAGATCAATAAAACTGTTGCAATCACTTCTTGCTACCCCTCAGAGTTATTAGACCTTCAGTCACCCAGGTACCACTGGTACTCCTTGCTTTTATCTAAACAATCTGTGAGAGGTTTTCACCCAGACAGCAAACCAATTCTCTCTGAAAAGCTGAAGTAACAGCTACTCTGGGGATGATTTATCAAGCCTCTAGGAAAGGATGGTCACGTGTGTGTGGCACTTGGAGTGAAGCTTGTGGCAGATGCTCAAACATTGCAGCCCTGAAGGTCAGCAAGAGCATCCTGCCCCAAGACAGCAGTATCTTGGCTTGGCTCTGAAGTTGGGGCTCCCCAGAAAAAAAAAAAAAGTGCTAAAGGAACATATGCTGATTTCAGGCATTGCCAGAGGTATCCTGAGCCATGAAATTGCAGCCTGGGGCAAGTTAAGCTGAGCCATGCCTGTCTGTATTCCTCACCATGAGGACCACAACGCCTAACAATCTCTCTGCCACGCTGCCACCTGGAAAATGACATTGTCTGTCTCACAAGTAGATGTTCAGTGGGATGAAACTAGGGGAATGCTGGGAGATAAATAGTTCAGTCCCGAGCTTTTGTTGTCTCCCTGCAAACCATCATGGAGCAGCAGGACAATGCAGAGTGGGGAGCCTGGCCAGATTTCCCTGTTGAATTATGTTGAAGTATGGCAGTGTGGTGTGGCCACAGCTCAGTCTGCAGTGGCTAATGCTTGTGTGCACACTGCTGGTGCAGCAGGGGCTGCAAATCAGCCAATGCAGGATCTGCAGAAACCACAATAAGTGCTGCAGTGTGAACATGCCACAGCTGCATTGGTCCAGCCCTTTGCCTGTCCAGGCCATTGGGGCTGGGATGGCTCTGATTCCTTCCTCTCCCACAGCTTCTCCTGAGGCAAGCTCAGGCCTGGCATAGGGAAGCATGAACCTTTTGTTCAGAGACAGACTCTGAGATAAGAACTTGCAGGAAATTAGGAACCTGTAAGTACTCCTGAATCCAAGCTCCCAGGGTGTAGACTGAACCAAAAAATAATGGAATTAGTGAGAATGTACTCTAAGAGTGAGTAGAATCCCAAAAGTTAGAGTTTAAATTCTGAGCAGCTCAGATGTTATTGCTAAGCTACTCCTGCAGGTTGAGGTGACATGGATCCAGCTTGCCTGAGTTTCTGAGTGATGTGTCTGAGACTTGACATTTTGCCCTGGCCTGCTTTCTGTCTTGTAAAGGCTATTCTCAGCTCCCTCCTCTTTCTCTCCTCCTTGTCTTTTTTTAACTTATCACTAGCATGTGTTATATATTTCAAATCTTTATATATGAAAATTAAAAAAAAAAAAAAATCTAGGCTGATGGTGTCCCATTGAATCTGTCATCTCCTATTACTCTGTGTGACATGACAGACCCTGATATGGATATGATGTATTATGACATGACACATGACACCAGTTACCCAACATTGTACTTCATTAGAGGAAACTATAAAGGCATAAACCAGGGGTGAGCCCCTCCTATTAATCTCTTGTTCCTTTTACCACCATCATTTGGTGTTCATGTGGTTGTTTCAGGTTTTTCCCCTTGGACAGTCTCGTAATTGTTTTTGAGTGCAGATAAGGAACAAAAATGGAAAAAAACACCCTGAAAGGTTAAAATCCATCACACTCTTTTCTCTGTAAACATAGAAATAATATCTTTTGAAACAGTCCTGGTTAATCCCTTCTTAATATCTAGAAGGAAAATAAGAATTTGTATATCCCTGACAGCACACCCTGGATTTAATTATTTCCTGACCACAGAATGGGTCGATCAGAATTACTGTTAGCCAGACAGGAAAAAAAATTGTCATGAAAGGTGCTGAAAGGGTCCACCTTTCAAACAGTTTGGCAAAAAAAATTGACCATTCCCAGATCACATTAATGTGTTTTCTGTCAAATCTACTGTAGAGAAAAAAATGCAAAGTCTGATGCAGGAAAGAAATGTTGTTGTTACTGTTCCTGCTAGTTTCTCCCTGTGCTTGATAAATGACATCTCTGAATTTTGCTTTCTAATTTTGCCTAACAAATGTCATCAGGACAAACCTGCATTGTTTCTGTTCAAAGCTGTGTGTGGAAGGCAATCGAGGCCGGTTTCTCATGTGTTTCTGTGGAGCTCATGTGTTCCAAGGCCAGGAAGAGGCTGTTACTCAGGTGGGTATTTATTAGCCACAGTAGATTAGCCTCAGTCTGAATCTCGGTTATCACAGCTGACCCTGACTGTCTCTTTGTGTTCTGTGTGGGCACTCTGGGTTGTACTCACATCCTGGACCTGGCTAACAAATTCCTGCTCGGCGTGTGGTGACTACAGCTCATGAAACACGAAGGCTGTCTCTATTCTTTTACAAAATTTTAGCAGCAGAGAGGATGAATGAGAAATGGATGTTTATAAAATTGTAGGAAGCAGTAAGAGGCAAATCAATCAATACCAACAGCAGATCAGACACCTGGAGACAAGCTGCTCGCTGCTGCAGTTAAATCAAAGTCTGGGGACACAGCTGCAAACTTTCGTTTGTTGTGTATTTCCCACTGGATAGAAAAGTGTGTGCATATAGCTCAGGTGACTGAAGATATTTCAGAAGAATGTCATTTATGTTCCTTGACAACATCTGGTGTCATGAAGAGACCTTGTGTGCTAAGAAAAGGAAAACATTCACCTGAGTTCACTGCACTGAATCAGTTATGACTGGCAGCCACCAGCCACTCGATGAAGGCAGATGTTTGCATGCTCAAAACACACATTTGGCTCAATTGTCATCTTTAATGTCTTTCTCGTTGAACAAACTAAAGATTAAGTAAAAGTAGTAAAAGTGATACTAAGCTGGCTCATTCAGGCTGGAATGATCCTTTGATGACTATCCAGATGTGGGATGGTGCTGTCTTGCTGCCACACATGAAGATGAACAAATGTTCTTGCTCTTTTACATTGGCATTCCATAACCTTTGGTTTAAAGAGAAAGATGGTGCATTTTTAGGATTGGCTTTACATTTTGGATCTTATAGTCCTGCTACTGAGCGTGCTATTTCTAGACAAATATACTTTACAAAGCAGACAGCTCATTTTCTGCTTGTTAGTAGAAAAATGTCAGTAAAAGAAATCTGAGCCACTCACCTTGACTAATTGGTACAAGCAATTATGGGATGTCTTAAAATATGAAGGAGATTAGCAATATCCTTAAAATCCTCAATCAAAATTATTTCTGAACATTTGTTTGCATATTTATGACTTATGCTGAGCAAAATACAAAGCCCCTGTAGAAAAGCTACTAACCTTTTTCAATCTGCTGAGCTTTTTCTCATTATTGGGTGTGTTTGCCACTGAGCTTCTGACAACTTTGGCAGTTCATTATAAAGTAATGAACTTCCTCTAACTCTGTGGGGCTTTTTCATCTTTAAGTGCCCTAAATAACTAGTGAGTGAGCTACACATAAGTGGGTTTTTTCACTGCAGAATGCATATTCCCCATCTATTATAGCTTTATTTTGGCACTGCAGGCATTAAGAGCTGTTTAAAGCAGCAAATCCTTCCATAGTAAGGTGCCAGTAAATTCTAGGTTATAGGAGACCTCATTCTGCAAAAAAACCCCGATGTGTACAAGGGCAGCCATCAGCTGCCAGACAGTCCATCTGTAGGATCCATTTCTCTACATTTTCCTTTCACCTACCATAGGCTGTTTTAGAGAGGTAAACCTGCTGCTAGGTTTCCTTCTGCTGATTTGTACCCTAAAATTACCAGCTACCACTCCACACGACATTTGGGTTGTCAAGCCCAGCTCTAGTATGATAAATCCATTTGCTGGAAGGCCATATAAGGATTAGTTGTTGTAGTGATGCCTGAAGCACTATGTTCTTGGTCAGGCGAGTATTACAACAAGAGAATAATCTATGGCATACTAAAGTCATAGGAAATATTTCCACTAATACAAATTGATTGAATTAGGACTTGCAAATCTTTTTGGCAGGCATTGTTCTTCAAGCATAGTTTCTTTGTTAATAATCATGATACACACCTCCTTAAAACCAAAAATAAAAAAAATTACTTGTTACTTGGGAGAGGAGACCACCTCCCACCTGGCTATGCCCTCCTTTCAGGTTGTTGTTAAGAGTGATAAGGTCTCACGTGCAGCCCTCTGGTAGGAGGCATCAGAAATGAATCTGGGGGTGCTTTGGCGGTCAAACTTGGGGTGATCTTTGTTTGACCAGTGATATGTGTATGAACAGTTCCTTCCTTTCCCGTGGTGTGCTGCAGTGGGAGCTTTTGTCTGGATGCATTAGCCAGGATTTGCTAACAAGATCTTACCTCAGCCAGCCCTGGAGTTAGCACCTTCCTGTCACAAGTCCCTCCTTTCTGTACTTAACCCAAGCACCCACTGTGGTTACTTTTCTTATGGCAAGTTCTTGCTGTGGCCTAGGAAGTGTTTGAAACAGACAGCTGTGCTCTTTAAGTCCTCACAGCTGGGGAGAAGGAGGGATGTGTCAGCAGCATTCGATCATTTGGGGGGGCTGGACAGCACGACATATAGCTGAGTTTCTGTCCAAAGGACAATTTAAAGTTCTTACCTCTGTCCTGGACCTTCTCCAAAGCCTTTTCCTCACAGCTGTCTGGATTGCAACCCCTTTGCCTCCATCTGCTTGATGATGGGAGAGAGGAAGGTGAGAGGCAGCTGCACACCTGCAAGGGGAGTGGGTCTGTAAGACCTGCCTACTGCCAGCTGAAACCACTCGATTTACTTTAAAATCCCCTTCGAAGGAATGATGGTGTTTCTCTCTTTGTTCTCAGTAATGGCTGGGCTGTGACACAGGTGCAAAGGCAGCTCTGGCACCAGCTAAGCTCAAGAGCCCTAAAAGCAGCTCCTGAGGGAGGGAGTCCTAGGAAGACAGCTGCAATCCCAGAAGCAGGAGTGTGCCCCAGGTCCTAAGTTCCCTTCAATTTTTTACTGGCCTTTTCCACTGCAGAGGACTGCTGCAAGGTCTTCACTGCTGTTTTAGTCCTTACCTGAGCATCTGCAAAATATGGACAAGCCTGCACAGGGTCAGATGGGTTACTAGAGAGATGAAAAATTCATTGTTTATAAAGGTGGTCTCTCTGCCAGCTTTGTTTATATACAAGGGTATCAAGGATGCTGAAAACAGCCTGGAGGGAGAAGATGAAACTGAGTTTTAAAGGCATGTGACAATGTCTGTATAATCCAAACAGATTAGCCACTACTCCTACATACCACAGAGATTTCTGTTGCTGTGATTCTCTGTATGTCAGCCTGGTACCGTGTGTGGGCAAGGGAAAACATCCCAACAATTAGGGAGCGGTACAAAAGACAAGCTCAGTATCTCAGATTGTATATGAGGATGTACAGCACAAAGCTGCTTTGAAACAAGGACCTGATGTCATCTCCCAGGGCCACTTGCCTGGAATCATTCTTCCCTGTGTGTGTAGGCATGTTGCTGTAAAACTGCAGTATTCTTGGGCCTAGATTCAGCTGCTCCATGACCTGAGGGTGTAGGAAGAGAAGCTGCACAGCTGGATGGCTGTCACCACTTCTGTGCCTGCCAGGGGCTGACAGAGAGGAAGGCTGTTCCATTAAGCCCATCCTCTGCAAACCTCTGCTGGCAGGTGGTGACCACACACCAAGACCTCACTCCCTCCGTGCAAGTCCATGCTGCTCAAAGGCTGCCACCACCAGCACTAATGGAAAACACTCTCCTTGGTTTTTCCAGGAGGGGACAGGCAGGTGGGGAACAGTCACAGTGCACCCACCAGTGAGCCCCAGCTGGATCTCCAGGACAGGCAGTCAGCAGGGCAGGACTGCAGCTAACCAGAACTGGGCTGAAAGCTGAAACACTGTCTTGTCTTCCAATTCTGACTTCAGCTCTGGTCTGCAACAGAAAAGCCTTGGTACAGGATGCTGCCTACCTAAAAGGGACCAAAGACTAGATAAGAGTTGTCTTGTCAGTATTGCCTTGGGTGACACCCACAGTGTTTTCTTGGAAGTCCTTTGACCACACAGATAATTGTTTCCTCTTGCGAGCAAAACAGCAAAGACTCAGTTATGTGGATTTTTTTTTCTGTTCACGGAAAAAAAATTGTCTTTTATTTCTAATCGTCTTTTTCTCTAGCTGGCTCTGGTTCTCTTGCAGCAAGGCCTCAAATACTACTGAAGAAAATACATTGGTGCAAAAAATTATGTCGTCCTTGTTTCCCTCACAGAAAATCTTGGGAACATATTTTATAAAAGCTCGTGCTTGCTTTACTTAAACTTTGGACCAAGCAAAGCCAACAAAATATCTTAATACCAGCAGAGAGGCAGCTGGATACAATGCAGAAAAAGGAAGAAAAAAGGAAGCACTAAACTTACTGCAGTGCTATAGTACATGTAATGTAATAGGTTCTCTGTGACATCAATAGGGTTTAGGCATGCTTAGCTCAGTAGGCTTCTTCTAAAGTTTTTGAATATGTTAAGGCAGAATTTACTTTGGTTTCAATAGCTGAGATTTATTAAGATGAAATCTAAAGTTTTTTAAAGCATAAGTAGAAACAATAGAGTTGTTAAAGTACTGAGGAAAGAGTCTAGCTTTAATCATGTCCAGAAGCATTTGAACCGAAGGATAAATTTAAAAAACTCTGGAAAACAATAGCCCATTACAATGGCAAAACCCATCAGCTGAAGAAAGCAGGGCAGACATGGTCAAGGCATTGTGCTTAAAGGATATCCATAAGATACGCACATACAGTAACAGAGAGTGACATTCTTCATGTTGTATCAGTTTAAAAATCCAGATGGATCTAGATATAGATGTCAGCTACTAGGACAACCAGGCTTCATCGCCCATGGACATCAGCACAGCCAGCACCTGTCTGCTCAGCAGGTTGTGTGCCTGGTGGTGAAGGGATGGAGATGATCCGCTCCTGCGAGCCCCCGCCGCCCCCGTGCCCGGGCACCAGCAGCCCGCAGCCGCCCTGTGCCTCCCACCAGGCTGTGCCAGCACACCGGGGGCAGTCAGGGCAGGCAGCTCGTAATTGTTTGATGCAGACTGCAGATGGTCACTTCATTAGCCTCGGCGCAGAGGCACCCCTCACATGGTGCCTTTGTCCCTCTGCAGAGGGCTTGTTCCCATCTTTTAATGCCTCTCCCAGGGCTGGATCCGGGAGGGTGCTGAGCAAGGTCTCTTACATTGAAGCAGAAAATATCAAATTAAAACCCCTTTGGGACAGAAGCTTGAAAAGGAAATTAGAGAATAGAATTTCTGCATCATAAAATATTAGGAACAGAGTGCATTAAATTGCTCCTAAATGGTGACAAAGGAGATCTGTTTCAATGTCTGTTTTATAATTGTTTTAACTAAAGGATGTGTCTGTTTTGTGGGGTATTGACTGTTAATTCCAAAAGCACAAATATTGCTGGTGTGTTACAATTAGGCTACTACGCTAATTTTTAATGAAATAACAATCAAGTTGTGTGTGTTCTGCTTCTAATATTTATTTACTTGCTAAAACCAGACCTTTTATTGAGAGTGGTTTCATGCATTCTTTCACCAGTCAAGTCAACATTACTGTCTTTTTAAAACAGCTGTAAATCTCTTTGATTGGGACTTGAGGCTGGAATCATTCGTGCTGTGTTAAACTAAACTGTCTTATCTCCTTGAGTGCTATGCAGCCTCTAGCATGTCCAGAGCTGCATCTGCCCATGGCCTAAGGAGGCCAATATTTGAAAGCTATTAATAAAGACATTTGGGGAGGAGATGGAGACACGCCTTTAACCCTCAATGCAATGTGTTAGAAGAGATGACAGAGTAGGAGAGGCACGCTTTTTCGTTTTCAAGGATAAGGGGTTTTGTCTTTCTCTTTTTTTTTTTCTTTTTCTTTTTCTTTTTCTTTTTCTTTTTCTTTTTCTTTTTCTTTTTCTTTTTCTTTTTCTTTTTCTTTTTCTTTTTCTTTTTCTTTTTCTTTTTCTTTTTCTTTTCCTTTTTTTTTTTTTTTTTTTTTTTAATGGAGACAATCACTGCCCTACAAATAGCCCATTATTTTCAAAGGAATGCAGGTTGAGGAACATCTGCATCACTGGACAGAAGGTTAGCCCAGATAAAGGTTCCAAAAAATATAGGAGGAAAAAACAAAATTGCCATGAAGGTGACTGCCAGCAGCACAACAGGAGGGAGACCCACACCTCTGAAGGCTTCTTCTACCCTTACAACCCCAAGCTGCTGAAATGCAGACAGAGGGGAGACCCTCCCATGGGTCTAGAGCACCCTGGAAGTTTCCACGGGGCTTAGTTAAATAGGGAAAATATAAAGCACCTTTGCATGGGACCAGGACTCTCCTTGCATGGGGTATTCCTATCCTCTGACCCATGCTGAATCTGCTGTTTTGCTGTTAAGGTGGCAAAAAGACAGTTTCAAACTGATCCCATCACATCTTAGCATTAGACAGGAAGTCAAGTATCATTGCATTTACTGCACTTAGAGCATCTCAACGTGTGTGCTGAGGAGCAAGTCCTTGGTGAAAAACGTTCGTGGGAAGTAGTATTAAAAACGTTCATGGGAAGTAGTATTAAAAACTTCCAGGCTGCTGGGGACAAGAGGCAGTAACTTCCTCAGCTATCCAAAAGTCAGGCATCTGAGCCTCTGTATGGTGAACACGGAGAATCAGGGCACGTCCAGAGCAGAGTTATCGCATCTTTTGTGGGCATCTATCCAGAAGGCAGCTTAATTCCTTCCTGAGTGACAAGTGGACAAGGCACTGGAGACACATGACATTGCTCCGACTTCAGCCCCTACAGAGATGGGTTTCACCCAGAGCAGCATCTGGGGCTTTGTTGTGTCAAACCTACGGGCACTGATTTACAATGTACCTCATAAAACCAGGATGGACACAAGGAAGGGAAGCTGAGAGATTACTCTAGAAAGAATACTTGCTCCTGGTTTTCCTCATAGTCAACTTTGCTGGAGATATTACCTTTCCAGTGCAGAAGGTGTCGGTGACATGGACCAAATTGTTGTATGCGCCTGTCTGTACTCTTCCTACCCCTACATGTCTGCTTTCAGGAGCTGCCTGAAACTCACAACTCACCAAGATGACCAACATGTTCCTGTTAGAGGTTATATCCAGAGCTGTCTGCCATGCTGTCCCCCAGGCTGGGCTACCAATATTTAACATCAGGCAGCCAGAAAGGGCCATGCCTGT
>VZSR01001685.1:11975207-12007235 GCA_013398615.1 Brachypodius melanocephalos | reverse complement strand
TCAAACCACAACACACTGCAAGACAGGGTATACCTTTGCAGCTGTCATTGTTTATTACAGTAGAAGAGGGAAATGTCCCTCTTTCTTGGAAATCAAGATTTAGCCTCAACTTTCCTTCCTGTTGTGCTCTCCTCTGCAGCAGTGAAAGCTCAACCACCTCAACTCCCTCTGCTGCCACCACAGTCTTTCTATCTCCACAACATCTGAAGAAAAAAGAAACTCTCCTTCCAAAGTCCTCAGGGAGCACAGCACTGGTGAGACAGAAAAGCCCAGCCTTGCCCCTGAGAAGAGCAAGACTTATCTCAAAAGAGAAGTTCAAGCATGAACTGTAAGTTCTTTCAGAGACAAATATGACAGTTTTCTCACTGACAAAACTTTGCTTTACACCTGGTATTTGATGTCTATTTAAATTAGGAATTTCACTGAGTTCTTGGATCACTTACCTATGTGACAAGGATGTAAAACACATGATAAACTGAAGTCACACAAACTCCACAGTATTTACTTGAAGATGTCAAATTGTTGCTGTGCAAAAATCTCAGAGTGATGAGACCTGCTGCTTCAACACCAAGTCTGGAAAGTCCCAGTGAAATCCTCACTCCCTGGACAGCACATAAATGCACTCAGCAGGACTCCAAATTCTGTCCTCACTCAAAAAAGCTCAGAAGGGTTACATTGTAGTTAATTTTTCTGGCCTCCAAAATGTCTTTAGCTTTTTCTTCCATAACAGTCTCCTTTGTTAATCTTTTTTTCTTTTTTGCAACCACAGAAATCATAAAAAGAGGAAATCATTATGAATCAATGCTGCAGTTATAATAGGTCTAACAACACATTCAAAACAAATGTGTGACAATTAAAATTGTTTTATTTTAACCAGAATTCTGATGGTTTTATTCCAACCCAAATATTTCTATTTAAACTGGAAAAACTCAAATATTTCTATTTAAACTGAAAAATTATGAAGATAGGAAATTGCAGTGGGAGGCTATGGAGTGTAGTCCCACAAAAATATATGCTTTTTTCTGACTACCAGTTTCTCTTACTTTTAAAATAGTCATCATTCCAGCAGCTGAGGACCCTGAAGTTCAGATCACATTTAGTTTCATTTCAGAACTGCTACAGAGATTAAACACCTTGCAGATTAGGTGATATTGCATGATCTGCCCTACACATAATCATGCAAAAACTTGAGCTCAGTTTCCCATTAATTGTGCATTGATTCACTTTAAACAGGCTCTAGATACAGGCTGAGATGTATTAATAATATTTTATTGTATTTTAACTCACTTCTGTTCTTATTAACTTGTTAATTTGTTTTAATGAATTATTTAATTTTTCTCATAAGATTTATTAATGTGACAGACCATACTTTGACCTGTAGTTTTATATTATATTTCTGGCTGAGAAGAAATACCAGGGAAAAAAAAAAACAGGAAGAATTTTTGTAGACCATCTTTGTTCCAGTTGTACTATGTTTTGTAATTTATTATTATAATTTTGTTGCCTTACTCTGCACAAGTAAATTAACCAATGGGTGCCTAAGGACATGCAGCACATGTTCAGGGTTTGTGGTGTAGGAGTGGATAAACAAAGATGGTAATATCAGCTAAAAGAACATCACACCCCACAAGGGGGGTTAATTTCTTTTCTTCGCACAGCTCCAGTAAGAAATGCTAACCCTTTAGATGAAGAATGACATTTGTCCCCACGAGGTTTAGGCTAGCAGGACATAGGCTGCCCAGTTGCAACCATTTTCTTCCCAATCACTTTGCAATTGGGTGCAAAGTCATGCTGGTTTGCAGTTCTCCTTCCTTCGTGTGACCTTCAAGATCATCTGCAGTGTTATTTCTTCAGCATCAAAAATCACAACAGACCTGGGCAGAATTGGCACCTGTGCTAGAAACCACACCATCTCAAAGAGCATAAAGAAACTGGTGAAGCAGAGATTATCTCCCTCCAATTGAAAGTGATCCTTTCCTCAAACAGAAAGATTTCAGTGCCCCACATTTAGTAGAACTGAAGAGAAATGTGCAAGCATTAAAAGTTTCAGCGGCATTACCTTTGGAATGAAAAATCTGCCATTGCCATTACATTCCGATCAGAATATTTTAATTACTGCTATTCTTGTGATGCTTGGGCTTTGATCATGTTATATCCTATGTCCTTTAACTATCCTGTATCCTTTTTCCCATTATGAAATCAAAATGCCTGCATGAATCTACTAGGGGCAAAACAGCCCCTGAACCCTAGATAAACTGCCTTTCCAAGTAAGCACAAACCAGCACATTCCCTTATGCTCACAAGCCGTGGTGACTCCTCTAGGATCAAAGGTTCATCAAACTGAAGAAACAAAAAAATTGTTCAAGTAATTTATTCTCTGATTTATATTGATTTAAAGACACTGAGAAACAAAACTCCATCAGTTCCTTGGCCCCTTCACCTCACATTTACTCACCCCCTGTATTGAGAACTGCACTTTACTTCCTGTGTAAACTCCTGTGGTTTCCACTTCCAGCCATCAGTTCTAATACAGAGCCCTCCAGCAGCCAGTAATTTCTTTCTGTCTCACACTCATACACCACTGCACAATTGTCACTGTGACTCTCTTCACTGCTCTTCTCTATTCTTCCCACTTTCCCTTTTCCATGTGAGCACAAGGTCTGCAGGTAGCACACCTGTATTGGACTCACAAGGCTTTTACAGAAGACTACTCCTTCTCTTTGTAGACCTGCTGAGTACCACAGGATGTTCATTTTCAGCTCCTTTTCTGACCACTCTCTCCCTCTTCTGCCATACCCCACAGACCACCTCCCTCAGCTTGTATTTTCAACATGGAAATGCTTTTTTTCAAAATAGTCCTATTCTTCCAAGGTATTAATCACTATGTAATTGTCCCCACTTCTGTTTATCACTTACAGTTGCCTGAAAATTTCGCCAACAGTGATGCCACAATTCCAGAGCCCTGAAGAAAATGTTAAAGAGGATCATCTTTAATGTCCTCTAGTTTTCTTTCTCCTGTTGTTCAAAACCCACTGAAATTTCTGTGTTTATGCCCTCCTCTTTTGTGATGTCTGCAGTACAGCTTTTTTTTGGAGTGACACGACCTGCAATTTTTATTTCAAGCAGTGCTTCTCCTTCATCTTCTCCTGGATCACAGCCTTCAGGCTGCCTGTGATCTAGGAAGGTTTTCTGTCCTTTGGCAAAAATAACACATCTACAGAAGGACCAGAAGTTCCTTCTGCTAACATGCCAATTCCTTTCACCTAGGTGGAAAAAATCAGCCCTAAATTCTCTCTCACAATTTCTGCTCACTTATACAGTGCAAGTGACAAGGTGTCCTTATACAGCTGTACCACCAAGAGCAGATTGATCTGCTGGAGGTATCAGATCTTGTGTTGATCACGGGTTCAAGCTCTGGGTTCAAGCCTTGTGCTGTTCAGACGAAGCCACATAGCTGGAGGCAGACAAGACAGGCAGCGAGGTAACCCTTGTGTGCAGCTTTTGGTTGAAGCAAGCCCATATCTGCCCGCCAGAGGCTGAGCAGACATATCCCCAGGGCTCAGTCAGCAGGGCTGTCTCTGTGTCTCTGTAGCCTCCCTCTCCCCTCCAGCATACACTGGGACAGTCCAGGAGAAATCCAGAATCTTTTTATGCACTTAAGCAAACCAGGGGGAAATATGAAGCAGAGATGTGCCTGGCAGATCTTTAACAGCAGGGAAGGTCTATATGGAAGCATTTTTCTGTAGGGGGTTACAGGAAGGAGGAATGTCCTGACTCCAGCTCCCCTGTGGGAGCTGCAGCATTCCAGCCAACAAAGGCAGTTCCTGAGATGAGTCAGAGATAGAATTGCAGCCCAGGAACTGGATCACCATGGCTTTTTCTACTGTGCCTATACCTCACAGCCCTGTGCAGCAGCCAGCTGCTTGGCTGAAGTAGCTGGAAAGCTGCTTCCTTCTTCTTCTGTCTCTTCCCCTCTACCCTTATTAAAGTCAAGGAGGAATTTTTAATGCTCATTTTTAAGCAGACTGAGAAAAAAAAGTGCAGTTGGATGGCATTTGCTTACCCTTGGCCAAATTTGAGGTGCAAGTTTATGTGTTCAAAGAAACAGAGATAGCAATCTTGACTCTTTTGTTTTTTGTTTGGATTGCAAAAGCATCAGGAAGCAAAGGTGCTCTGGAACTAATTTCTATTGTATTCTCCAGACATCTTGCTCAGTAGCATAAATCCTATTAATAGATGACCTCAGATGCTGCCTTTTGAGCTGTGGTGCACTTTCGAGGAGCATGAGCAATGTTTGTCCGTGTCTCTATAATTTCCCTACTGAATAAACAATGCTCTTTCCTCCCCTTCCTTCAAGTGTGACTGCTTCATTAGCACTTCCCTGGCTGTGCGTGGAACATGGGCATGCTAAACAATAAACCCTCTGTTTCCCACAGCTGTACTTGCACCAGCAAGACTCTTTGTACCATTCTGAGGCTGAAAGCTCTCACCCTTCTCCCCATTCTCCTTGCGGGGATGCAAAAGATCCTAGAGAAAAACCCGGCTTGTTCAGCTACAGTGAGTCTTGCTTGATTAACCCTTTAATCAATGAGAAGAAAGTCACTGGGCTATGTCCCATAGCTGCCATCCTGGAGTGTTGCCTAGCCCAGCTTCCAAAAGAGGTAGCAAAGTTTGGAAATACTATCTGATGTTACTCCGAGCACTCAGAAGGGGACTTGTCACCTGCTGGGAAAAAGTCCCTTGCAGCCTCATTAACTGCAGCCAATGCAGTTAATACTCCCGTGTATGCCTCTCTTCAAAAGACGCTGATCAAGAGAGAAAATAAAAATACCTGGGCTTATGTTTTCTCTCCCTCCCTCTTTCTGTCCTTTTCGAGTTCTTGGATCTCAGACTTCCTAAGGGTGAAGGATCCACTCAGAATGAAGATACTATAAAAGAGGAGAGCTGAAGATTAAATTCTTCAGCTCTTGTAAGAGATTTTAATACAATCAGATGAAAAATTCAATGCTAAAACCATCTTCCATTTTGTTTTGTTTACCTACCCGAAGCAGGCTCTCACCAAAATCTCTTTTGCATAATTTCTCAAAATATGACAAAACCAGGACCCATCTCTGGGAAGAACGGCCAGAAGGGAACGGAAAAGTTACTGCTAAGCTTCCCCAGCAGCCCTCTGGGCAGATGAAAGGTGTTGTGCCTTCAATTTTTAAGTCCTACTATGAAAGACACTTGCACTCTGTCAACTTCCAGGTCTCCAGCTCATATGCCTTGAGGAGCCACGGGGCTGAGCAAGCCCTGTTGGGCTGTGAGCTGCGCACGGGTTTAACACCTACGTTGGTGCTCTCCATCTGTCACTATGTGTAATTGTACTTCCCTGCCGCTGTTTGCAGAGTGGGGGACCACCATGCAGAGCTACAGCTCTCCTCTAATTAAAGTACTTGGATTTAATCAAGATTACAGCAGCTTGAGGATGACAGGCTGCCCACAGAACAGACAGCATCCTGAACCATCTTAACTAACTGAGTGCATAAATAAAGGGGAGGGAAAGGAAGCAGTGCTTTTGTTCCTTTCGCTTTGCACTTCTGCATTCCAGCTGCCAGGGCTGAAGGCCAGCACTTGCTTTTGCAGGCAGCCAGAACTTCAGGCTTTGTGTGTGTTTTCTTCGCTATCAGAGCTGTGGAGCTCTGCTGCTGGACAGACCAAACTGGATGACATCATGGGAGGGCATTCCTTGGATCACCCCTCCATCTGACCCTGCCATTGGGAGATGCTGGAAGGCGAAGTGGTGAGAGGCTGGAGGAGGAAGATGTGAGCCAGGAGTCCTGCAACCCTGTGGGTGCCAAGTCCCCTAATGCCTCTAGTGCTAGATTTTCCCCATCTGTAAATATTGTTTGCCATTGTCTAGCGAATTTTCAAGTGACACTTGAAGTTTTCATACTAGGTCATGGATTCTACGAACAGCTGTGCCTGTCAAAGACTATCATCCCTAATTGGGGGTTACCATGCCCCTACCAGAAAGCGTTGTCACCTCAGCTCTGCCAAGAAAAGGGCACACAAGCCCTTCCTTATCTGTTTCAAGCCAGACAATTAGAAAAATTGCCTTCCTCGTCTCTGTAACCTCACCCAGCTGCCTTGCTCAGGAACTCTCACTGAACCATGCCTTCTGGCAGGAGGAATAACTTCCAGCAACTAGGACAGGAACACCTTCATCCAGGGCTGTTGAGTGCATGAAGAACATACACCTAGAGCTTCACCCTGCAGCACCAGCAGCAGGTACAAGACCTATTCTTGTACATGTATTCTGTCCTTCCTGGGGACATCTCAGAAACTCTGTAGCTACAACAAGAATGGAGATGTCTAGATTTGGCATTTGCTTCTGTTGGTTTTAGTTTTACAGCTCTGGAAAAGGGATGCCAAGGCCTTCATGCAGACAGTCACAAAAGCCATGCAACCGTTTGCTCTCATAATGTTTGGGATTCAGATTTTATCATTTTTGCCAGCTAAGACTGACCACCTCAATCTCCCACTGGAATGAAAGAGTCATCAGTGTGCCAGACATGGTTCCCTACTGGAAGCCACTTACCTGAAAGCCATGTTTATGTTACCCCAGCACCCTACCTGAGCTTGCAGTACTGGCACATCAGGTACCACACTTCTCTGTCCATGCTGAACCAATTTCTTAACACAGACTTATGGGCTGCAAGGCACATCTTAAGGCACATCTTAAAGGCACAAAAATCACCTAGAATTTCTTTGGGCAGGGTCATGCCATTTGCTATTGGCTAACTTTCGAGTGTCTGGTCACTACAAAAGATTCTATCAAAAGACACTACACAGTGCTTGACAAAAGATAGAACATCACAAAACAGAGGACAAAACAGAGATGCAACACAACATGAAACTGTGGGAAAATGTGTGTATCTTCAGTTTTGCCTGTTTCAGGGGCTGAAGTATTTAATCTCTTGTAAGACACAATTAATGTATGTTTAGGGTTCTCTGCCTAGAATCCTGTTCCACGGGGTCATGGGACTCCTTTTCTAGCAGTTGTCAGAAAAGGAGCTGGTCCTTTCAACAGCTGGAACTGACCTTGTATGAAGGACTCAGCAAGTGGGGAAGGACAACCCGAAAACCCTCATCCTTTGGGCTCCCTCCAGCTGGGAACAAGAGAGGAGGTTGAATTCCCTTGGACAGAGGAGAGCAGAGAAGTGGAAACTTCATGGCACATGTCTCATGGCACTGTCACTTGGTCTCCTCTGTCCTGGACAGGGTAAGGTTTAGGTTTGTGTGCCAGCTGAAGTAAAAACCTGCTTTGGGTCTGGCTGTGTGTAATTGCATAGCATTGAAACCATCACTGCAGACACTCCCTGAAAAAGAAAAGCTCTCTGAATAATCACTGCATAATTGTAAGCTAAATAAACCCTTTTTTTCTTTCTTTTAATTTTTTTTTTAATGTGAAAGTCCAAGCTATTTGTGCCTGTCCTCACTTATCCAGACTTTGCTAGGACACTAAGCCTGAGGCATTTAAAGCACTGCTGCAAAGTATTGTTCCTCATTAAATTCTGCCCTTCCACACCCTCATCCCTTCGCCTCACAGTTTTAGGTGACACTGCTACCTTGCAGCAGAAAGCCATCAGCTCCGAGAAGTGATGATAGCCTATTTCAGGACTGCAGCACTGCTGTGAACAAGGTGCTCAAGTATGATACATTATCCCTGCAAGGCTGAAAGCATCACCTCTGCGATGCTCCTAAACTCTGAGCTAGGTGAGGTTAACACCACAGCCCAGCCTTCCCATCTGATAGGACATTATGCTCCTAACCAGAAAATCAAGACTGTTTATACACACAGGACGCTGGAGCTTAATATCTTTTGCACTGCCCTGTGCCTCATTTATACATCCCATGTGGAGAGGAGAGTTTATTGCTGAGAATACATTCCAATAATTTTTACACATATGGCAGAAATCGTTTAATTAGCAATAGCTGGTGGAAGCCCCACCATGAAATACTGAATTTTGTAAACTAATAGCTATGACTAAAGACTATCATATAAACCAGCAAAGGATACTCCCTCAGACATTAGATTTATTTCCTTGACAGATGCAGTATAGTTTTATACTACAGTGTGGTAATATGGTAGATTACTATAACATAGTATATACTGTAGTACAGTTTTATACTACTATGTATTTACAACAGTTGTTCTGGTAAAGTCTGGTGTAAACTTTAAATAGTTTGATATATTTGTAATGGCAAAGCAAATCCTGTAAAAAAAAAACAAACCAAGCAGGTTCACCAAAATGGAGCTATGCTACTGCAGTTTCCAACAGAGCCAGATTACAAAATAAAAGGATGCCTGTCACCTGGGCACTAAACGACAGATTTCTTTTGAACCAACGTTTTCTGCCATGTCACATTAATGACCTGTACCATAGCTCATGCCATTCAGATGTTTAAATAAAGGGGTAAGTAAGTACTTCTCTGGCAGCAACCACTTCTCTATGAACCTGTGTTTATAAACTTGTAGGCACCTGAAATATGATTCTTCTAAGGCTTCACTTGAACTCAAAATTCCCACACACCCAGCCAAGATGAATCTTCCTCCAAGCAGAATACACTAGTCCTATCATAGAGCAACACTGCACAAAACTGCTGGGAACAAACTGAAGAGTGTTTTATCCAATTGCAACTGCCTGAGGTCAACGAAGAAGGTATTAGTTTTATTTTTAGCTTGCTTTTGCAGCCTGATTGCATTTTCCATAAGATAATCCAGTAGAGGTTCTCCTCTCTGTTGCTTTGGGTTTCTTTTTAATCATCAAGTTTGCCCCGTTACTAATTAACAAGCTCGTAATAAATCACTGATTGTTTAATATGAAGCAGAGGAAGAAAACACTGGCATCCCACAACTAAATTTTTCATCATTTCTTAATAGAAACTCCAGGATATTTGTCACTGAAGCATCCCAGCACCTCTCAAAAAAAGAAGGATTTGGTCTCGTAACAGCAATGGGAAAGTGCAAGAGTGATGCAAAAAGAGGCTGGCAAGTACAAAGCAGAGCAAAGATCAATTTAAAAATTTTCTTTCAGTCCTAAAAGAAATGAGTAACACCAATGTCAAGGCAGAGTAGGCTGTTTATCAGTTTGTCCTATCTGACAACCACTGTGCAAACCTGGGGTTAGTTTCTAGTTTAGATTGGAAGACTATAGTAAGAAAAACAGGCTACAGATGAAAGGCAATAGCCAAACCTGCTTGTAGTTTGGCTTTTGATATCAGATACCAAAGATATATTTGCTTTCGTGTAAAGCTGGAGTTTTTGATTGGAAAAATCTGTGCCATGGAATTTTAGTAATGGTCAGAGGTAAATTTCAGTAATCACAAATTAGATTTTGAGAAATCATGAGATAAATGTAAAAATTACAGAAATGTTTTCAAAGAAATGCTCTTTTTTCTTTTCATATTTGCCCTTTTTTTCTCTTTAACAGTATTGAGCTATTTGCTTTGCATGACCAGCTGTCAAAGCACTGTGCAAATTGCAAGGAGAAAACTCCCACCAGAAAATTCTGTACCTTTTTGTAAAATATTTCTGCCATGCATTTACTTGTCTTTTCAGTGTGTAAAATGCATTTAGTCTTGGTCTTAAAATTATAGTCTCATCTTTGTTAATTTCCTCTCAGATAGAACTTTGTGGCTGGGAACTTTTAATTCCTCTCTTCAGCCACTTTTTTACTGTTACAATAAATCTTTTGATCAGAAGTTGGAATACTGGAGCTGGATGAGAGTGTATGCAAATTCAGTCAAAGCCTTTGCCCAGTTGATTCAATCTTCCCTTTAATCCCCATGATGATCTGCAGTAATGGATAAAAATTATGAGCAGGAGAAAGAAGGGAAAAAACCAAACCAACCCTCAGGAAGCAATTTTGATTGCTGTGAGGAAGCACTGGAGGCTCTTAGCCCCAGGGAACTCTCCCCAGCTCACTGGAGGCTTTCAGATACCATGGTGATGGGGGACTTTATGAATAACTAGGTAGATAAATGGTAAGTGCTTTTGATCTCTGCTAGCCTGCATTTCATTCTGTCAGCTGGAGGAGAGGCTATTCAAATCTGTCGGCTGTAGGAGGTCAGCCAGGAGAGAGAAAATGTCTTCATTACAGCCTTCTGTTCAGCCAGGCCTCCCAGCTGACCTCGGCGCCCAGCCTTGTCAGGCAGATGAGGCAAATTTTCCAACCGAGGGAAGACATCGCTGTGCCAGATTTTTATCCCTGGTGCAAGAGCTCGGAGGCAGCAGCATAAGGCCAAGGAAGAGTTAGCCTGCATTTTGACATCTCCCCAAAACTGCCTTCCCCAGGAACCTTCCCCCGGTGGGGTGCGTGTGGGAGCCCAAACTCGTTTTCCTCAGCACTTTCTCAGTGCCGCTGGGGTGGGATGCTCTGAAGGCAGGCGTGAACGGAACCACTATAGGAGATAGAGTAACTCTGTCATTAGAAATGCCTAAATATTGATTACATTTTCTGCCTTGAATCTCCTCATTCAGTGTGTCTCCTCTCACAGGTCTGATATAAATTTCAGGCAAAGGAGCTGGAGTTCTTTTCAGCTTCTATTCCAGTCTGAAAGTGAATTTCTCGTGTTTAAAGATCCCAAAGATTTTTGTGGCAACACCCAGGAAGAAAGGCAGGACAGGTTATAACGATGCAGAGCCCTGCCTAATGGAGAAGGAAGATCTCAGATATTCAGGATGGAGAAGGAGGTCACATTTTTTGCAAAAGGATGCATAAAAATTGAAATAGGAACTCCAATCCCATTATTTGGTAATGGGATTTGTAAACCTCGTGTTCACAGGCTGAGATAAACAATATGTGCTTCCCGAATCCGTCTTGGAAGAAGAACTCCTTGCAGCATAGCTAAATTACACAGTAAGTTATCACTTACAAAGAACAAAAATAGGAAAAGGAGCCAGTGAAATTAATTTATGTCTAAAGAATTTCTCACTTTTTGGATTGAAGGGCAAGGAAACAGAGTTTCCTCTAAAACCACACTTGTAATGGAGATGATTTTACTGTGTTAGATCATTTCCAGAAAACATTATAAAAATATTCCTTTTACTCAAGCCAGCCAGGTTTTAATAGTATCAAAGCAAAATATAGTCTGCTATTAGCATGAAATAACATTAGCATAAATAGAAAAGAGTAAGGACACTTGAAAAAAATTCCACATAAATGGCCTGCTCATTTCACTAGACACCACTGTAGCTGAGAAACTGTGAAATTTCCATAATAATCGAGTGCAGAGAAAAACAAACAACAATTTTATTGATAGGGAAATTACATCCTGTTGCTGAATATAAAACTACAGCTCTGTTCAATGGCCCTTTAACAGCATTGAAAGTATATATTCATTTGTAAGTGTAAATGAAATGTAAACAAAATATTCAGCCCAGTATGGCCACAGTAACCTCCTGATAGTATTCCAGGGCAGGAACCTAGACACATATTTGGATTCCACATCCTAGACCCCAAGCTAGTGGCATCTGATACCTTTGTGGAAAAGATTTACGCAGCTGCTTTGCAGTGATACACTTGTGACAAAAAGCACCATACCAACCGGCCTGTGAGACATCCTTGGCTTTGGGGGAGAAGAGCTCCTTTGGGCTTTTTGCTTGCTTTGTTTTAAAAAGAGGATCCTTGGCAGCAATAATGCCAGATACTGCAGTTAGGAGTTCCTGCTGCAGTGCTCGGAAGTGTTGCAGCGGAGCCTTCCTGTGCAACAGGGCTGTATTCCCAAGGGAAGAAAAGTGCTTCTATCATGTGAATAGCAGTGAGGAAAGCAGCTAGGGAAAGGGAGTCCAGCTGGGAGGGGCCACAACAGTTGTCACTACAGAGACACAGAGCTGGCAGCCAGGGGATGGGGCTCTGGCTGCCCCAGCAGCCCCTGACCCCTTCAGGGCTGGGACACGCATGCTGAAGGCAGCAGAGATGCTTCGTTTTCTTAATGAGCACCTTCCTAGCTGAACTTCAGCAGCTGTCACCATGAAGCTCGGAAAACCCACAGGGAGTCTGGGGATTGTGGCACACAAGCTCTCTGGAGCCCCAGAGCTGCTGTGGTCCCATGCTCTGGGTTGCTGTGTTTCCAGGCAGGAACCTGCTGTGGAGCCAGGCTGTGGCAGATGTGACCCCAGCACCATCACAACAGCGCTGGCAGCAGCAGATTGCTTCCTGCTGCCTGTACACCTGCCCAGCTACTGAGCACCTCTCTCCCCATCACCTCCTGCACCCACAAACACCGCTGCAAAGTAGGTCTGAAGAGCTACACAAGGGTGCTTTGCATCCTCGGCGTACCCTGCATGGCAGAGTGATTTCTCCCCGGGGCAGCACAATGAAAGGAAAAGCCCTAAAATGATGCCTTTAGCTGCACTCCTGCCAGGCAGCCCCCACCGAGCCCACCCTGGGTGCCCTGTCCTCAAAATGGTGTTGGGGGAGGAAGGTTTGGGGGGGATGGGAGCGATTGTGTGGTTGCACAAAGCCAGTTGAACAGTTAATGCTTTAACCTTGCGTATAATTTATACAATAAACAAAGTCACATGTTTCTCTAATAATTTAGATGTAAGCAAATGTTGATTTATTCAGGAAGGCTACTGCCAGCAGCAAAGCCTGCAGCACTGAAATTTGAATTAAACTAGGACAGAAGCAGGCTAGTCTATAATAACATTTGTATAATTTTATTTTTGCCCTTGGCTCAGTTCATTTCCTTCTACAGTAGATGCATGAAATTGGTTCTTCAGCCACCTTTAGCTGATGTTCATTGATATCAGGGGTAGGCAGAGAAGCAAGAGAATGTAACCTTTTTAGACTTTGTGTTTGCAATCATAAGGCCATGAATTCTTAGGTCATTTATGACAATAATTTTCTCCTGTGCCTTTCCTTTCCACGGTGCTCTCCAAACAGCTCCATGTCACCTGAAATGATGGGGCTTTTTTCCCCTATTTTTTTTTTTCTGCATAGAAACTTCTAGAACAGAGCTTGCTAAACAGATGCAAATGTTGTGTTGTTTTTATTCTTTTATTCAGGCCTGAGGGCGTGAAATTGGAGTTCTTTTACTCTGCTTTCAACATGAAGGAAGGGGACTGTATGATACTTCAAAAACGATGGGGAAAAAATACGCACTAGTACGGATTTCTGCAATGGATCCTTGGCTCCTTTTCCAAATCTGTGTATGAGGAGGAGAAAATAAGCTGGATAAGGGGGAAGATGGGAAGATGCAGACCAGCACAGGGCAGTGGTTCTGTTAGGGGCTCCTGGTGGCAGTGAAAGTCCTGCTCCCAAGCCTCAGAAGCACAAGAACACAAAGATAAAGTGTTTCACTTTTGTCCAGAGAACCCACCATAGGTTTCCAAGTGAAGTGAGAGGATCTCTCTCTGCAAGTGAGCACTTGTGTTCCCTTTCTGGCCATCACTGGGCACTAAGTGGGCATAGTCCCACCACAGAGGGAAGCCCAGTGTTATCTGCCTGTAAGACCACAAGTCCTCTGCAGTGCTGGGCTGATATGTCCTGGAGACCCTGCCTGAAACGCTTCTGAAGTCACTGTTTCCAGCTGTACTGAGCCAGGAGGGACATTCTTAGGCTGAAAGGACTTTATGGGCAAAGCAGTGAAAGCAGAGAGGAGACTGGAGAAAGGGGAGGTGAGAGGAGAGAGACAGGGGCTAAGAACAGCACTGGCAGAAGAGTGATAACTTCTCTGTCTGGCAATGCCACAAAATCATCTTCTAACTGCAGCCGGGATGAACAAGAATCTTGCATGACATTGACTTATTTTTCTTCCAGACATACACCTGGCCAGGTGCAAAAGCTCACCTGCCCATCACAAACAGAGGTAGTAGTGTTCTTATGCATAACACCCAGCTGCAGTTTTTGATAAGGATTGACTTAGTTTTTGCAGTTTTTGATAAGGATTGACTTCATTTTTGCAGTTCTCTCAGTTGCAAATAAAAGCTTCTTAACAGGAGTCAAAATTAAACCAACTCCCATGAGTCAGGGCAGTTTTTGGGACTCATGATTTGTCCATGTCCCCAGCACACACAGACCCTGAAACCTGTCAGTGACACTTTCAATAAAAGTTTGAGCAGGAACAGCCACCTGATGTGTTTAAGTAGAGGACTGTGGCTGACTGCCAGGATGGGAAACGCCAGCCTCAAGCTCCTCCATCGTAAAAATAATATACTCCCACTCCTCACCGCACAGTGACCACAAAAAAGGTACCAGTCCATGCCCCTCTGAACAACCCATTGCCTCAGGAGTGCAAACACTGAAACAGGACTGTTCTCCAGTCCTAAATCCTAAGAGCATGTGACCTATGGATGTCATGAATCATATGGACCCACACGACCCATCTTGCACTGTCTCACCTAAAAAGTAAGGGCCATGCCACATTCCCCTCGAAGCAGCTTTCCCTGGCTGAGGGCCACAGTGAAGGGAGCAGAGCCACCTCTGTGTGACTGCTGTGTCCATTCAGTTCTGCCCATGGCAATATTCACAGACCTCTGTTCCAGCCCCCACTCCTCTTCCTCTCCCCACCTGCTGGTTACTGTGAGCGAGGGAAGGGCAAGCTGGGGGTATTTCCTTTGCCAAAGCACGTGGGAAGCAGCAGCAGACTGCAACGCCAACAGCCACAGCCTCCCAGGCTGCTCTTTGGATACCACAGCCATGTGCCCCTGACCTGGGGCAAAGTCATGGTTGAGCCCTTACTTCCCTTATTATTAATTAAAACATTGGAGGAGATCCTCAGCTGGAGTAAATATTCATTGCTCCCGGCTCTCGCCCACTGGTTTGGGAAAGCACACAGAAGCAGTCACATTTATGCTGTTAACACGGATCTTGGCTCACACTTCTGTGGTCAAATAAATAAATATCACTGCGTCCCATTTAGCTCTGTTAATGCCACATTAAGAATGGCATGTGTTTTGACACAACCACCCCATCCCACATTTTTTTTTAAATACCATAAATGAAGCATTAAAACTCCCAATCCATCACAGTGACATCAGATCAGTGGACTGTGACTTTTATGACATCAGAACAATTGATTATATGACTCTTTTATGTGTAGCTTGCTATGAGATGATTGCTCTTCTCTCCATATATTATATCCTAACATCTTGGGAAAATCTCAAGAGATAAAAAGGAATCACTGTGAAGGACTGGATTACAGTAGTTATAGAATTGCCATAAAACTGTCATAAAAATTGTAGAAACAAAAATGCCTTTAAAGATGGCAATGTTCCATTATGGGTCCCTAGATAACGGTCTGGAGTTGCCCTATGCATACCTTACCATATTTACTGCTTCTGGATATTTCTGTACCTTTCTCCCAGAAGATTATATGGTTATCAAGATGTGCTGGTTTCCCTGCACACTTTAAGTCTCTTTACCCCATTATATCACCTTTAACCAGTAAGTGATGTTTGTATCAGGCAAAATTCAGAGTTTCTTTTCAAATAGCCCAAAAAGGAATGAAAAAATAAGCAAAAAAAATCTGACAAGGAAAGGGAGGTATAACCTGTTTGTTGTTACAAGATTGCTGAAAGAAAACAGATATTCTGTAGTGCTTATAAAGAAAGGTATTGTTAAAATTAGGATCAAGGTACAGAATAAGCAGTTCTCTCCTGCTGAGAGCTGACATGGAAAGCTCTGCCCAGAAGAAAGACCTCCAACTGGATTTTTTATTGTAAACCCACATGTGCCTGGGCCCAGTTAACATGCAGGGTGCTGTGCCATGTAGATGTATGTTTTCTTGTGCTCTCCAGATTATCCACACAAAGCTGCTACTGGGAGCAATGAGCAAGCTGGTGCTTCTCTTATTCAGATACAGATGTGGCTTCTGTTGATCTGCAGGACAATAAGGCACAATGAGTAACAGCAAAATGATTTTTTTAAAATTATTTTATCTTTTGTTTTAATTTCAAGGCAATTCAATGCAAACAGAAAGGTGCTACAGTTACAAGGACAGTGTAAGTCACAGCAGAAGTTAATGCTTTGGGCTCCTGAATGATGAGCTCCAGCAAAACCCATCCCCTGCTGCAGATGTGTCCTGTCCCTCCTGCAAGCAGGGTCACAGAAAGCATCATGTGCCAGTGCCCTCCCTGATCATCTCCCTGTGCTTTCCTGGAGCACCAGCATGGATGTACACCATTGCTCCAGCACCCACAGGAGCCACAGACAGATGGACAGGCATCTGTCCCACTATCTCTACTCTTGCAAGGGGTGACTTGTGGCAGAGGAGATGGGCCAGCAACCAGAGCAAGGGCTGCTGTCCCTTGAGCAACTGCAGCTGTTGCTGCTCCAGATGTGAGTGGGCACCCACAGCTCCTTCCCAGGGTGTCTGCCTCACTAGAACAATACAGCAGCTTCAAGAAGCACCTCAACATTTTTAAATACTTTGGGATCCTTACACAGAAGGCACTAGAGAAAAGATATGTTCATATTAAAGTCTTGATAGGTAGCTAGGTATGCCAACACCCTCTAGTCATCCTCAGAAATGATGCAGTAGAAGAAAAGTAGGGCCTCTCCAGCTGTTTTTTTCCAGCCCCTCCAGCACACACACAAACACACAGAGATACACACACCTGGGAGCTCCAAACCACAGCTGGACAGGACACTTGCTATAGGGAGTAAACACAGACTGTTGGCTCTCTAGTCAAAATTGCCAAGCAAGAAAAGCTGCAGAGAGTTCAGCAGCTAAAAACCAACCCCAGCTATGGTAGCACCCCTGGGAAAATCCAGGTACCGTAGTGGAAGGGGAGCTTCACCAGACACTCCCAGCCTGGCTTGGTACTCAAATGAAGCAGAGACCTGGATAAATTTACTCCTGGATAAATTACACCTTTTCCACTTCTTCCTCTATCCCTCCCAAACCAGCATATTGTGGGAGGCTGAGAGAAAATCTAAGCTATCGAAGATGATGAATTACCACTTATCCCTCTTTCAAGGATCTGCACTCTCTTTTATTGGGGTGAGAAGGGAAGAGATGTGTAGCTGGGCCATTTACAAGTGCCCTTTTCAGACTCCAGGGTGATTTCAAGGGCAGCTTATGGCACAGGATATTGACAACAACAGAGCCCATCTTGAACACACACCCTTAACTCATTCTTAATTTATATGCAGACCAAGCAGCAACATTATTGTTCAGCTGGGGGCATATTTAATTGCTGAATGTTCTGCAGATGTCTTGCAGGCTGTATAGATAAAGGCATTTTAAGTTGCTGACTTATAACAGCACATCTTTCTTCTTTTAACATAAAAAATTCCTACCTTCTTTGATGGATGTGGAATTTTTAAGACCGAAATCCTGAGCTAGTCCTTGAGAATATTTTAGCAAATGTTAAACTCCTTGACACCGCAAAGGAGCAGCAGAACCCTGATGCCTTTTCACTGGGGAAAAACAAAATCAGCTTCATTACTGTAAAAGCAGTGTTTTTCCCATGGCATGAAATTGAGGAAGGCCCATTATTGTTTCTCAAAACCCAGCAGTGTGACTCGCCAGGCTCCAGCCAGACACTGAAGCCGTGGCAGTTTATTTCGGTGCAGGCAGCCTGCTCAGTGCCAATAAGGAACACAAGGAGCCCGGAGCCTTGCCCTCAGGTGACTGCAAGCCAAGGGCAGCTCTGCAAAGCATTGCTGGTGCCGAGGGTCCAGCACAGCTTCCCTTCACTGCAGCACTCTGAGGTGCCAAGAAATTCAGCCTCAGCCCCATGAACTTTAAGCTCTCGTCTATTGCAAGTTCCCATCTTGTACTTAAGGACTAAATACTGCATACCCTGTCTGGGTTTTGGGGTGTTTCTAAGTCTTTCCCAACCTTCAAGACTAACTAGACTTAAAAATGGTTGTCCGATAAAAATTTTTTAATGACACCTACAATGTCCTTTCTGCCTTGTGCTGCACCAGGACACCTCTGTCCTAGTGACAAAGGTGTCTGATAATTTGTCAAGGAGATAGCCATAAATAAGGCAGAAAACTGGACTCCATGAAAAAAAAACAAACCCAAACATAAAAGCTGGGAGGAGGCAACTTGATGTGGCATGGCTCCTGGCAATGAGGAAGCATGAGTGCATACTGAAGCTTAGAAATAGAAAGTGATGTCCTCATAAAAATATGGCTCTAGGCTGGTGTGCCACTAGAAATTCTTCTGTCAGTTTAGAATATTTAGCTCTAAGGCATCTCTACTTTCAAATGGATCTTTTGATGCAAAATAGGCTGCACAGACAGAGATAGTGTTGAAGAAAGGAGAGTTGCACTCGCTCCCAGTTATGCTTGGTGAACTGGAGATTTTTAGATAGGCTTTTTGATCCCAAAGTACTGAGAGGGCAGGTGGGTTACCTTAGCAGTGCGTTAGGTCTCCGGGTTCTTCTAACTGAAAACTGTTACTGATACCAGGGCAGTGAAATAATACTGAAAGCTTCAACACTGCTGGTTATCAGGGGAACCTCTTTAGCCTAATTTGAAAGCTCAAAGCTTCAGGCAACTGATTTTTTTTCGTTACAGGCTCTTTTGTGTGATGTTCCAATGCAGTATATCCAATCAATGATGCCATATCACGTATGGTACCATCCTGTGGATGTTTATTTCCCCTGTATTTTGTATTTGACTTGTTAAACTGCAAGAAGAGTTCAGGGAACAAATAGGGGGAAAAAAATAAAAAGCAAACTCCTCTGCTCCCCTACTGCAGAAATTTAAAACTAGTGAATACACAAGCCTCAGCGCTCCAAGAGAAATGAAAATAAGCAGAAAGTGAAAATATATACATATGTATACACATGAACTAAACATGAGCCATAGTCATGGCAATCTGGGCTCCAATGTGCCAAACAAAAGGCGTTATTCCTTCAAGCAATCTCTGTGTCGCAAAATTTAGGACACGGCAAGGCTGGTTTAGTAGATTCCACTATAGAACTACACCGTTTCTGTACAGTAAATTCCACTGGATAATCACAGCAGGCTGCTTTGGAAGATTTTAATATTGCATCTTCTAAAAAAGGAATGTTAAGGATAGTCTGGCTGGAGAGAAGGGGACAAGACTAATTATCAAGATGCTCATTCCTCCTTTTTTCTGTACTTCTTTTCACACACACACTTCATTATTTAAGTTCATTTGGGGAAACGACAAGAAATGTGAGGATTCTTTCTATAGGTTTTTAATGTAAATAATAATGGGCCAGATCTTCAGATTAAATAAATCAGACTATTTCATTTACAGTGTGCCTGTGTAAATAATGTTAAATAGATTTTACTTATTAGGATACCAAAAATAAAAGTAAAAGCAGGCTCCATTATGAATGATTCATTTATGGAGGGTGCTGATGCCTTCTGAGGTTTTGGCCCTGAAGAGCAGCATCATCTTAAGGATGAAACTCTGCAGTTTCACAACTACTGTGATTTAATTTCTTGTTAGCTACTTCACTTTGGAACAAAGATCTCTGCTCAACTAAAAGCAGTGCTTATATTAACTGCATTTTTTATTGTGTTTACAAGATTTTACTTTCAGTCGGGTTTCTTTTGCCCCTCTGTTATTGAGCAAACCACAAATCTGCATTTCTGGTGCTGTAGTCCCTGGTCAGTGAGTTAACTATGAGACAGTCACTTTCTCATTGTCTTTTCACACAATCACTCTCAATTAAGAACTAATATTTGTATCTTAATATCAGCAACAATGGGACAAACAGGCAATCGAAAGTGTCAGGCTTCTGACAGAGATACACTGAGATGTTTTCTTAGGTCAGGAGAAGAATCCCTTTTTTATTGGCTTGATGGTGCTCAGTGATAGAGCTGATGGTGCTGATAACCTTGTGCTGTCATTGACATGAGCCAGGCATGAGGCTGTTCCATCCTGCAGGGCTGCATCCTGCATTTGCCATCACCCTGAAGCACTTACCTGGGTCTTACTTTTGGGTTTTTTTCAGCCTAAAATATAAAATCATCTAACCACTATTTATACATTTCCATGAAAGCAAAATGTCTGTGGACACACACTGGCCATGAGTCCAACCAGAGCTGCTGTCCCTTTTCTGCACTGGCTCTCTGCCCTGTGAATCTCCATGGTAAGTCCAAGATGATTTTGTTGATTCCTGGAAGATGTCACCGATGCAATTGTGACAGTGAGGGATGAAACAACACTTACACATTCACACTGGCTGTATCAATCTCATTCACAAGGGATGTGTTATCCAAATTTAAAGGTATTGTCAACTTAGTAGACAAATCACTGCTGGAGTCAGCTGAGTGTAATCAGATGAGACCTCTTTTCTCCCTTAAAGGCTTTGGTGTCAGAATAACAAATCAAATGGCAAACTGATCAAACTCATGCAAGAAGAGCAAAATTTTCCTTCTTACACCTACCTGTCTTACTCTGTATCCACACAGTTCAGATCTGTTTGTCCACCTTGCAGATATTTTCAGTTCATGTCATTTGTAAGCAGGAATTAAGAAGGTAAACCTAAGGAGGCAATGACTGTCACTCAGGATATTTAGTTAAATAGTGAGAAAACAGAACTCTCCAGCTAGGAAGCACAGCAGAAAAGCAAAGAAATGCATGATTAGGAAGCAAGGTGAGTCGGCTAAGCTCTCAACCCAGCGAGGCAGAAACAACAGAAAGGCCTGCCCACGTCTGCAGGGGAACTGCAGCCCCCAGGAGTCCTGGAAATTGTGCCAGTACCCGCCAAAATGTGCCTGGGGTGGCACGACATCACCTACCTTTTGGAGTCCTCTCAAATCTGAAATAAAGCTCAGCAAACTAAAACTAAATACAACTGTAGGGATTGGGCATTTACCCCGTGAATGCACAGGGTATAACATGGCATTGAGAAACTGAAAGAAAACCCAAAATGAGCTCCTGAAAAACCAAACCAATAACAACAACAAAAAAATCCCAAACATGTAGGGTCTGTGTTTATTTAAACATCATAGCTAAGAGATGTATTAATCCAGGTATGTTACAAACATTATGTTCAAATGATGTAGCAAGTGATGTTAGAAGGAATGCTTTCCATACAGGCAAAAGCAACCTGGTACAGAATTACCTGCAGAATTCAGCGCAGCAAGGACAGCAACTATTTTACCTATTGCCAGCTTATTTTGTATGACTGGCTGGGAGCAGCATTTTTCTGAAATGTCATGACCCAGACATTCTGGAAGCACCAACATCCCCACAAGCAAGGGTTTTCCTTTTTGCTGCTGTTTATTTTCACTTTGTGCTGGAGGAACAAAACATGCATTTCTGTCAAGTCATACGGTAAATAAGTATGATCAAACGAATGTCTGTCCTAACAATAATATCAAAAATAACTCATTTTTCCAAACAGCAAATTTTAATTGCCATCTTAATCAGTGTAATAATCAGTGCAATATGGAGGGTTTAGGCCCCAGTTCACCAAAGCATTTAAACACGTGCTAAGTATCATTGCACTTGTGCAAAGAGTGCAAGAGAATAAGCAGGGCTAAAGAGGAAAATAAAACTCTTAAAACCAATGAATGAACTTGTTGCTATAGAATCATGGAATAGATTGATTTTGGTTGGAAAAGACCTTCAAGATCATTGAGTGCAACAAATTATCCAAGTCAACCACTAAACCCTGACTGCCACATCTACGCCTCTCTTAAATACCTCCAGGGATGGTGGCTCAAGTGCTTACCTGGACAACCTCTTTCAGTGTTTGGCAACCCTTTCGGTGAAGAAATTTTTCCTAATATCCAATCTAATCCTCCCTTGGTGCAACTTGAGATAAGGTCTCCCTTTTTGAATCCCCTTTTCTCCATACACCCGGTTCCCTCAGCTGCTCCTCCTCAGAGTGGTGCTCTAAACTCTCCATCAGCTCCATGGCCCTTCTCGGGACACACTCCAGCACCTCAATGTCTTGTAGTGAGGGGCCCAACACTGAGTACAATATTCAGGTACTGTGAGGAGTCTCTCTCAGGAGGATCCGACTGGCATTTCCAAGCTAAAAAGAAACAGTAAAAGGCAATCAAATTTCAGTACCCCGCAGGATCCAGCGAGTCAAATTTAGAAAACACCCTTTGAAAAGATGAGATCATCTCCAAATAGTGATCAGGCAATGTCACCTGTCCTCCCTGGCGATGCCAGTGTGTGCAGGGGTGGCTGCCACCTGCAGTCACCCAGGAACACCCACTGGCTGAGCCGGGTAATGAGCACCAGGACCTCGAAAGAGCTTCCAGGCGGTCTGTGATCCAACCCAGCCATTTAAGACTGGGGCGTTTACGCATCTTCCTGCAATTCTCTCCACAGTCTGCCCAGCAGTCTTTTTGATTGTCCTGTCTTTCTTTAAAAATATTTTTTCGAAACTCAGTCAGAGAAAGCCATTCTGAATAAAGCATTGATTGTACAGCTCATCATTTTAAAATTAGGAAATTGAGGGGATTTCTGCATAGCTTTGGCTCTGCTGCTCACAGATAGATATATATATATTTATACACACATACAGATATACATAGAAGAGTATTCAGTATCACTATTCCTCTAAAGGGGTTCTCATAAGTCAAGCAATTTTTAAAACCTCAAAAAAAGGTAATATTTGTTCCCAGTACTAAAGGTAATATGAAATTGCAGTATGTTTGTTTCCACAAGCTTACACTTTGGATCTGTGATATAATCCCCACAGTCAAATTCATTTGAGATCAAGACATAAATGAGAAGTACAAACCTGAAGTATAAATCTATAGAAACTTTGCTATTGATTTCACTTTGACAAGGAGTACTGCTGCCATGAGAATTATTTTTTCTTGCGATATATAAGCCCTTGAAGTACCAAGTAACTGTGAAAAAGATCCAGAAGGGTGGTATGTGGTACACATCTATTTGTAAGTTCCTCATTCTCTGAAGTGCTGTGATTGAAAGCCGAGCATTCATTACAAGGAAGTTTGCTACTTAAATCTTTCACTTAGTAAAGTTTTGCAACTATGTTTGCTAACAAGACTGAAAACACATACATAAAGAGAAATCCTGCAGCTGTATAGCTGAGACCATAGAGAAAAGTTGTTGTGTTAACTTTACTTCAGAAATAGATTGTGCCTTTGTGATCGTACAACATCATTTCTCACAGAAATCCAGTAAGCATGTAAATTCCTTTCACAAACAGAAGTCATCCACACCAATAAAGTATAGTTAAGATGATTTATTTGGATTTCCTTCAAGCTTTTGACAAGATCCTTAGCTTAAAAAAATCCTGTAAAAGCTATACAGTAGAAAAGTAGTGTTGTTCTCTGTTGTAAAAATCAGACAGGGAGACAGGAACTCCTGAGCTCTCATTGTATTTCCTTTGATCTATATGCCCTGTTCATAATACGCCTGACACTTATTCCTCCTGTGGCTTTGGGCAAGTCATATAATCTCTCTGCCTCGTTTTCCTGTCTCGAGGGGTATTGCATGGATTAGTTAGTCAATGTTTGCAAAGCAGCTGAAAGAGTATTCACCGGATTCTCCCAGGGAAGCAGGGACACTCAGCTTCTTGGGAAGTCATGACCAATAAATTCTAAGGCATGCTACAGAAAATAAAAAACAGAAGAAAAACGAACCCAGTTTTGACACAGACTCCACCTAGTTTAGTCCAGCTTTTTCCTGAAAAAGGCTGCTTTCCGACTCCCTTCCCTGAGCTGTTAAGGGATCCCAGGACCTGCCCAGGTCCTGCAGGTTTGGGTGTGAGTGCTGTTGAGAAAGGACAATGAAGTGCTCCCAAAGGGGACACCAAAACCTCCTTCAATGAGTGTTTGCACTAGTGAGCTGGCAGAGGAAAATAAACAATGAGTGAGTGACATTTGCTGATACTTGTTGTCCTATGCCATTGATGAGAACTGCGAGAAGCCTGAGAGGAACTGAAAAGCATCGGTGTATCCTGAACTTGGGGATGACTGATGATCAAATGAAATTTATCTTGGATGACTATAAGGGAATAAACATTGGCAGGCTTTTCTCTGTGACCTCATAGCTTTTACTTTGATTTAAGTTTGGCTTGAATTTGCTGCACAGTCACAACCAGCATATTTTCATGTCTATCTGTATGGCAGCATAGAGAACTAACTGAGGATCACTCCTAGGCATCAGTGTGGGTGGTTTAGCTGACCACTGAGTTTAAAAGGCAATTTGAAAACAAAAGCTAAGAGAGAAATCAAAAGAGACAATATCACAGCCAAGACGTTGATAAGTGGCAACAAATCACCAGGCAAAGGCAAAGGAGTGTTTTCTCAGCATTTGTGATCCTTCCCGGTCATTAGAGGAACTGCTTTTCTCTGCTGGCTGTCATAAGAGTGAAGGTGGCTCCTGCTGCATTAGCAGCATTTTTTCCTGCAGAAGAGAAGTTCAGAACACAGAGGGATAAACCAGCTTGGGCAGGGTGAGTGCATCTGCAGTAGTCATTTTTCACTTTGGAGTAGCTATCAGTGCACACAGGTAGTGTATTTGCAGGGAAAGGAGGAGGCAATCAGCTGCCTTGGCGCAAGCCCTTCTCCCTTCCTTGCAGCAGCAGCTATGCCAACCACATCAAGCCACTGAGTCTTTGCCAGCACTGTTTGCTTTTATATCTGTCAGGGGAGTGTTCCTAGCAGAGATGTCACCTTGGCAGCCATGCTTTCCTGCTGATGTGTTCTCACTTTTGAGATGCCTCTTTTGTGCCACCTTCCTTGAATTGTGTCTGGATTTGTATTTGGAGATCATGATGTCCTTTCTCTTCTAGGAGCTCCCCCACTCCTGTGTACTCTCCATGGTTCTGTTGCTCACCAGAAGGGTGAAGACTGGAAGAAATACCACGGAAAGAAACCCAGAGCAGTCTAGCAGGAGGGACTTCTCCCAACATCTCTCTTCTGCTGGTCGGGATGGAGAAAGGTTGCCTGGAGGTGTGTATGGCAGCATTGCCTTTGCATGAACTAGCACAGCAATTTTCAGTGACTGTGGCATGAGAGAGAGAGTTTTGCCAGATGGACGTTTTTCCCTGGCAGACATTTTCAGCCTCTGCCTTAGGAGATGTGACTGTGTTTATTTTCACAGGCAGTCAACTAAAATCCTCTTTAACTTGTAGGTCTCTTCATGTCCCTCTAGCAGCTGTGATAGGACCAGCAGGGCAAGGATTAAAATATCTACAAGCTTCTGGTAAGCCACTGGTTTTGACCAAGAAATTAAGAAATATGGATTGTGATGAGGCCACAAGGCTCATATCCCTGACTGCCATCATTACACAAACAAAACTACTCTGGTCTATCACTACCTACTATATACATTTTTCTTATATAAAAATAGGTACTGAGACATTAAGAAAACATGAAAATTACCCTTATAACTGCAGTTGGGATGCATACACTATATATGGAATCAAGAAGGAAACACACAGTACTTTAACATTTAAGCAACTTCCCTCCTTTGCATAAACTCATTCATCAAGTGTGGCCAGAGTAGCTCAGGTCCTGTAATTCCCTGCAAACCCAGAAAATTACAGTGATATAAAATCAGTATGTGAAAAAATGTTGCTTTTCAGGAAGTGGCAGGGAGAAAACCATCATTGATTTAGAAGTGGATTTCCCCAAATTATTCAAAACAGAAAAGTGCCACTGCTTTCAACAGATCCCTATTTCTACAATGAAAGAACAGGAGATGCTAGCAACATCAGTTTATCAAACTCATGTATAACGTTGAAAGCATAACATAATTTCTGTCACACGTAAATATATATGAATAATAACTTTTGCTTTGGAAAGGGATTGTTTCAGACACTTGCTGCTTCTTTAGCAGAAGGGTAGTGAGTATCTCCTTCAAATATACTCTTGACAAGATACACTTACTCTACAATGAGTCTAGAAAAGAAGTCTGGTTCCAAAACCTGCAGGTCACTCCTTACAAGCAGTATTTGTAAGTCTAAAGACTTGGAATACACTGTTTCTGAAGAGTGGATGAAGCAACAGTCCTGTTCATATTCTGTGATCTGCCCCTTTCTTTATCCAGATCAGCTCCTTGAACATCCCAGATGATAATACCCGCTCCCAGACTCTGAGCTTTTCAAAACATAGACACAAATCCGAATTTCAGAGTCTGAGTTTCTCTTGCAATTGTATTGTGTATCCCTCTGAAATATTTCCTCAGGTCTCTAGGATGGTTTCTTGAGTAGAAATTCATACTTCAAATAATGATCTCAATGTATTTCCATATTATGCTGAATAACACATTTTCTGGAGGAGAGTATTTAGAAATATATCTCTGTTGAAAGAGAATGCTGTAACATCAGCGTCAAATTCCCTTCTGAAATCTCAAGGTACAGTTGAGTAACACTTCTTAGAATGGTGGTTTTAATGTTAAAAATCCACAAGGGAAGGTTGTTGGTGTCTTTTATTATTTAACAACACCAAATACCTCTGCTCATTGTCTCTGTGTACATAGGTGTGCTCAGGGAATCATTTTTAGAGGTAGGAATACGGAGACATTCTGACACCCAAAGGATGCACAAAGATACACTAACATAAATTTCTATGGTGCCCTGCAGGTACTTCCATTGTATTATAGGGCTTCTCATAAGCAGATCTAGCTCAGGCAATAGGACCATGAAGTAAAACTGAGTTTTTCTGGACTAGATGAACTGAGAATGAGGCAGATTATACTACCTGTAGAAACCGTGTTTTCTGATATAGGTTATTGAAATATGAAACAGCAAAACAAGTTAATCAAATGCTTATTTATCTCTTTACCAATTTCCCCTCTCCCCCAACACATACACACATACCCACAAAAGCACATTTTACCCACTTTTCCTCAGTGTAGTCTTTAATTAGAATGAGTTGAGCAGTTAAATTGGAACGATCTTAGAGCAATTTGTACAATCTCATGAGATACATTATCAGTTATGCCCTGAATTCTGCACAGTCTCTCTGAACAGTGACACCAACTGAAGCTCCTTCCATACATATTCAGCCCTGCTGGTATTTCATATGATCCAGCCCAGAAAATCTTACAGCAACCATAAGAGTGCATTAATGCTTTTGCAAAAAGTATTGACTAATCTGAAAAAAACATCTGGCTTGCAGAGGGGGGTAGAGTCTTCCAAAGTGCATTGGGGAAATCCATTCAAAGACAGCAGGAGCAGAGGTGAACTCTGACTTGCCTCTGCCCTGACAAGTTGTGCAGAATGGGTCTTTTCTCACCTATTTTGCAGCAGAGAAAGGCTTCTGTACAGGAATGTCTGAAGGCAGGAAACAAAGTGAGCGTGGTACTATCCTCCTGTGCCCCCCAGAAAGCCTCTGCAATCACCAAGCAAGTAGAGGAGCTGTTTCTCAGGGGAAAGAATAACTGGGGAGGGAAGAGAAATGCAGAGAACATGAGAGAAATGCAGAGAATTTCCCAAAGTTAATTATAAATGCATATGCCCATAGGAGGCAATGACACCAGGGTTCACATTTTCAATCCTACACCCTCAAAGGCAATACTCTAACCTTTTTAACCTATCCACAAATGTCATGATTTGCTAGAGATTTTAGCACCTCTAGCCTCCATTGCTGGCAGAGAGATTTAGAAGTGCTGAAGGCTTCCAAACCACACTCACAGAACAACCCCCAAAACCCAAAGAGAGGCTTTCTGTGAAAATTCTCTGTGATGCCTTGATTACCCATGCAGGCTGTAAGATTATCCATAGCTTCATAACGGAGAAAGAAACTCCCAGGAGAGTTTTGTACACTCCTTCTGTAAAAATGTATGTTTCTGGAGAAGGGAGCTCACTCTGGGAGTTTTCATACCAATGATAATTTTTTTTTTTAATGAAGTTCAGGTCCCATTTTAGTGGGACACATTAAAACAACGACTCAAAAAGTCCGGTGTTATTCTCTGAAGCAGACAACTGAAGGAGCTTGCTATATGAGAGATTTTGGTGCTGGGATGCAGAGAGAGACATCAGCCCCTCTTACAGTGACAGGCAGGACTGTCACATCTGGTCATGACATGAGGCACGAGCTAAGGGATCCACAAGGAAATCCACCACTCCTTCTGCATTTGTATGGATTTGCATTGCTTAACACAGGGACAACCACATAAGCAGGATGTGTAATGGGATGTAGATGTAGTTTTATTCAACTTCTCCTTTTTTAATTAGCAGCAAAAAGACACAAGTGAAAGCAGTTCACAAGGACCATGTAGAAGAAACATGGTAGAAGCACTTGTTGCTGCTCAAGTTCAGTTTCCTCCCTGTAGAGGATCTAACACCCTGTTATTCTCACAAATGCAGAAGGGGTGATGTTGCTTAGATTACTTCACTCTTTGGTAGGGTTCACACTGTTCAATCCATCTCACAGCTAAATAACAAAATCTATTTCTTCAAATACTGCATCAAAATGTTGCTGGTAATAAAGAAAAAAATACATTCTTTTGAACACTCCTTGGGGAAAACAAATCTGGAAAAACTGTGTCTATAAATCTCCCTTATTCTAATGCAATGCAAAATCTTTTCTATTTTTCTCAAAGGAAAAAAGAGCCACTGACAAAACATCTACTGCAGGCAACCGTTGCTAGCTTTATATTTCCACACTAAGCTGCTCTTCTCAGTATTTTTGAAACAAGACTGCAGCACACATGAAGTCCATGAACTGCAGGAAGGAACTTTTTAAAGAAGGTCAAGCTGACAAGAGGGCCTTCCTGAGAATAGCCAATGTCCTTGTTTCCAGACAGGATTATAGCTAGATCAGAAATAATGCCCTTTAGCAAGTGGACACATATGATCTGCAGCCATTGGAAAACCTGCCTGTTCAAAAGCTTCAGTTTTCCAAACTGTTAACATTGACAATGATATGGAAAATCTACCGTAGTTTTCCAGAGGCTAATTATGAACAGGTGATGATTTGAGGAAAAATTCAGAAGTCAAATATTAAGCTCAGTTTGAGCTCATTAAGGTTGCTATTCAGCATCAGTAAAATATTCATAATGCACAAACATGTTGTAGTTTATATAAACCTGTTTAAAAAAAGATAACTCCGAGTAAAATGGAACAGAATTTGGTTTAATGTGTTCTCCTTTGTATGCAAATTACCTCCCAGCAGTTAATAAAGGTAAACACTGCTATCTTATTTAGATATATGTGGCAGCCTGTACGGGTTATATTTCTATCTAGTGAACATTATCAACGTCAAAATACATCCCTAGATCAGAGTGTGGCCTCATCAGTACTAAACTCAGGCCCGAGTTTAGACAGTGAAGGCTGAGGATACTGCAAACTGTGAGAAGAAAAAATAAACAGAGCCAGGGTCTATCTCCTCTTCTGGGGATTTACCATGGAAATGTTTAATTTGCATGCGAAAAGAGATGCAGGTAGTACTTCAGTGGAGCAGTTAATATCGACTTCTTTGAGTAAATCTCCATTTTATTCATGTGCCATTACATTTCGGATCCCCCCGTGCAGAGGGAAGAACCAGGCTACGCTCCCATCTTGATAAGATGGTGGACAAACTGATGCAGCAATATCTACCCAAAAGGGCTTGCAGCTGCCCCCGTGGGCATTTACCCCATTCTACTTCAGCCCACGATTTTGGAGAAGAAAGTTTTACCAAATGAGCCTCCTTAAAGTAAAAAATAATATGACTTTTTACTTCCTGACCAAATATACCTTTTCTTATCTAGTGCTGACATCATTTGATAAACTCTTTGCTGCAGGTAAAATAACTGTACAAGGGTATTTTTCATATTTTTAAAGGATGCTATATTGCTATTTTTCTTCACCTTTCACCATTATAGCCATTTGCTAGCTTGAAATTAAAGTTTGTTCCTTTACTGATTTTTTTTTTTCTGTATTATGCAGGTCGCTAATGAGTGCCAGGCTGCTGGCATGGCTTTTATTTATTTATTAGAAAGAGAAGAGCAGTGAAGCATTTAAAAGTCACATACAGGGGCCATAACATTTTTTTTTTTGTGTTGACACATTGTAATACAGAAATAAAGTTAGGTCACGACACAGGTGTACTGGACTTTATGTAAGGTTTTATTTCATCTGGATGAAAAACTGAATTTTTTCTTTGCTGTGAACTGACAAACCACGAGAAACTTTAAATTGTTGAACCAGCTTTAAGTACTTTAAATTGACTGTGCTCAAGCTGCATAACATTAGTAAGGGTTGCAATGATCCTGTTTTGTACGAACCCAGGTGAGGAAGGTGCATATGGCTGAGGGGAGTTTTTCCCCTTGTGTGCTACTGGTTTTTGGAAGAATATTAGAAATAGAATTTGAAGATGAAGCCACATTTCTTGGGGCATGTGAATGTGTGATTACTCTAGTTTTTTTCCTCTTAATTTCTGTCAGCCATTTCTGGTTAATTAACCTATTTGTTCTCCTTACAACAGAATGACAAAGCATTCGAAAATGGTTCGAGATTCCTACATGAGAAATCCTACCATGTTATTAGGCTTATCACCTAAAGAAAAGAGGAAAACCAAAAAGAATGCATTGGGTTGGATATGTTTTTAAGCAAGAGAATTAGTCATTCCTTAGGCTGCAGCAGCTGCTGTAGGAGAAAAGGCAAATTGTTATATTTTGCATTATTTTCTCTAAAATACTAAAAAGCATTTCATGAAAAGCTAATTGCAGATATTCTCTGGACAAGTCTGATTCCATTCAGGGGCTTTACTGGGCAGTTTTGGCCTCGTAGCCTGGTCTTTCTCTTAAGAAATGTCAGTAAAGTCCCTGAATTAATGGACTGTGAAGCGCTTAGAAACATACCGTTTCACAAAAGTATACAGCGAGGATGTGACACTAATGGGAGGTGACCCGTGGGTTTATGACAAAATAGTCCACTCTAACAAGAACAACAACAAATTAATACAGCTTGTATGCACAGTAGCTTTGAACAAAGCAATATACATGGAGTGGGAGGCAAAGAAAGGTAGAATAAGGCAAAAGTGACCAAGAATAAGATTTGTAAGTTATTTGTCTATTCACGGTTTCGTTATCTTCAGGAGAAGGCAGCTGCAAACTGCAGGGTAAAGAAAATTAAAAAGGCAAGGTTCCATTGTAATTGGGTAATTGGAGAAGGAAAGTTAGTAGCATTTGGAGAGATGTCACATGAACCTAAGTGGTAAATTCCTGCATTTGCTTACACGGATTTGTTTTCTTTTAATTTTGCTGCCTAAAAAAAATAAATATAGTTAGACACATATATAAAAATTTTAAAAATGCAGTGCAACTCCTTCAATCTTTTTGCAATTCTGCATGGTTGAACATTTGAAATGAGTTTGTGTATCACCCCCAGGCATTGATTCAGACTTGATTGGGGCAAAGCAGACTCCATGTGCTTATTTTTATACACGTCATTTGGGAAGTTATATAGCCAAGGGAACAGAAAATATGTTGCTCCACTGCCAAATTATCCCATATCCCTCGATCAAAACGGGAGGTGATCCTAATCAACAAGTTGTGCGACCTTAGTGCAATGGCAATGTCAGGTCAACTCGGGAAAGTGAAGAGACAGATCTAAACACAAATAAAAAGAAAGAGAGAGACAGAAAGAAAGAAAGAAACAACCAACAATCCTTATAATTATCATCATCTGCTGCTTTTCCCTCTTCTGGCAAAGAAACACTCCATCCATTTGCAGAAATCGCCCGCGGAAACGTTACATCAAAACTAATCACAACGATTAAAATCAGCTTTTCTGTGCAAGAGGAGAGTAAAAAGCAAGTTGTAGGCTGGAACGAGACTGTTTTTTCCACCAAAAAAATCCGAAAAAAATACACGCGATATATATATATATCTTTCTATATGCACGTTTCGAAGGAGATCAATTTTATGCCCGTGTGATCAGTTAATTTAATTTAACTTTTATTTCGGAGATTGATTCAGACTGGAGGTAGAGACATGAGCTAATTGTATCCTGATCCTTGCCTTGAGGGGTTTCAAAGCCCTGGAGCAACTATTCTCTGTATTTTGCTCTGTCTACCTTAGCCAAGCTATTGCATTTCTCTCTGGTGTAGCGAGGAGAGCAGACCGCTGCCGGGAGAGAGAAATATCAGAAGTGTGAGTTGGATGGGCGGGGGG
>VZSR01001685.1:11904523-11975107 GCA_013398615.1 Brachypodius melanocephalos | reverse complement strand
AAAAAAAAAAAAAAAAAAAGTGTCAGATTAATAGCTGCGAGTGGGGTTCGGCAGCGCCCGCGGAAGGATGCTCGGCCCGCGGAAGGATGCGGACCCCGCGGGTCGGGGGCATTTGGCGAAACTTCCCTTTGCCTATTCAAAATGACTGCGGTGATTTTGGTGTATTAATTGCGCCCGAAGCACAACACACAATGTTCTAGCACACGCTAGAGGTCCCTCTCAGAGCTGTCAGACGTTAGGGTGTTTTCAGGTTGGGTTGTTCTTCATTATTTATTTTTCCCCGCTGTAACTGTTTGAACAAAACCGGCTGTCCCTTCAAATGCCAGTGCAGCGTGCGTTGTTCAAGGGTGAAGAAAGATTTGCTACTTTCTTGTTTGTGCCCTGGTTGTTCGGGCATCAGTTAATAAACTGTGCTCTTGAAAAAATGAACGTAAGCGGTATTAATTTCATGCACTGATTTATGAGTTTTGTTTGAAATAGCCTCACCGTTTGTTGTCGAGGCCAATTCCAAATTTTGTACTCGGTTTTCTCATGTGGATGCTCCCATGGAAGTAAACACTATAAAACTTGAATAAGGATACCAGGCTATGGCTTGTGGTTTTTAAAAGAGAAACATGCAAGCAAGCAAAAAGCCAAGTATTAAGATTATAATGAGTCAATAAAGATGATGGAGGTGACTAAAAATCATTGATCCTGAGAAATTTCCGTATCCAGACCATGTTAGAGAACTAATTAGTCCCCCCTAATCTTCATGTATTACAACAATATTATCACTATTTTACGGATGGAGAAACTGAGAAATAAAAAGAAGGTCACTGACTTGCCTGAAGCCATATAGCAAATAAAAGATAGATCTGGAATCAGCTAGGACAGATTTAGATCTCTTGCTGATTTGCACTGCTGTAACCATTGATTTCAGTGGAATTCTTCTGGATTTAAGTCAAGTTTGGACCTTATGTGTTCCTCTGTCCCTTAGAAACACTGAATTAATGTAAGTTCCATTTTGACCCTGAGTGAATTAGATGCAAGATTTTAGGAGGAGCATTTGGTGTGCATCCACTTTTTGAAAGACAAATTGCTGTGAAACTTTACGACTCAGTTGGCTTTTGATTATTCATTTTTTTCCCTCATTACAATTTCATTTGTCACCTCAGCGTAGTTCCCTAGTTGGGTCTTGATATTGTGTAGTTTTTTTAATGAATGATTTCCTCATGTCTAGTGCAGGTTTTTTTACTGGATTCTGAGAAGCATTCCTTACTAGATATCTCTGAATGAAACCTTCAGTTTTATGTTGGAACATCCTAGGAACACTGTAAGATTTTGCGTGAGGAAAACTTCCATTCATTGCAGATCTCACTCAGGCAGAAATGAAAAATTGCATGAACATCATATGCAAAACCAGCCAGGCTTTCCCCTGTGCAATGGAAAGGCTGCATGTAGAAGACTTGCTCACATAGGCTCTTTATTGGATTATGGTAAGTTTATGTATGGAGAAAATGCGATGTGAAAGGAAATACTCACTGATCATAACAAATGTTTGTACATTATTCAAAGTGGGGTCTCTCACAATTAACAAAATACCAAATCTGCCAGTCACAGTCAGATAGCATTTCACATGAGCCTAGCTGGGAAGGAATGATAATTTCTGCTTTCTATGTTCCAGCTACTTTAGAAATATTTTCAGGATACCATAAAGCAGATGCAGATGTACAGAATGTGGTTGTGGTGCTTTACTCTTCATTTATTAATGTGTGCTGGTATGTACAAACTGCCACCACTAAAGCACAATATAAAGTTCCTGCTTTCCTGTCATCAGATGAATTTAGTAAGATGCTGGTACTTCAGGGAGCTGACATTGCTGCAGTGAGGGTCTCACCTGGCATCCTCATGTGTGGGGAAACAGGTGTAGAATTTGGGTGTAATTAAGACTATTCCACCCCCTCCCCCCCAAAATTTGAGCTTATATATCTGAAATAGAAAGCATTTGGTTGGGAATTAGCTCCACAGAGGGCATGTGGTTTGGTTAAGAGCTTGTACTGGCTCCCTGGCTAAGCAGAGTTCTAAATGCCAGAGCTTTAGCCTCCTTTCTCATGTCCTGTGCAGTAAATTACTGTGCCTCACTTGCAGTACGTGTTCAACTCTTCTCTTGTTCCAGAGGAAAAATAATGTTGATCAGAAGCAAATTTTAGCGGAGATGCCTGCTGTTACTTATTTTGGATCCTTTTACGCTGTTGCAGTGGAGCCAAGTTGGATCTCCTTCCAGGAAATAAATTTAGTTAGTTGTTGGTTTTTTTCTGACAGAAACATAATTCTTACTCTAAATGGAATCTTTTCTGTTGGTCTGTGTTGCATTTATGTTTTCTTTTTACAGCCTGGGTAAAATTCATCTCTGGTATAGTGCCATTGACTTCTGTATTGTTTCACAAAGCATCAGTTTGTTTTCCTGTGTTAAAATACATATTTTTGTTGCCCAGCTTTCCACAGAATATTTTTTTTTTAAAGAAAGAAGTTTGATTTTAGAAGGAGACAGATATAAAATGTACATCTTCATTTTCATTTTGCCCAGCTTTACTACTCATGCAGGCAGAGATCTCTTCTTTTTCTACTTTGATAAACTAAGTTTAGTATGTATGTTTAGAGAATGTCTATAGGCAGGAGAAGGGAGTAGCTACTATCTTCCTAGCTGATAACACCTTAAAAAAAAATCTTGAAGTGAAATCCATTAGCACATTCCATGTTGATGATGTATGCTGTAGCTTTAATAATCTTGGGTATTTTAATCACGCTTTTAATCCAGAAATCAAATGAACGACATCCCATATCCAAATGAGCCAAAGCTGATGCTGTAGAAAGTTCAGCCGTAATCCCGTGTTTATGGAGTGACTGGCTCACCTGATAACCTCTCCCTGACAGCTCCTCACCTGGCTGCCTGCCCTCACTGGCGATGCAAGGCACGGTTTGATGTGGTTGGCAGCTTCGTGCAGACGCGGCTTTGCGGGTGGTTTGTGCAGCCCGAGTCTGCGGGTGAGTCTGCGGGTACAAGGTTTAGGAGTGCTTGCTGGGGCAAAGGACAGATCATCCTTGATAAACTATTTAGTGGCTTTTACTCAACTAGTCTTCCTTGCCCAGTGCATTGATGGATAAGGAACAGCCTTTTTAAAAACCCAAAACTAGGAAAAAAACCCACTTCTGAACAGCAGGGTTGCTCGAAGATGGTAGGAGAAAGAGAAGGAGTTCTGTCTCACACAGGATAATGGCTCTTTCTGCTTCTCATTCTCAAACAACACCTTTACATCTGTGGTTCTTCCCCTTTAGCCAGTGTTTATGACTCAGTTCTGCCTCAAACCTCAGGTTCAGTATAGGCATCTATGGGTTTCCCTTATTTTCTCTGGACAGAGTCACAGGCATGTGCATCCCAATTCTGACTCTGTGATTGTGGTTGGCTCTATCTAACAGGCTGTTGGTGTGGGAACAAAAGTGGCTCCTACTGCTGAAGGACCTGACAAAGGTCCTACCCCCTGTAGGAACTTTGTCAGACCTTGCCTGTCAGCTTTCAGTTGTCAGAGATGATCTCTGAAGCCACATCGTGACTGGATCAGGCAGAAATGATGGGAGGTTGTCCCAGGCAAAATATCTCCAGCAGACGTGAGGAAATGTTAATATTTCTGCGTAAGTCTCGGGTGAAACTTAATCTATAGCACAGTGTGCATCTCCAAGTGTTCATCTTTGAGAAAAGTGAGTTTAAGTGGAACTACAGCTAGAGGGGTGACTGGGGAATGGACAGTCTGTCTTTTGAAAGGAGATTAGAAGAGGCTTGAATGTCCTTTTCAGCAATGTGTAGTCTGCAAAGTGATATGAAAATTCCCTGTGAAGTCACACAGGTAGTGAATCCCAACGAGGAGAGGAGTAGCTATTCCAGCTAAATGACAGTAAACGTGGATATAAACTGGGCCTGTTTAGGCAATAGTTTCCCAGAACACTTTGGGGTGCATTATCTAGAAGATGCAGCATTGAAAGTGAGATGTTAAATTAGGTAATACTCTGTTTTGTGCATACCTTTTAAACCTGGGCTTCTTGGAGAATATTTCCAAAAAGCTACCTCAGTGACTTTAGTTATGACCAATAGGCTATGATTGACTAAGTTTTTTTCATCAACATTTCTGCCAGTGGACAAATTAGTTAGCTTTTTAAAATAATATGCACATTTATATATGTGTATATATATAATGTGTGTGTGTGTGAACAATCAATTTCCATACCCACACCCCACTATTTATTTTGAATGTTCCTTAGAAATTTGAAAAACGCCAACTGACAGAAACATTTTTTAAAACACTGAATTTTTCACAGACAAAAAAAATCAATATCTGTTTTTATAATCAGTGAAAATTTCTTGTAAGTTTTGTCAATGAGAGGAATTTCTGATTTGCTCTTCACATAGGAGCCTTAGTTTATTTTTGTTCCAGATGCAAAACTGTTTCTCTTTCTATATTTCTTCATTTTTTCCAAGTTAGACCTTTAATGCTTACGGTTTTCCTATGATTTATTTAGTGGCGTTCACTTTATTTTCAACACATTCTATAAGAAAGAGAGGGGAGATTTAGCAAAGAAAAATGAGCACAAAGCCCTTTTTTCTTTTCCTCGCTTTCTTACAAACGTAACTTTCAAACATCCTCTCGACCATCCACTCACCCAGTCATCTTTCAACACGCTAATTTGCCTGCATGCCCAGTCTGTAAATCCTGGTGGGGCAGGACCATCTCCCCTCCTGCAGCAGAGCACTGCGGGTATTCAACAATTGATAATATCTCCTGCTGCCAGCGCTGCCAGGACAGCAGGGAGAAGAGAGGAGAGGAGCGGCAGGCATTGAGTATTTATATATAAAACTCCGAAAAACTGTTGGAAACCAAAGAATCCAGGGGCTGCCGGAGTAGCTGGAACTTTACTTCCTAAGAGCACTTTGCCTTAAAACGGCTTTATTTCCCTCTGTGAACTGAAGTTGGCGGCGGCATTAGGTGGAAGAGATGCGTAGCGCAGCTTGCGAAGGGAGTTGAGGTCCATCAGCACCATGACAGAGCTGTGTCAGGGGAAGGAGGGAGGAGCGCCCGGTTCGCCCGGATCCAGGGAATGAAATAATGGGGGTCTCTAGCTAAAATAGGGATGCGGCTCTCCCCAGGATGTACCGCTTTCTAAACAAGGCAAGACTCACCTAGAGGTTTAGTTAAGTTGCCCTAAGAGAGATTGATGGGCCATCGTTCAGCACAGAGGACCAGTGCTGAATAATTCACAGGTCGTTATCGTTTCTGTAGCTCATTACGTACCCATTACACCAAATCTTTTCTAAACACTAAGGAGAGATAATCGAGGCGCTAAGGACCACTCACACAAGGTAAACAGATATTCCTGGCTCTCCAGTAAGAGGCAGGGTTGACACCAAAGCAAATAGCAGCCTGTTCTGCTCTAAGTGGGATGGCAGGAAAGGGGTTTGACAGGCTTAACATCTGTATGGGAGAGGGACTGTAGTGATGTCCCAGCTGGTGGCTGTAGGTGAAGGCATCAAGGCCACTACAGGAGAAAATGAGAAAAGGGCTGACTAAGTCGGCAGAGGACAGTTTACACCCTGCTTATCAAAGGGGGCTCACGAATGCAAGGAAGTTAGGGAGAGCCTTGGAGACTGGTGAAAGTCCAGCAGAGGAATTCAAAGAGAGTCAAAAGGGAGAGCTGGGGCAGGTGGGACTCCATTCTGTGTGGACAAACAAAAGGCCAATGGGTTTATTCTAGGCATTCAGGAGATAGTCACCGACGAGATCCAGGTGGAATCTTCCTTGGATCTGCAGCTTGGCTCTGCAGGAGGAGGACAGAAGCTGTGGAGTTCAAGATGGCTGCAGATGTGAGCTGAGAGACAAAATAGGAAAGTGCAACCTTCCATATCTTCCAGCTTTTCCTTACAGTGGCCTCTGTGGTACAAAAATAGCTTGAGATTCCTGGAGGCAAGACATGATTTTTGCTATTAGCAGAAAAGTGAATTTCTAAGGCTGGTAATGCTGTTTCAAGGAAGAGACTTCCTGAGAAAGCAGTGGGCAGGAGCCTGTTTGGGAAGAACTCTGGTCAGGAATAAAACAGTTAGCTCTTTCTCAGGAAGAGAGGTGGTTCTTTCAGGGAAAACCATGGCTTTGAGGAAACATTTTCTTTAACTCAAATATCTGTATTTATTACTGGCTGCGTACAATCTTTCCTTTTTTTCCTTAGTCTTCCTCAAGTATTTGCATCAATGTCCTGCAACTGAGAGTTCCACAGGTTGCTGAGAGATAAGCTGTAGAGTGATATCCTTATTCATTTATAAGCTGATGCCTTTTTAAATTCCATTAGGTGCCCTCTTGTTTTATGAAGGGCATCTGATTTCTCCTTCACACCATTCATTATTTTACATACCTCAATTCCATCATCTTTTACTGTTTTCCTTTCTAAATGAAATAGTTCTGGTTTTAATCTTTTTGTTTAGAAATACCCCCACATGTCTCTAATCTTTTTTGTTGCCTTTGGCTATCTAGTGTAGCTATCTATCACTCCCATCTTGCTTCTCACTGGATCTTTTAAAGCTGGTTTCAAAGTCGTCAGCGTGAAAGAGACTGAAGGATGGTCTTGTGGTTAAAGTATATTACTGAGACTCCAAAATTCTTCTTCCAGATCTCCTGCCCTATGACCTTAGACTAATCACTGCAGAGTTGCACAGTTTCCCTTTTTGTTCCAGAAAATATAATGGAGAAATCTCAAGCAAAATATGTTAAGTGTTTCTCCATGTCTAGACGGAAATTATTCTAGATGCATAGCCATATTAAATGTAGTGGTTTTGATTGTTTTTCCACAAGGCAGCTGCACGTGTGTTGAAATTTGTAATTTCTCCCTAACTCTTTGGTTGTATGGTACTTGACTGTTTCCTATTTGTTACACTCCTCTGATATTAGGTTCCAAACATGTTCAATTAAGTAATTTCTTTTTGTTATTTTATGGTGAGCTTCATATGGAAAGTATGAGTTGCTAACAATTTGGGCCAAACAGACATAAGACTTTCACGTATCCTTGGGGACTTGGAAAGTCAGCACAGTCCTGATGAAAGTGAAAAAGCGGGATCAAATTCTGAGTTTTTATGTGTAGGACACAGCCTGTTCCTGGGAGACACAAGGTACCCCTAACTCCCACTCATACTTCTCACATGTGGGATCTAGACCAAGGTATTGCTGGCTTGCCTCCAGTCTACACCAACTGATTATCCACAACCTGTCAAGGCTCTTGCAAGGAGCATGAGGCTCGCCCGTCTGGTTCCCTCCTCTGACGTTTTCAGCAAGGCCCGGCTGTTACGTATTTCTAGCACCTCTACCACTCTCCAAAAGCCCACGTCAGGTCTGGGGCACCTTACTGCCTGGCTGTGTCATTTGGTGTCTCATTTCTGGCACACAGGAGCCAGGAGCACTCTAGATGGGGGTACAGTGATGTCACAGCCCACCGCTCCAAGGAATCTCCTAAGCACACACCTTCCCAAGTGTCATCGCTTGCAAAAAGGTCATGTGCCAAGCAGTGGGAGGAGAGATCTATGAGGCGTCTGAACTATAAAAACTTTCTTTCTAAATCTTCTTGTGCCACAAAAGATGCTGGAAAAAATACATTTTGATAGGATGCTATTCCAGCAGAATGACAAAAGCATGCTTCTTAAATGTATGTAGCATAAAACTAAGGAAAACTACATTGTTCTTTAAACTGCATTTTTCCCCTAGCCCCACAGCTCCTTTTTTTTTTTTCCTTGATGTCCCTCTTTCCCTTTGTAAACAGATAGTCAGCTCCTGCTTTCATGAATCCCTCAGACAGCACTGTCTGCTCCTTCAACTGGAGCTCAAGCCTCTGTTCATATTCCTGTGCAAGCCCCAGGAAATTCGGTGCTCTTCTGGTCTCTGTGAAAAGAGGCCAGTCCTGGAACTACTGATAACCCCATTCAGGTCAATAGGCTTGTTTGTGTGACTAAGGATAGCACATAAGGATGCTCAGGGGTGTTCAGACATCAAGAATGTTTGCAGCTTTAGAAAAGAAAAAGGGTGGTTTGGATTTTGGTGGGGTTTGGAGTGCTTTGTTTCCCTTATGCCTTATAGCTGGCATTTTGTCATAGCCTTCTGCTCACTAGCATTCCCATGACACATGAACATGCTAAAAAGAATTTCCTGCAAGAAGTCAGTGGGCTTCATTAAATTTTCAGAGTTTAGAGCTGTGATCCTCTTTGCCCCTCTCCACGGGCGGCTGGCCCTGCCAGATTCTGATTGCTTATGTGAACATTTGATAAATCTCACTGCGGACTACATTTGCTCTTTCACCCAAGCAGTCATCACACACATTTTCCTAACACTTTAAAATTATGCCTGCCAAACATTTTCTGATGTAAAGTTAAAAGCCATCTATTACTGAAGTGATTTTTCAGCCCTTGTGGGCATGTTTTTCTTTCTTTTTTTTTTTTTTTTCTCTTGTGTAGTTCAGATAGTTTCAAGCTCTTTTAAACAGGCTGCCAAGGGTCAGTTTCAAAAAAAAAAAATTATTCTTTCATTTTCTTCTAAAAATATGGCGGTGCTATTATTTTCTTTTATGCAACTCCTTTCAAAGCTGAATTCCAGTGAATGTAATGTTGTCTTACTGCCATGGCCACAGAGAATGTAACCTAAAGCTGGAGACTGCTGCTTCTTCTCTGTAAAGGTGTCAGTCCTGCACTTACATCAGGAAGGAGACTTTTCCATAGACTGCAGTTAGCCACAGCCAAACCAGCCCCACCCCACCATGCTGAAGTCTGGTGCCACTCTCTGAAGTGTCCTCCACCATGTGTGCAGTGGCATTTATGCCCTGCTGTGCTCCTGAGACACCCAAACTGGCAATGTGGCTTGAAGGGTCCACCTGGCTGCCGTGCTCACTCGCTGGGAAGGGAACTGGGATGGGACTGGATCAGTCATCCCGACTTGGAGCACTGCCAGGTCCCCCAGTCTAAGCTGGACCTGGAGGGTTCCTGTGATCTGGTGTCATTCACAGCCAGGCTCTACATGGAAACTCTTTGTTGATATCCAGAGATTTGCCTGACCTTTCCCTAATTTTTACTTCCTGCACAGATCATATTCCTCCTGAGCAGAAGGCAAGATGTCACTTCTTTCCTCCCTGATCCTCTTTCCTCCCCTTCTCAGTGCTCTGGGCATTTTCCTTTAAATGCCTCTATTTTTCCTCTGGGTTCCAGAGCTGTGCATGCTTTTTGAAACTGATTAAAGCAGTTTGTGCTACCATGGCAGAGAGATGCTAAAACAAAGCATGTGTGTCTCTTGGTCTCAAACCAGGATTTTTCTTCCTCTTTTTTCCCAGTTTCTTGTTTAGCAAACATGGTTTAACAGGATCATGGTGTAAAAAAAACAAAGCAACTCTTACCTTTCTAGAGAGCACCAGCCTGGTAACACACCCAGCTTTTTACCAAAACCCTGCTAGAGCCCTTGAACTCACTGAAGCCTGCTCCAGTACCAAATGGTCTGACCAATCTGAATTTATCATTTCCTTTCAAAGCTCCTTGGCAGGACCTTTATTTGAAATTGTATTTGCTGCTTGTTTGTGTCACAACTGCATTTCATGCAGTTTCTAGAAGTTTATAGACTTGGGTCTGGGCCAGTCCTAAATAAAGAAGCTAATACACAATTACACCCCCAACACGGGTGAAACAAGAGAAATACAAAAAGTCGTATAAAGCCTCCTGGGGTGCAGATAGAAGCCTAATAACATATAACACTTAAGCTGCACTGCAATCAAAATATATTCTTTTAAATTTCCTCTGTTTGGAGGGAGGAGAGGGTTGGAAAGAAGTGCAGAGAACGAGTCAGAAGTGAGTGCATTGCAATCCTTACCCTCAACATGGAACTATTTAAGCATACCATAATTGCATCACAGAAGGTATGCATACCCCGAAACCAAAAAGGAAGCAGGAAGGCTAGAAAAAACAAACACAGCATGATGAACCAAACAGGTAACCTTCAGGAAAAGGAAATCCAGCCCCGGCTAACCCAAAAGACAGGAACGTAAACTGGCAAGGGGAAAATGAAAGACGGGAAACAGGAGGACTGAGGGGATATTTCAAATGCAAAGAGACACATTTCTACAAACAAATGAGAAATTTAAATATCTAAAACAGAATTAGTGAATTTGCTGGATCAAAGGGGCAGTTAAAAATGACAAGATACAATTATAGAGGCTAGATCACATCCTCCCATCAGTCTTTACCAATTGAAAATACAGTCAGTCTCTAGATATTCTATTTAATTATTGTAGATGGGTGCCTGTCAAACACTGAGGTATCAGAAGAGAAACTGCAGGATTGACATGCTAAAGTAACAAACCTCCCAGAGCAGATGGCATCAATCAAGACTGATAGTTGTTAACAAAATCGTGCAAGTTTCCCTTAAAAATAGGCTATTCTGCTATACCAAAGCAATGGAACATTTCATGTATTTTACTTTAAGATCAAGATCATCTCAACCAAATGAAAAAGAAAGAAATGCTGAAATATAAGTTAGCAAACTAAAAAATCTGCTTAATGCTAAGCATGGCTGATCCAGTAGCAGTGAAAAATGCCTTTTATAACTTCCTAAAAAAATCTTGAAGATCTCAGTGATTAGGCAGGGCCATTTAATATAAATGTTTAAGGAAATTTCAGAATGCCTTTGATAATTTATCTCAGAAGATGTTGTTAAGAAAATCTAGTAATCATGAAGTGAGATGCAAAATTTTGTCCTAGATCACTTGCCCAAAGCAAGTGTTGCAGGAATGAAGAATGAAAGGTTGGCAAGGAAGGCAGTAGAATCCTTTGATGAATTATCAGAACGATAAGGTGGGACATATAAATGTAACAACGTTGGGGAAATTATCTAGCCCCTTGGTCACCCAGGGCAAGATGACTCTGAAAAACTTGGGGACCCAAATAAACTGAGATGAAGAGGAAGGTGACATTAATTTTATTGCTCTGCTGACATAGAAAGTGCCAAATACGAGAGGAAATATTTTCTGTTCTCTGAAAACACTCTCAGGTTGTGAAAAACCTCTTAAACCCTCTCACTTTCTTTGTCATGTAGAGCAGAGCAGCAGTGGAAGGGGCAGCAGTGGTGCTTGGTTAGCTGAAGGCAAAGCTGGAGAGGCTCCAGGCAGCACCAGAACCTGGAGGGCAGTGAGAGGGGGCTCCCCAGACACAGCCAGGCTCCTCACCCCAGTGAACTGGGCTGGTCACCCTGTGGAACAAGAGTTAAACACACAACAGACCCAAAATGCACCAAAACAGCTGGTTTCATACGAGAGGAGATGAAGAATAGCATAAATAGCATAAAAGTAAATTACATAATTAAAACAGTTGGGAAAATAAATTCAATCTTTCATTTTGCTCTGCCACAATATTAGTGTGTTTTTTGTTTTGGTTTGGTTTTTTGATTTTGGGGGTTTTTGGGGTTTTTTTTGGTTTTTTGGGGTTTTTTTTGTTTGTTTGTTTTGTTTTTTGTTTTGTTTGAGTTTTTTGGTTTCGGGTTTTTTGGTGGGGTTTTTTGGGGGGGGGGGGTTTGTTTTTGGTTTTGGTTTTGGTTTTGGTTTTTTTTTTGTGTGTGTGTGTGTGTGTAGCAGAGCTAGGTTGTAAAAAAGAAACCAGTGTGATTCCTGGAAGACTCAGCTTTTCTAAATTCTTGGCTAGAGCTGGCTGCAGCATCACTCCTGCCTATTTCCATGTTTATTTCCCTGCCTTTGCATACTGAACCAGCCAGGGCACTGATCTCACAAAGATCAGAAATGCAAAAGGAAACATAAAGCCAGAAAGTCTAAAGCTGATAAGAGGAATTATATTTTGATACTAAATGGAAACTCCCTGGTGCAGGATGAACTAGATGACCTTTAATGGTCCCTTCCAACCCAAACTATTCTATGATTTGAAGATTCTATAACTGACAGCAAATATCATTGAGCCCAGCATGGGCTGGCATGGTGAGGTTTCACCCTGGGCTGGTCCTTGGGAGAGAGACAGAAGAGAAGGCTGTACAAAAATGGAACTTAGTGCCTTACAACAAAGCTGTGATCCAGTTTTAAGGAGAAGTGTACTGGAGCCTTCTTTTTTTTTTTTTTTTTTCTTTCTATAAAAATCACTAAATTTTGTAATCCAAAGGTTCCTTTCACTGCTCTTGTGGAAGTTCCTTCCCTTACTCCTGCAGTGATCATGTTCTGCTGCAAAATGTGTTCACTTTGTTATGAGTTATTTGAAGTTTTGTCAGTCCTGGAGTGGGCAAGAAAGAAATGGAGAGATGCTTGAATAAAGAGAAATCCTCGTTTATAGAAATGAATAGGACATGATTAAAGCAGTGACTAAGTTCCTTTCATCTCACACCAAATATAGTATTTGTGGGATGTCAGGATTATGAATTTCTTGTAAATGACTGAAGTTCAAAATACTCCCATCTGTAATTTTGCAGCTAGTGGCACTTCAGGGTCCAGGAGTCACCAGAGGAAATTACAGAGAGGCAAATAATTTAGAGAAGAAACCTAAAATTTATTATGACACAAATCACAGTAGAGAAATGGAAGATGAATTTAGTTCTAACATATAGTACATGCTTTAGTCTGCAAGCTAAGAAATAATCATATGAAACCTCTCTGCCTAACCTGATCTACAAATAAAATCCATTTAATTCCTCCACCTTTCCCTGGCAAACTGTAACATTACAGGTAAAATGGTAGATACCTTGAGGATAATATTACCAACACTGAATTTTTTTATTATACAAAACAAAACAAAACAAAACAAAACAAAACAAAACAAATCAAAGGAGGTTGCCTTTTGTTCTTCTTAATCAGTGTCCCCAGTGGAGGCTTCTGATCTTCTCTAACTGAGTATTTTAGAAGAAACTGCATTTGAAAGCCCAGGATTTGACTTTCATTTTTTGTAACAGGACTGATAACCTTACGTGCAAAATTGCTAAACTCTGAGAGTGCAGAGATTCCAGGCTTTAGAGGCCACCAGAAAATGCAAAGCCTTCAATATCCAATGCCTTTCCACAAACTGTCTTCCAGAGACTCCTGGGCTAGCACCTCTTGCTGTGTGTACAGGAGAAGGGAAGGAGCACAGTGGAATGCTGCATCGCACAGTTTTCCCTTCACAACCACAGACTGTGTAATCTCCATAGCTCGGTGCACATCTTCAAATATATTCTGGGACTGATGAATGTGGCATTCATATCTGCCAGTCACAAAACAGCAATTTGCAAGCTGCTCCAAGCATCCGTGCCTGTGCCAGGGTTTCCTGCAGGTGGTCAGAACCTCACAGGATTAGACACGCTGGACAAAAATGACTATATTTAACTATGCATAGGGAGTTCCCCTGTTACCGTGGTTATCTTGTTCATTTGCAAATAGATGTTCTACTGAAGGCATTTTCAAGGGTTATCAATAATTTCTCAGACCATAAACTGACCACAGAGCAGGGTAAAACTGATTGCTAAACAGAAAGCACAACTACATCTCAGTAGCCTGGCAAAGAGAACAGCAGTAGTCACTGTCCTAAGGCAAAGAAATGAATACCAAGGTCTGTCCAGAAGTTAAAAGAGAGCAGTGGAACATTCCCTAGTCACTCACAGGGAAGGACATGGTTGCTTGGTGCACATGTGTTTGTGAATGGTGGGGAGATTATGAGCAGACAGTTAAACAAGGAGAAGTATTTTTGTGCTCTGTTCTGAATGAAATGAGAGAACCAAGTTCCCAAAAGACACAGATAATCAGCCATAGAAGTTGTGGGTTTGTTTTCACTGTGCTCAGATCCTTTCTTTTGCTATGAACAGACACCAAAGGTTAATTTAAAATTATGATTATTTGAATAGAATAACCACAAATTAATATAATGGTAGTAATGATAGTGGCCACCTATCCTGTCGCATTTTTATCAGCAGATTTCAAAGTGAAAAGGAGGTGTTTTACTTTGCCTGCATTTTCTCGAGAGGCAAACTGCTGCACAGAAGATGGACTGACCTATCCAAATTCAGCCAGGAGGCAATTGGCTGAGTCGGGAATAGAAACCAAAGTGCCAGCCCAATGAGGAAGGCATCCTAAAACAAATGGAGCCAAGCAGAAATGGGAGCAATGTCCCCACATTTCAGCAGTGAGGAGTGCCAGCTGCCTTATTCACCATTTCTTTAGAATATTAGCACACACTTTCTGCGCCCCCCCCCTTTTTTTTTTTTCTTTAAGATGAGTATTCAATTAATTACTGAACTGGCTCTGCCATTCCTCTACAATATGAAAACAAACACTTAAACAAGTCTCTCCTGCCAACCCCACCCAACACCTACTCAGTTACAACAGTTGAATGAGTGCCACAGACCAGATGTGAAAATGATCCTAAATTTGACACTGCACAAGAAACTGTAGCATGCTGCAGAAAAGAACCGCTCTCATGGTAATATTATTTAAATGCCAGATTGAACGGATCCCTGTTAGAAGTGATGTGTGCAGAATCCAGACAGCAAAGGCTGTAGTTGCTGCCGCACCCTCCTGAAAGTTTTCCTTCTCTTTTAGTAGTCTTGCTTAAATTTTGTTGTCTTCTAAAAGTGGGAAGGTTTTCTGGAAAAGGATATAGAAATACCTGGCTGGAGTCCGAGAGGGATGAGATGAGTGTCTCCTCTCCTTGAAACAGCTTTGATTACACCTGCTTTTGTAGTGCCTAGTCAATAGGGCTGCTTAGGATGCTCCTCGCTGCCCTTGGACATCAGCCTTGAAGGACAGGTAATTTCTCTTCTGAGACACTGTCTTCTCCTTAAAGATGAGGAGATTAAGGTTTGGTGTGGACAGGGATGTGTGCATGTGAAGAAGGTATAAAACTTTGACGTTTACATAGGTGCCAGCTTCTTTCAAAGGGTTTTTGTTATGTTGTATCCATTGACTGCTTTAAGCGTGAAGCAGTGTAGCCTTCCGGGCAAGCCTGAGGGCCTTGAGGTTGGATGGATGGCCTAGAATTACTGGGTTTACCAAGGAAATTGGGCACCCTCTGTGTCTGTAGCATGGCATGATGACCTGAGCCAGGAGAGCTCCTCTGGTACTGTGGAGCATCTATAGTTGATACAGAAGAGCTCAGATGAACTTCAGACATGCCTTTGCAAGCCTAGTTTGACTTCTCTCAGAGCAACAACTCTTGCAAACAAAAACTTGTACAGTGGGACTGGCACTCTCATCCCAGAGTCCTGCCATAGTCTCAACAGTTCAGACAGGAAATGTGTACAAAACAGTTGTCTGACAAGAAAAGGCCTGTCAAAACTGAAGGTTTTTGTTGGAATTTTTCAGTTTTAAGTCATGAAGGGTGAAGCTGCCTTGATTGAACTGAGTGGACAAATGTTCTAGAAGTACCAAAAGTCTGTGGATGTGAAGAACTACATAGGAGAGCCTAAACACCAGGAACCTGTATGAGACAAAGCTCCACCCTTCAGACCTGAGAATGGTTTTCCTTTTGTTCTTATGGGGATTTGACATCTCAAAACTACCATTTCCCACATATATACTTGTTGCTGTCACACTGTCCCTATGCTGGAAGAAATATTTTGGATACAGGAAAGGGAGTCCAGGGAGATCATGGGTGGCACTGTCTTACTAATTTTAATTTTCAACCTCTGAGTGTCTCTCTTTACAGAGTATTTAGCATTTTGCAGCATTCTGCCCCAATTGCATATAATAAGCACTTAGCTCTTCCACAAACGAGATCTCAAGTCATTACAGTCAGACACCCACAGTAGGAAAAAAAAACAAAAAAAAGAAGAGGGTTTTTGTGCCCACTTTGTTTGGTTTAAGTGACTAGGCCAGTACCCTAACACAGAAACTTTGCAGCAGAGCCAGGGATATAATCAAAGGATGTATCTTCAGCTCCAGGCAAATCCGAGACAAACTGTCAGACTACAGATGCCTATTCAATGAGTCTCATCCATCCTGGGCACTGAATGAGGCAAAGGCCCTCTAGAAAAAGGAGGATGTGATTAGATCATTAAGTGCAAAAGAAAATGTGGCAGTAGGAGAAGCAACATAGCTATGCTGGCTTTAAGCTAATTAGTGGGGAAACAGATTTATTTTAGCTGTGGCTGTATGGAAGACTCTGGTGTTGGGTAACTTGTATTAATGTCACACCTCTAGTTTACTGAGCAAACTTACCATATTCTCTTTGGTGCCCACAAACTCTCAGCAGCATAAGAGAGTCAGGATCCCTTTTCAGATCAAAGCTGAATCATGTTTCTGCTGCCTTATCACGTTCCCTTTATTTTCAGCACATGCGTGGAGTCACACAAGGCAGGAATGGCCTGAAATACCAAGGCACTACGTGTAAAATGATGGCTGAGTCTTGGCAGCAGAGTCAGGAATTCAGCAAGTTTTTAATATTTTATAAGATCTTTCCAACACTATGTCATCTTAAAGAATAGAATCTGTTCCAAAATCCCTACAGTGTCTCTGTGTATCCCTAAATTTTCGACAAACCCTGATATTATGTCCAATAGGCACAAGGACTTAATCCATGTTAATCATTAACTGACTCCAGAACAATAACATGTGAGTGCAAGTTCTTTGTGGATATTGGACCTCATTACTGCGTTCCTATTGGAGCAGTGACCTCACCATTTTGGCTTGTATCACATCAACACCATCTAACACCACAGCAATGGAGGTACCAGAGGGGTTTATATATGGCTATTGAATTCTGTGTGCTTTAGTAGAAGTTTTTTATGTCATGTAATTTTGCAAGACAAAATTTTGCAGCTCTGATTCCCATGATGGAAAGCAGTTTCCGTCATCTAACCAAGATCAAAGAGGTGGTGCCCACTTGTATCTTCACATCAATGCTAACAGTGATGAGACTCTGTCAGTACAACTGTTGGTCAAAATAAAATGACAACTTTCCCATTAATCACTCACATCAGTAAAACTGTCAACAGACAAGTCCTGATACAGTAAAGCCTGGTAACAGAGGACAGGAAGGGATGTGGGAGATCTTTTGGAGTTCTGTAGCCGAATATTTTGTACTAGTTGATTAGCAGATCACTGGAACTTCTTGGAATAAATATTTTCTTTGCGACAATTATGTTTGATAAAGTGTTGGAGGGAAAAAGGAATAGTAAAGAAGAGCATCAAGCAGCACACATCAACTCTCTAGGTAATGATGATACAAGTTGAAAGAGGAGTCAGAGAAGAAAAGATGGTCTGAAAAAGAAAGGAGGAAGAAAAGACAATGGAAATGTGAGGCGTAAGAGCAATTGAGGGAATTACTTGACAGCTGAAAAGTGCCAAATATGTGTCTCTGGACTGCTCTGAATTCCCAGAGAAGCCCCCAAGTAAGGGTGCAAATCAGAGTTTGAAATGTTTTCCATCAATGCACTTTCCACCCCATAGTCTGTTGCCAGAGCCAGTTATCTGCCCCTAATCATCCAACAGCCCTTCAGGAGCCCTGGCTAAAGGCAAAGGAAAGGAGCATCTGAGGCCATGGTTTCTGAGGCTCAGAAGACTGATTTCCCTTCATTTAAGGATTAATGTTTTTCACAGTTCTAAGGATGACTGCTCAAATGTCCTTAATCGTGTGTGTGCTTGCCTGATGGGAAATGTGCAAGAGCATTTGGGGACTGTGGCATTGTACATGGCAAATGGCAATTAACAGAACAAACTCTGCCTCTGGCAAATTGACCTTGCCCAGAATTCTAGAGGGGTTTTTGTATCGGTGATGGTGGTAGTGTGTTTATTTTGAAGTGAATTTATTTGATGGAATAAAAGAAATTGAAGTTACAGTTTCAAAAGTTTTGTGAGGATGGAGTCCTTCTTCCCTGACACGTGCACTTATTTTTCAATTTTGCTTTCCCACTTCTGTTTGCCTAGGCATTGGCCTGCATCCTTTCATGTGTATTGCCTCTGATGTCTGACTCATTATGGCAACAGAAATGTTCATGCCAGACCCAGAAGCAGTACTTAAAAACCTGCTATTCTCTCTCCTTCAAGCTCAAAGCTAACCCAGTTTGTGGCAAATGAATGAAATGCAATCATTTGGCACCTTATCCATGCATCAGTTTGGAAACATAGGACCTTTCTCCTCTGCTTTTCTGGGTCTTTTTCTATTTGACCAGGCTGCCATAAAGACCAGTAACTTTAGGGTGTGGAGTTTAATGATTGGAAAAGAAATAACTGGTTTATTGCATTCTCTCTTGCGTTGCCAAGCCTCTCCTCTCACCTCCTAATATGTTTCCCATTGTCTCACATCCAGGATTAAAGAGATTCCTGGATTTCAAAGGGGAAAAACAATCATCCTTATCCTTTATGTTTGGGATGGAGGATACTTAGCCTTTATACTTGGGGTGGAGGATAAATGAATAAGGCAGCAAGAGAACAGGACTTGAAAATTATTGCAATCTGAAAACTCAAACCCAGGAGTTAAGTGACTACTCCCAAATACACTGTTTAAAAAATAATCCAGGCTTCACCTCTTTCTTCATGCTTTGTTTTGGAACATCATGTGGTCGTGAATACTAGAGATTAGCAAGAGCTGGGCACTGTTTTACCCAAACATCAGCAAGGACACGTGGCTGAAAGCACAGAGATTCCCCCACACATGGCTAGGGACAACAGTCCCGGCAGGACTGCAGTGCTTGGTGCCACCTTGAGTAGAGCATCACAGTTGTTGGGCACTGTGTGCCAAGGTGAGGAGCTGGAACCTCCTGAGGAGGCAGGCAGGGTTATAGAAAAATGAAGAAAGTTGGAGAAAGAGGGCTAGAATCATCCTGTCTTTCCCACGGATATTACTGCTGTTTGTTCAGCTGTTTGTGTGGCCCCATAGGAACAAGAGAGCAGCCAGGGATTCTCCCAGAGACGTGTGGGAAGTCATCTATCGTGAGATGCATTCACAGTTTAGAAAGGAAAGGGGGTTTCTTTTCTACTGCTTTGAAGCTGACAGCCATGCAGTGGGTTTTTCCCCCTCCTGGGTTCCATGGGATTGCAAAGAAGAGATAAAGCAGAAGGAGGATATTGTAGAAGGCATGTTCAGTGTAGCTTCACATATCAGTTCAGTGTATTTTCTGCACCACTTTTCCCTGTCTTTCATCTTCCCAATCTCACCTAGCAGAAATGTTAAGCAGAAATGTTAAGGAAACAGTTAAGACAGATGGGTATGTAATTCTGCTCGTTCCCAAAGGAAGAACAGGTGGCGAAGGAGAGAGCATGGGAGAAAGTATGACATGATTTGGAGAGAGCGGAGGATGAATGTGGAGGGGAAGCGCTGTCCAAGCTGGGACTGATGTGTAGCATTTCAGGTATCTGGGTAACAAGGTAACTGCACAAGGAAGAGGGGAAAAACTGAGGAGTTTATCTTAGAAGAATAAGAAAGTGGAGTCCCAGGCCAAGGATAATTACCAGCCAGATTTACCAGCTCAAGACTGGACCGTTGACAGTGGCATCAAAATTAAATTTTTAATTCCTTTCAACTGGAGTGAGCAAAGAGAAATTATTACAGTTTGTACCCCTTTGAGAGTTGTGAAAGTGACAAATGAGAGAACCCTTGGTGTGCCTTAAAATGCAACATTTTGTTCACTTTCAGCCACCTTTGGGGTAAAGTGGTCCTGTCTGATGAAGGTAACTGCAAGATATGTGCTTCTTGGCACCACTGTTTGGAGTTCTTACCAGGTGTCCCAGGAGAAATCCTCTCTTGCCTCTGCAGGCACAGCAAATTTACTTAGGCTTCATCTCTGACTGCAGGAGTTTGTCTTGAGAGGAGGTTGCTGGAGGTTTTGAACAGAGCTGACCTGAGAGTCTCTAGCAACACAGAAGCTGCTGAGGGCAGCAGATTGCCTTGAGGAACAAATCAGCTCTGGTCCCAAGCCTACATCATCTGTGCCAGAGCCCTAGAAAATGAGACTTGCTGCTGCCTTCACCAAGGCAGAGTCACTGCTGGGAGGGAAAAGAGGCAAATCCCACCTCATGTCAGCTGTGGGATGAAGGAAATCTGGTTCTACAGCATCCTTTTATGCCTCTGTTAGATCCATCCACTATCTTTTCGGTGTCAAATGTGCTCTTGCCCTGAACCCTGCCCTTCACTAGAACAACAGAGTTCAAATTTAGTTGTGCTGCTGAGAATAGTCCACCTGTTTTGGATATAGAGCTCATGAATATGCCTGCACGTGCCAAAGGAACATAAATGGATCAGGGCTACAGGAATGCTCCTACAATGACTCTTTCTATCCACTGTGTCTGCTGATGGGAAAAACTGCAGGCAACCAGACCACATCTTCCTCTGTTAAAGGGTCCTCTCAGCAAAATTTAGGAGAATTGTAGATAGTTTGACAATAGGATGGCTTTAGGGCTCTAAAGGTTTGGCTAATTGCCAACAAACTTAGAGGGCACATAGGGATTGTTAGAGGAAAGCACAACCTGAGTGGGAGTAATTTCAGAATTATTTCATACCCTTTTGTAGTAAAAATCCATCACCCCACCTTTTCCTGTTGTTCACTGTTGTTCCATATCATGTGGCTTGGTTAACCCAGCCCAGCCCTGATATCCCAGTATCAAATATTTTCTGATACAGAAGTGGCAGGGGTTCAAAAGGAGCAAGACAGGATGCTAATGAAGGAAAGAGCCATCTGTTTGGTCTGGATTTCTGTGGGGTTTGGTTGGAGGTTTTTTTGGCAGAGGGAGTGGGGGAAGTCTTTACTCAAGAGGAATGTCCATGGTGAAATTTTACTTCTCTCTGTTATGACTTTGCAAGTTATCATGGGTCAGACTAGTTGTCATGAGTCCAAGAAGAGTTCCCCTGAACATTGCTAATTTTGCTAATGTGGTGGTAGATTTTCTAGAGTTCCTGCTCTCTCCTAGAAAATCTTCATGACCTTGAGCTCTGTATCAATATTAAGGTGTCACATACACCATTAGGGCACAGCAGCAGTCTTGGCATCCTTGCAGTCTACTGAGAATGTCCTTTAAAAATATAATAGTTAGATGAATGATGGTTGATTTCATGAAGCAAGGGGACTTTCTATTTCTTCCATGAGGAAACTAAGCCAAATATGTGATTCAGTTTATTCTACTGGAAAGTTTTTAGCTCTTGTGCCCAGATTACTAATATTTTCCCCCAAGGTGTATGCATTTTGCAACGAGCACAAACCGAGTGGCCTGGATCACCAGAAGCTCTCAGATGACTGCAAACAGCTGAGACTGAATTCTCCTTTCCTCAATCTATTTACTAAGCCTTATTCTGTTGGCAGATTCAAGAGTCAACCCAGGCAGTGTCAGCCCAGAACAGAAGGATGTTCTTCATGGCTGGATGCAAAAGGAGAGATGCAACCAGTCGTTTTAGATTCTCTTTTCTTGCTTTTCGTGTGTTTCTTGAAGTACTTTGCAGGATTAGGTAATAGGTGCTTTATAGTAATAGGTAATTTCCACATGATAAAAGTTTGGTTTTCATTATCCAGCCAAGTGTCTTCAAAGAGGTTATGCCAATACATTAAAATCCCTGCCCATTTCTGCATACTATTCTGTGATTTGGCAACATTTTACACACACTTGAGAGATACACTCTTTTAGCACCGTGTAAAACAATTGCGTCATCAAAGTTAGAAGTTTTATTAGCTGTTTTGGATTGTTTCCTTATTTGCATTAGTTGGTTTTCAGCTGAAAAACTTTTTTTTTTACTTTGTTTTATTTTTTATTTCAGTTGAAGCTGTAGAACATTCACAACATTTTCTATTTATTTCATGTCCTTTCTGCAAAACGGAAGAAATTGAGAGGGATTCTCTTGCTGAGGTTAAAATTAAGGATAAATCTTTCATATAGGCAAGTGACAGCTTGCCTACTGCCTATTAAAATAAACATTTATGCATAGAACTTTGAGAAACTACTACTGTAGAGCCAATATTTGCCACCTTCATTAAAAAATGTATTATCACTGATGTATTGTGTGGAGGAGACTTGCCTAATACAAATACCCTAGTGCTTATGTTCAAATCATGCTGGAAAATGTTGCTTTACTTTTCTGAAGCTTTCAAATGGTAAAAACGTTTCTTATCTTAATTTCAAAATTGTTCTATTGACCAGCAGATAAAACACTATAAGCTTTCAGATATTACTCCACTAATTTACCCCAAAATACTGAAAAAGTGTTGGACTTATGTATATTTGTTGGTTTATCAACAGTGACCCAGCTCTAGCGAAAGCTTAAAAGATGGAGCAGTCCTTCAGAAAGCATGAACAAAATCAGAATCCAGCAGCCTATACCTCTGGTGGGCTTTTGAGCAGCACAGAGGAAGGAGGTAGTGGCATTTGTCCATGGCTCATGGACAAATCATGAAAGCTCAGAGTTTGTGGACAGAAAGTACAAAGAAATGAAGGCCTGGCAAAATTCCCCAACATGGAGCTGGTTTGTAGCTTCTGTGTGTTTCTGGTACTACTGCAGAGAGCTGGAATTCTCAACATGACTTCCTAGAATAGCACCAGGCTTCTTGGACTTCACAGAGCTTGAGAGCCAGGCAGACAAGCACCCTGCAAGGGTCAAACTCGTTCTGTTGAGCAGCCAAAATACTTCTGGGTTTGTATCCTCCATGTAACAAAATATCAGCAACCCCAGTAAGTGAGAATGATTATAAAAGTCCTGGGTGGACAGGCTGGCCCATGAGCATCCCACCATGTGCTTCTGGCATGACACAGCACCAGAATCGTTTCCCTGTAAGATTTTGGACACGATCAAAGCCAGGAAGCAAAGCAGGCAGGTTCAAACAGATTTCCTGTGTGTGGATGCTAATTGGTGCTGCTGACCTCAGTAGGACATCAGGATTTTTCTAGTTTATTCAGCTGCATGTGGGGTTCTCTCTACCCATCCCTAATTAGCCCAGGCACTAGTGGCCAAACTGGAATTCAGCGGCCAAGATCCTGTCCCTCCCTATTTGGGATCTGACAAACGCATTTGAAGCAATAGGTTAACAAAATGAATCTACAACTTCCTTTGAAATACAGTGCCTGCTCCAAAAAAAGGTTAAAAATTGTTCCAGATACTTTGATCCATTTTGCTTGACAAACAAAGTTACTATAATTCTGCTTCTACACTAGATATGACTGACATTCCTAAGTACTTAAACTCCACTACTTTCTGGTTGAATAAAACTAGTTCTTAAAGAGTATTATGAAATGTTTTTGTGTAAACAAAGCTCAGTATATCTTGCGGGACAAAAGAAAAGCATAAAAATTTAGTAACTCAAATTAAAATAAGAAAAACTAAGATGATTAAATGCTCTGTCTGGAGTTGTGCAGAACAATCCAAGGGTAATTGCTGAAAATACTATGAAATAGTAGGAGATTTTGGTAAAGTATCCAGAAAGTCACATCTAGCTTGTCTTAAGGAAAAGAAAAATGTGGTACACGAAATGTAAACCATTAAAAAATATATATTTCCCTTCACACACTCACAGTGTGCCAGAAAGACCGAAGGTCAGCTGTTCAGAAGAACACTGTGTTCACTAACTCTAATTTAATTATCTACATAAGCAGCCATGTTTGCAAATGGCTAAGGACCAAGCAGCTCCCATGGAAACCATATCAGGTGTAAGCCTGTTTAAAAGTACAGCTGGCTTAAATACCTATACAACCATTTCTGAGTGCAGAGACCTTCTGATAATCAGAACAAAAAAGTTCTTGGTTCTGAGAACTTGAAGAAATATGGCTTTGACTTTTCTAAATTCTAAATTCAAATTCTTTGACTCTTCTAAACACATTGCCAAAGAGGTCGCAAAAATGGCTTGTGTAGGATTTGGATGGTGATTTTTTGATTAAGAAATTATGTGAGGCAAAGAAGTCAGTAATTTAGAGACTTGTCCAGAAAACCAATTCAATTTCTCAGCTCAATGCTCAGAGGCAATTTTATCTGGAAAATCCCAGGAGTTCCAACCACCAGCATTCAGAATAAAATCTTAATCATATCTTAAAATTACAGGGATTTCTTCTTCCAAAAATTACGAAACTGTGGCTCTCCACCTGATTTCCAAGTATTTACAGAGCAGTAACTCAAGGTTTCAAAGTTGTCTGCCAAAGACTAATTTTAAACCTCTCAGCTCCAGCATATGGAGGAGGAAACGCCAACCAAGTATTGTGAGGCTTTGAGATTTGGCAACCCTGTTATCAAGATGCTACTGTCGAGGCCAAATCCATAGGAATGGCCTTGAAAGAAAGACCCTATTATCTCTCACCAGCTCCTCAAACCACCCATCATCCCCCAAGAAACTTTCAATTGGACCAGGATGGTATTTGGAAATTGTTCGCAGCTGCTTGGGAATTAACAAACTTCCTCGTCTTTATGGTGGAACGCAGCGTATTTCTGAGCCAGGTGGAGGATACTGTGTGAGGTTCTTGTAGGACCTGGAGTTGGCACAAAGAACGACGTTTTCAAGTCTGCACATATATCTGAGTTACCAGGGCTCAATAATAATTTTCTGGCAGATTAGTCCTGCCCTACAGCAGGTTTCTGTGATCACTAAAGCCAAAATGAAAGCAATGGGTCTGGATTTCACACTTTATATGCTTCCACACTGAAGCTTTGATTTTAAACACTGCTTTATATTTTTTTCTTTTGACACTGATCAGCAAGTACGAGTGTGACAGTTCACAGGTAAACAGCAGAGTAAACTGAAAGAACAAGTCCATAAAAGACCAAGTGACACACTCATAACTTGAAGGAAATTATTCAGAATAACTTGATAAACCTTTGCCAAGATTGATAATGGAGAGATCAAGCACTGCAAATTGCAAATGTGACCTTGTTTTGTCCAAGGCAAAGGAAGACCTTGTAATTTTTCCCTTGCTTATTTTGACAACGCTCATTTCTTCTAAAAGCAAGGTCTTTACTAGCAAATAACTACCTGCCCGTAGTTGTGTAATTCAGTTCATGAATGTGCAAAGTCTTGGCTCTAGGATTTTTTAGATTATTTTAATTTATTTGATGATACCTTTTGTTCTGTAAAAAGAAATTGAGTTTTAACCTTGATCTTCAAATAAGAAAACTTAAATTTAAGCCCAGCTTAACCTTTCATGGATAGAAAAACCAAGGCTATTCAAAGCACAGTACAATTCAGGGACAGACAAAAAAGCTTTGCAGTTAAGCATTCTCAACAGTTGCAGAAGTGGGTTTTGGGTTTTTTTTTTTAATGCAAACTCTTACAAAACAGTGATGCTTACCAGATGCTAGAAGGTATTTTTCATCTGTTTTATTACCTGAAAAAAGAGAGGTACATCCAATACATCCACTAAACTTTAACAATTTTCTTTATATTTTCTCTGAATCATTTCAGGTTTTCTACTTTTCTAGGCTTTACTCTCTATAATGTAAATGCAGCAAAATGCAGGTGCAAACTGCTAAAAGACCTGAAAGGTCCTTTATGGCCTCTGGCTTTAAACCTCAAACAAAAGTCCTGACATTATCCTGAGGCTTTTCCTCCAGTTTCACCTGAAGACAGATACATGTGGGAACATTTAAGTTCATGCAAGTGGTTTTGCATAAAGGACTTCCCTTATTTTTTAATATTCTGCCACATGTTCTACTACTTTTTTTCTTGGTATGAATTAAATCACGCTGATAAAGGAGGTGATGGGGTCTTGCAGTAAACATTGCTATACTTTTTTTATCCCAGTACTCCTCTTTCATATGACCTATGAATTTATTCCCTTCTACTCGAATGCTGCTTTACAAGTTGGCGTAACTTAAAATTCAACAGCAGCGGAAAGGTGGGTCTGGGTGACAGCCCGAGCAGGGCTCTGACACTGTTTAACAGTATTTTTACACCCTCTATGGGCTTCCTTTGAACTCGCACAATTCTAAAGTTGCTTAAATTGGGTTTGTGTCAACCCAGCTGAGATAACTCAATTGAGAAAAGAAAATCCAAGAAGACAGACTATTGGTACTGGGGTTTTTGCTACATAAATACCTGAAAGGGAATTTCCAAATTCATGATGACACAGACATAATACTGGTGGAAAAGGGGAATAATCAGTTTATTTCAGTCACTAAATCAAAACAAAAGTATATTGACAGTGAATTCATGGTATTAAGAGGCTTTAGAGGCACTAGTTGACAATCAAAAGAAGATTCCCTTTTCCATGCTGGGCTGTAGGCCAGCCATTGTCCTGTCCCTTGAGGACCCCATGCTCTGAGAAAAGCCTGGTATGAATAAGTTGCATGGGGTGTAAAACTCTACCTCTGTCCCTATGTGGGAATCAGTGCTCAGTGCTGTCACACCTCATGGCAACACAGAAACTTTGGGTCATGCAATGGGAATGGTAAAAGGAACCAAGATAATATCCATATGGTACAGAAACAAGTTGGAAAGTGCACTTCTTCAGAGTCTCATGACATTATATTCTTGTTTGGATTTGGGTTGGTTCTTTTTTTTTTTTCTTTTTTCTTAAATTAATGTTTAAGGAGTGTTCTTAGCTAGACCTTGTTACCCTATAACCAGTTGTCCCTCCCTGCATTTCTAGACCTCACCCAGCCCAGTGTGACTTCCAGCCTGAACTTACAGTTCAAAATAAACTTTTACTGGAATATTATGATCAGAAAATTGGATTTCAAGAACTCCATATCCAATATAATATCCATATCCATATCAATAATAGAGCATAAAGTTATGCTCTATTACATAGTACTTAAAACACTGTATGAAGTGAACTTGTACTTAGACCTACAACACCTATAAGCTTTGTGGTTTCACAGGGATGTCTCTTTTTGGAGCTCCCGTTCTCGAGTTACTGGCTTGGTCCTTCCAGATTTCCCTCACCTTCATGTAGAATGTATGGACTCAGTTGAGATGAATAAAATAAAAACTAACCAATTATCAGCCTGGATAGAAAGAGCTCTTTCTCCCTTCGTGGAGAGCAATGTGCCACTAACACACCAGGTTGATTGCTGTCAGTAGTTCATAGAAAGGATCAGACAACCACTAGAGCAACTTTAACCAGCTACCACTGTGCCACACAGACCAGCCAATTTGTTTCAAGTGCCCTTAACACCAGAGAAGCAAAAATAAACACAAACTGAAATATGGCTAAATAAAAGCATTCATATATCTCCTGGCAACTTACCTCCAGCACATTTTAAAAGACCCTTAAAACCTTTATGCAGTACAATGCTATTTATTACCTGCCTCTCTCCAAGCTATCTGACAACAGATATGTTTTTGTCTTCTATGTTTTTGAAAGCAAAAACGGTCCAGCTGCTTGAGACTGAAAATAAAGGTGATTTGCAAAGTCTTGCCTTTAATTTGCCAGGCATGGAATGTGTGCTTTCTTAGAACGATGATGACTCGGGTTTTCTCTGGTTTATTTTGAGAACAAAGCAATTCGGAAAATAAATTGTGGCCTCAGCAGCAGAAATACTGCTTTTGTGAAAGGACTTTGAAAAAAACCAAAAACTCCAAAAAAAGGGCAAAAAAAGCAGTGAGAGGGTAACGGCAAATACCTGCGGGGGGAAAAAAAGTAGGAGTGTACTGGGAAAATAGGCTTTCAATTGGCACCAGGGAGCTTCACAAGGGGGCTGGCTTGATGCTGCCTTCATGTTTCACAAGATTTGTGTGGTAGCTGGTGCTTTGATATGTGCAACTAGTACTAACATTTCATAATATGACAATCTAAGAGGTGAAATAGCTTTTGTATTTTAAAATCCATTAAGAACAGCTGCAACTTAATGTTGATGGATACATCCTCACTTTACTAAATCAACGTCTCCTTTGTTGAGTTATATGAAGCCGTTTCATTGCCACACAGATGGGAGATGCTAAAAAAAGAGAAAAAATTAAAATAATGGAGATTTAAAATCTGTTATAGCACACTACATGTCAGCATTAGCTGTGCCTAGTATGAAGAAGTAATGAAACAACTACAAATATCATATACAAAAATAAAAGAGTAAAATAAAAACTGAATTAGCATTTGAAGTGACAGTTCTGAAATGCTAAAAAAGCTTATCTCAAAACTGCATGTTTCTGGGTGGGAGAAGGATTTCTAGGACATGCTTTTTCCCTAAGTGAATTTTCCAAGAGTCCCAAGTGTTATTTGCCTTCTAGTTCTGTAGTGTCAATATGGATTTCTCATACCAATTTCCACATAGCCTGCCTCTACAGTGAAAACATCCTGTGTTTAGAAAAAGTATTAAGACATTTAAAGAAAATGTTCATTGCATTTAAACTAAAAGTGTACATGGGGAAAAGATTATTTTCTTTAAAAAATGCCAGGTGGCCAGCATTAGGGTGAACCCACAAGCTTGTTTTAAGAACTGTTTTTTAAATAAACTTCTCTAGGTGCCTAGACAGGATCCTAAGAAGCAAACGGACCCAGTGGTTTTTCTTTGCTTCTTGGCTTTTGAGGGTATTCTAGTTTAGTTCCTCGTGAAGCCTCACGATGAAACACCTACCAAGACTCACTAAACATGAAGGTTTAGCTGGCTGTAAGTGAAATAACCACTTACAGAGGCTATGGGAGAATAGACTATGTTAGTCAGAAGGAGAACTAGGCTGTGGAAAGCTTTAGCACAATAGCCGATTGTCAAAGAACTGAGTTCTAGCAAGCTCTCTGCTTGCCAGGAGGGAGGCCAGGGGCAAGAGTAGCTTAAAAAAGGAGTGAAGAAAGACCTGAAACTATTTGCTAATGTGGTAACAAGTACTACCTTTATTATAAACCAACCGACTCGTGGAGAAGGTTGTTTTGGTTTTTAAACTGGCATGCTCATTCTGTGGCATGTGAACTGATCTCCACGTACACATAAGGATAATCCTTACTGAGGCCAGTCCGTTATTAATGTTCTTTGGGTATCACATCTACTTTACTGACAGCAGTAATAAAATGTATTCTCCAAGTGCGGACAGGACCTATTTGAGAATCAGCCTCAAACCTTGAGTCCTAGGGGAGAATGCAGAATGCTGTCTATGCCTGCACAGAGCTCTCAGCAGGATAAACCCCTGATTAGTGACGTGGAGGGTGGAGTGGATGTAAGTTTAATGTTATATGCCAGCTCACATTAGGCAACCTTGTGCAACTCTGTCAGTTTTGGAATGCAGTTCGATTACCTTATCTAACTGGAGAGTCTGGACAATAGAATTTAAACTTCTGGAATACAACTGACTAGGCTAAATGCTATTTTTAGGAACACAGACAGATAGTCAAGTTACCATCCATGTATATTATTAGCTTACCTATATGCATATAGCTTATACAGGTATATAACTTATGCCTGTGTCTCCCCAGTTATAGGGCACCTGCAGCACTCTGAACACCTCACTTGCTACTCTCTGAATTCCCCCTGGCTGCTGAGGTCCTTCCAGCTGATGTGTATAATACGGATGCTCCGTATACATTTTTCCCCTCCAACCTCACTGCAAGTTCTTTATGTCCTTTATACTTACTATTCGTATACTGGGCTGCATATTCATCTGCAAGTCTGTCAACACAGTTCACCTCCTGTAATCAGAAAATGGTGATTAAATGAACATCCAAGTACAGAAGCTGTCAACCTGGTGTTCATCTTTTTTAAAGTTAAAAAATATTCAATTCCCTTTTGCACTCATATGGCTCTGAAAAGGTCTTAAAAAAAAAAAAAGTGTTCCACGATCTTAAGACAGAATCAAAGGTCAATACTGATCACGTAATATTTAACATTTATGGGAACAATAAAGAAAAATAACCTCTGTAAAAAAGTTTATGCTGCAAGCCCTGCAGTTCTCTGTCTTCTAGGGTGGGTTGCAATAGCTCCTAAAAGGAGCTTGTCCGGGGTATTTAGCTTTTAACCACAACAAGGTATTGTTTCTTTTAGCTATCTGTTTCAGCATCTGGTCCATCTCATGGGAAGGTCTTTGAGACTTTATTTCAGGATTAGGTTACGGATAAAGTATGACAAGTGAAAAAAAACCCCTTATTTATATCCTCTTACATACATAGGAGGGGGAAAAAAAAGGCAGAATTTTATATATGTGCCGTATATAAGAGGGAACATAATCCGCTCTCAAACTACAGAGTGAGCACAACTTCTGTAGTGCGTGCAACAACTTTGACCTCTGTGTAATTACTCCAGGCTTACATCAATATAACAGTGCCGAGTTTCCCTTCAATTATTTCCCGGGAGTGGCAGGCTTTCTTCCCGCAGTGCTTATTTATTTCGAATTGGCCTAATTTGCTCAACAATTTGCACATCCCTTCTTTGGCATCCCACGTTTCCCCGGACGGGGAGAGCTGGGGCTGCCCGGGCCGCCCCGTCCGTGGCCGTCGATCTCTGCCCCAGGGGAGCTGCCACGGGGCTCGGCACCGCCCAGCACAGGCGGGCACCGAGCCCCCCCAGAAGGGAACCACCACGGTGGGGCCCGGCGCTGAGCAATTCTTACGGATGAGCAAGCATCAAATGTGGTAACTCAGGCCAACAGCTCAGCAATTAGGGCTATAATTTCAGGTGTAGCCAGCAGTCGTAATGAATATTTATTTCATCGTACCGAATAAAAGAAATGGCCCGGATGAATAGCACGGGGAGTTCTGTGGGGTGCTTTGGTTTGGGGAGTGGGGGTGCTACCAGCGGGGACCCACCTCGTCCCCTCCCGTCCCGAGTGGGACAGGCTCCCTCTCCCCGCGGTGCGCGGGCGTAGGCTGATGCCCTCGTTCCTGCCCGAGCCCAGCCCGGCCTAGGACCCTTCCCGGGAAGGAAGCCTAAGAAAGGCAATGTGCGGTCAGCCGCCTCTCCGGGGAAGAGCCGGGCGGGGGCGGGAGCGCCCCGGGGGCGCGCACAGAGCGGGGGGCGCGGGCCGGCGGGGGCAGGGCTGAGCCGAGCCGGGGCTCCGCTCCCCCCGCCCGCGCAGCTCCGGGGCTCCCCTCCGCCAAAACACCCGCAAAGTGCCCTTATTGCGTCCGGCTGCTCCGCACCCCGGCGCGGTAGCGGGAGTCCCCTCGGGTTTTGCTCCGTCGCTGGAGAGGGTGGCAGAGGAAGAACGTGGGCGCGATGGGAAGCAGCGGCGGCGCGGGGGGGCCGAGGGCCCTCCGGCTGCCCTAAGGTCTGCAGCCCCAGCGAGCAAGAGGGCGGCCCGGAGCGCCCGTCAGCCCCGAGTCCTTATTGCTCCCTCTCCGCAGCCAGGCTTGCCGGCGCTCCCGCAAGCCAAGCGAGTGCCGCGGCTCCCGACTGGCTGTTCCCGGGCGGACTGCGAGCCGCACGGATGCAATGCCCCGAGCGTCCGTCTCCTCCCGAGCCCCTCGACCGAAACCCGGGCGCCCGATTAAAGGTGCGATGTCGCGGCAGTACGGCAGGCGGGGAACGGGGCCGGGTCCTCCGCCCGCTCCCCGGCAGCATCCTATCGAGGTCTGAGCCGTGCTGCGGACAAGCACAGCCTGAATCTTTTTTGTGTGTGTGTGTTTGGGGTTTGTCTGCTTTTTCTTTTCTTCGCTTTGCGTGGGGTTTTAGTTTTGTGGGGGGGTGGTTGTTGGTTTTTTTTTTTTTTTTTTTTCCTTTTTGGTCTGTGTTTAAGTTACCGTGGAATGAGGAGGTGCGAGGCGTCGTAGCAGCTCGGTGGCGGTCCGTCCCCACCGAAAGAGGCGCTTCGCACGCGGAGTGCCTTCTTATTCGGGGATGGGGCGGTGGGACGGGCGCCAGGGATGGCGGGGGAGCCTCCGGGCCGGGACGCACCTGCCCGGCGGTTCCCCTCCGCGCCCGGAGCCCATCAGCGTTGCTCGACGGGACGGACCCGAGGTGAGCGGCGGGCGCGGTAAGTACCGCTCCCTTCCCCGCGGTACCCCCTCAGCGCGACTCAGCCTCCTCCCCATCCATCCCAACCTCTCCCGCCCCTTCCCCGCCGCCGCCAGTGGGAGCGCGGCCCCTTTAAGAGCCCGGCTTTGCCTCCCGGTAGCTGAAGGTCATTAAAACACAAAAGCGCTCCAGCGCTGCGGTCCAATATAGCGCATGCGCCCTGCCCGAGGACTGGCAGGGAGACGGCAATATGGCGAGAATGCCTGGCAGCGGCGGCGGCGGCGGAGAGTGGAGCGGCGGCGGCGGAGGGGGCGGCGGACGCGGCGGAGGCGGCGGGAACAATGCGGGGGACCGGCCGTCCGGCCGCGGCGTCGCCCCCCGCCCGCACCGCTACTGCAGCGCCGGCGAGGAGGAGGAGGGCGAAGAGGAGGATGAGATCCAGGAGGTGCAGATAACGGGGGACGAGGAGGAGGAGGACGGAGCCGATGGGGGGCTGCTGCTGGACGAGGAGGAGGAGGAAGAGGAGATGGGTCTGGAGTGGGACGGCGAGGAGGAGACAGAGCCGCTGCCGCCCGCCCCGGGCCGTACGCCGGGCGGCGGCAGCAGCGGCGTCGGGGCTGCCCCGGGGGGCGCCGCGGCGGCTGCCCCGGGGGGCGGCGGCGGCGGCGGCCCCGGGGGGGCGGCGGAGGACGCGGAGCTGGAGGCGGCCCTGCTGCTGCAGCGGCCGGAGCGGGCGCGGCTGAGCGAGAACACGCGGCTGGCCACCCGCTACGCCGTGCGCATCTTCCGCGAGTACCTGAGCGAGAAGGCGCAGAGCCCCGACTTCGAGACCATGGACAAGGGGGCGCTCTGCCGGGTCCTGCGCTCCTTCTACGCCGAGGCGCGCTCCAAGAGCGGACAGCTCTACTCCAAGTCCTCCCTCATCAGCATCCGCAGCTCACTCAACCGCTACCTCAACGAGCCGCCCTACTGCCGCACCCTCGACCTCACCAAGGACCCCGAGCTGCGCGCCGCCAACCTCACCCTGGCCGCTGTCATCCGCAAGCTGGAGGAGCAGGGCGCCGGGCCGGTGGTGCAGAAGCAGGCCATCACCCGCGCCGACCTCCGCAAGCTCTACACGTGCAGCGTGTTCAGCACCCAGAGCCCCTTCGGGCTCCTCAACAAGGTCTGGTTTGAGACCTGCATGTACTTCTGCACCCGAGGCCGGGAGAACCAGCGGGAGCTGGAGGAGGACTCATTTGGGCTGGCCGTGGATGAGGATGGGCGCAAGTTCGTCTACTTCAAGGCGCTGGGGCCCTACCACAAGTCGCGCTCGTCCTCCTGGAGCAAGAAGCGGGCGGAGAGCAGCGACGAGGAGAACCTGCCTCGCATGTACGAGACTGGCACAGAGTTCTGCCCCTACGCCAGCTTCGTCAAGTACCTCTCCAAGCGCAACCCCCTCTGCAAGGCCTTCTTCCAGCGCCCGCGGGACCACTGCAGCGAGGGTGACATCACCTGGTATGAGAACAAGGCCATTGGGAAGAACCTCCTGGGTACCCGCATGCAGATGCTCTCCAAGGCGGCCAAGCTCTCCAAGACCTACACCAACCACTGCATTGGTGCCGTCTCCATTGCCACCCTCAATAGTATCGCTGGCATTGGCACCAAGCTGGGAGGACTGCAGTCACCCCACCACCCCCCTCCCCACCACCACCACCTCCTCCACCACCCCGCTGGCGGGGGCTGCTACACCCCTGCCGCCCTCAATGGTGGACCTCGGCCGCGGCCACCCGCTGCCAACCCCTATGTGCTGCCCAAAGACGGTGACGCTGTGCCAGTGAAGGCAGAAGCGGCCACGGTGGCCCCGGCCAAGCGGGCGCTCTATGAGGCAGTGTTCCCGGCGGGGGCTGCGGCCGGTGGCGATGCATGTGGGCCCTCTGCCTCCCCCAAAAGACTCTGCCGCCGCCCCGCTGAGCCCCTGGATGCTGCTGCGCCCGCCGTGGTGGTGGTCTCAGTGAAACATGACCCCTTGCCTCACCTCCTCCCCGAAGCTAATGGGCACAGAAGCACCACCTCACCCACAGTAGTTTCACCTGCTATTGTTTCCCCCACACAGGTAACCGGAAAAAGAAACAGGAGAAAAAAAAAAAAGTGGCAATCTCTCACCCTGCCCTACATAGTCTGCACTGCCCCCCTCCTTTCTTACCCCAAGGCTGGGCACTGAGGCACGCTGCCAGCATTGAGGTGGCTCCTGGGGTCACGCTCACTCTTCAGGCACCCAAAGAGCCCGGTTGCGTGTTATCCAACTTACTTGCCCCGCAGTCTCCTCGTGCCCCACTACTGGTCCAGTGGCCACTCAATGTGTGCCTGGATGTTGGACTTGAATGGTGCCTGGGTGCTGCCATGCTCCCCTTCAGCAGCAGCACCGACAGCTCACCCATGTGGGCTCCCCTTTTCTTCCTTTTTATTTCTTTTTTCCCTCTTTTATTTCTCTTTTTGCAGTAGATATGACTTATGAAAGTCGGGCCAGAATAGTAGATAGGGGCATCAGGTGTCATTAGTGTGTGCGGTGTTCTTGATGTGCTAATGAACTATTTGAATAACCTCAAATGCAGGAAACAGCCAGGAGAATACTCAATTACACACTAGTAATGAGGGTGTAATTTTAAACTTCAGAAGTTAACAAGAGGGTTAATATGGCAATTGCATTCATCTTGTATTTGTTTATTTAAAATAGCTCTGTTTCCTGGCAGTGATCCCTTTTTTTTTTTTTTTTTAAAGGCAAATTGGCTTTAGTTGCATTTGTTACCATAGTGGCGAAATATACAGTAAGAGCACAATTAAACGGGTTTAGGTGCAGCTTAGCTGTGGAATGAGCCCAAATTCGTTAGATGTCTTTCGTTAAGGTAAAACGGTATCGTGGAACACGCTGTCGAGCCGTGCCTTAATGCGTGCCTTGCGGAGCCCCCTGTGCTGTGTGCCAGCACGTGCTGCTGCCTGCTCCCCATCCCCTCCAAAAGTACTTTTCCTCTCGGGTGTTTGAGCGCTGGAGCTAAATTACTTCAATTAAAGACTCGCTGCACCTCTGCAATTGGCTTGAAGTTTGGAAGTCGTTCTAACTAAAGCTTGTAAAGCGTATGCAGTTACGCTGTGCCCCATAAAATACCGCGTTTCGGGCAAGAACTTTACTGCTGGCTGCCCTACATGATTACAAAACCCCTCTGACATTCTTGTGTCAAGTAATAACAGGGATCGCAGCCGTCAGCCAGGGAGCGCGGCGCTGGGCAAGCACAGGTATATGACATGCCTGAGCTGTTTCCCGAGTGGAAATACCAGTTCTGGACAGACTGACCCTTTCAAAGAGTTTGCCAGCTAATCAACCAGCCTGAAGGCTAATTGGGGTGGGGAGGGGGAGGGCAGGGCTCCCAGTGAATGCCTGCATAAGCATCTATGTTCTTTAAGATACCTGTGACCTCTCCTTTCTTTCAGGGAGGCTTTTTTGGGACCGCTTCAGTGGAGTACTGTAGCTTGATCTCCCGCTGTGTGTATCTGGTGTCTCTGAATGGCTTAGAGGCTTGATTATGTGCAGATAATGTTTTTGGTCTAGCTCATTATTTCAGGTAGAAGCCAATGCTCCTCACTGTATTTAACCCTAGATTCCTCTTCCTCTTGCTTTTAATGATCTTTAAAGTAATTTCGAAACTTCGGGCGTAGTTCGGCTTTTTAGGAGGAGCGCGGCACGTGCGTCTGGGAAGGAGAAGAGGAAGAGGGAACTGGGCAGAGCAGTCAGTGTCGCGGAGTGTGTGTGTCTTTAACCTGTTAAATGAGGTGTCCTGGTACTTCCAGTTGTCAGACTAGAGAACTCGATCTCTACCCTGGCCCACAAATCCCTTCACACTTGCATAAAGCTTAGGCGAGGAGAAATCCAGCTGCTGTAGTGTTTGTTGTAAGAGCTGGGCTTCCTGCGGGAAGCGTTCGGAGCTGTAATTCTCATTAACAGCAGGCTGTGGGGAGAAAGGGAGAAATAGCTAAAATAGAGTACATAGGCATCTGCTGTTTTCCTAAGTGTATCAAGAAAGAAAACGAGCAATCAGCAAGGGTACTAGAACTAGACAGTGTGGGTTTTTTCAGTAATTATATGGAAATGTTCATCTCCACTCACAATTTCATGAGTTAAACAAGGTGCCCAGTCATTTCTGTAGCTGACTATTACCTTTGCTAAAAACCTTATTAATTTAAATCTTTAAGAGGAAAAAAAAAGTGGTGGGTTTTGGTTTTTTTGTTGTTGTTGTTTTTTTCTTTTTTCTTTTTTTCTGTCTTTTTTTTTGTTTTGTTTTGGTTTGGGTTTTTTTTTCCCTTTTTCGTCACCAATTTTTCTTGTGTCAGTTTTAACTTACGCACTTCTGGGATGTGACAAAAGGAAAAAATACTTGCTGTGGAATGAATTTCCTTGGGAGAATGTTAATGCTAAACTTTTTCTCTCTAGCTACCTTTTATGATACTTACACTAATCGAGGTCCAGGGCATTTCCTGGGGAAATTAATGACTGGCTGAGGTTAATGGCCCAAGGCATTGCCTCAAGCCTTTGGCTCTCCCAGCCGGCCATTAATCCCCAGGAAATGCCCTGGCCCTCAATCGTTATTGCTTAATTATAAACAAAGAGTTTCTAGGCCTTTTTACTGAATATATCTCATCAAGTACCATGACACTAAATTCCACTGTTGACAAATATTACTGATTCCTTGAAAACATGAAGGTCATAAGTTTGTGGTTTATTGGTTGTCTTTGTAATTAGTCTTCCAGTGGACAGATTCTCATGGAACTCATGATTTGTGCAATATTCTGGTGAAAAAGAGGTGGCATAATGTGTGGGTTTCTTAGCATCCTTACATTGTGCATTTTGGGGTTTTTTTAAATAGCATTAAGCAAAATGTGGAAAATGAAAGTACTAAATGGGGTGTCTTCAATTTGCGTTGACTATCTGAGCAAGAATGTTAATTGTATGCTTTTGTGTTGTAGCTCCCATTTTTCATTTAGCCCCAAATTGTCTTTTCAACCCTGAGCCTCTTTGTAGAAGCCTCTTCCAGAGGTCAGGAAAGGTACACTAAATGTTCGTCTTGATCCAACTGTTGTTTTAGCCTTAAGAGCAGCATTTATAGTGTATTTTAAGCATACAGCACTGCCATCATGGCACAACTTTCTTTTCAGTCCTTATTTGCTCTGAAGTGTAGCAATTTTCCTGCCACTGACAGCAGTACTTCAGTTCAAGTTGATGACAGAGATGTAATTTGGCTGTTGTTCATCTCCCATGTTGCTGAAAGATGAACAATAGCTAAAGCTTAGACTTTTGATGCTACAATGTGGTGGTGGCTTTTGGGTTTTATAGATCTGGTACATACTGAACTTACTACAGTAGTAATACCCAAAAATAGGTGTAGGAAAATAGTTTGGCCTCTGCCATGGGGGAGAAGAGTTGTATGTCACTTGCAGATGCATTGGTTGCGTTTGTTCTGTAACTCAGTTGGGTTTCTCTGGGTTGTTTGTGAAGAATTTATTAGCTATTAGGATATCTACCAGAAGCTTGGTCATTAAAACCAGAGCTGTGTGCATTTGTCATAGCTGTTTTGGGGAATCCTGAAATGCCTTTTTTTTTTTTTTTCCTCTTCTGCTCTAAATTCAGCGTTGCCCTTTTTTGCTGTCTTTTGATCTGACACATGTCCTTTCATTGCCTTACGTTGTCTTTGAAGGGCTTACTTTGACCTGAACCAGAAATCTCGTTCTGGCTCCAGGTTTTGCAAAAGAAGGCAGAGCAATAGCACGTGAGAAATATGAACAGGCAGTAGGCACATCCGGGAACAAATAAAAAATAGCTAACAAATCTAGCTCTTTTTAGATTTGGATTTTGGAGGAGGTGGATAAGAATCTGTCTGCTTGATCTTTGATCTGGGAACATCCTGCCCATTCATTAAATGGCTACAAAAACAAACTTGTGTTTTGTACAAGTATCTCTAGTACTCTGACCAGAATCTTTGCTAGGTGCTTTCCCGGTATGCAGGGCAGGAGAGCTCATCAGGTAGCTTCAGGGAAGGATGCTTAGGATAGTGGTGTAAAGATGCTAGGCTTTATTTCTACCAGGCTAATAGATGGAGCAATATCCCTATCTTAAGGGCTTGAAGTACTGTGGCTATTAAGACTGATGACTGCTAAATACCTCGTTAGTTCTTGTGACAGTACTACTGTTGATCAGGTTTCAGAGGTTAGTGCTGGCCTGGTAGTTAGTGCTCTTCTCTTTGATTACTGGATTATCCCAGGTTGCAAGAAAATCCACAATTTGCTAGTTGATTTTTTTTAAGAGAAGCACTTAGGAGGTTAAAATTGTAGAAGATAAAGGTTAAAGAAACTTTAATCTGTGGTTTCAGAAACTCTGTGTACCTTAGAGACTACTGTTTGTTACTTTGTCACATTTGGGTTTTTTAATGAGGAAGGTTTTTCCTCTTCTGCTAAGTTACAGATGTGAAAAGTAGAACTGTAGAAGGGGCTATTATACCTGATAGTCATCGAAATTGCTCTGAAATCCTTGGAGGGCAGGAGGATAAGGTTCATAGTGGTGTCAGGTATGGTCCCCAAAGCTTTCTTATCAATCTCCATAGTGAAATGCAGGAATCTTGGCTATTGCTGTTTTGGGTGGAAGTCAGTGTTGTTTGTAACTGAGTGCTTCTAAAGATTGTTGAAGAGAAATAGGGTTTTTCTCTTTAAGAAAGTAGGATATCCCAGGCTACATTCCTTATAATGAACATGAACCTTGGTAGGCACTTGTGGGTGTTTCCCAAGATGAGTACAAGACAAGCAGAATAGAGATTAGGCTTAGTGATCCCATATACAGCTTTGGGGGCAGTGCATGCACTGAAAGGAATTAAGGGAACTGGTTTTTCTTTCCGAGACTGAGGTTGGTCCATGTTAAATCACCTGTTAGGGAGGGAATTGATTTAAGGTGACTTGGGAGAGTATTTCAGAGCAGATCCAAGAATTATGTTTTCATACGTGCATTTAGCTGTGGAGCTAAAGGTCCAATACTATCTTTGTAGGTCCTCTTGGTTGCATTGGTATGATACATTGGAGATACTAAATTGTGTAACTATTTCAGCTGGTGATTTATACTATCACCTAACTTTTCAAAATATTTATCCTTTTTAGAAGTTAGGTTCATTTTTAGTTGCGTCATCACATGAGCTGCTTGGAGAACTTGTTTTGTCCAGCCTTCAGCGATGGCAAAGAATGCAAGAGGTGACCAGTTCCTTGTAGCTCAAATGAATATGACTTCTGTAATACGATCAGGAGAAAAAAACATCACTGAAGTGCTGCTGTATTTTGACACTCTTTTACATCCTATAGAATCTGAAATGACTGTGTTGGTACTCTATGCACATCAAAGATAAAATGCACAAGCTTAAAGGCAGCAGAGAGCTGATTTTTTTTTAAATAAAAAATATTCTATGATTATCCTGTAAAAGATTTCCCATTGCCCACTGCTCTGTTTCTAGACAGCAAGAGATCAGAAACTGTGCAGTCTAATTGGTGAGTCTGTATGACAGGGAGCTGCCTTATTTCATGTATGGTGTAGAAATAAATGAGTGCTTAAACCCTTTGAAACCCACCACTACTGCAAAAGCCATAGGCTGTAATTAAATTGAATGTGGGGTTGTATTGTCTTGTGCCCTTGGCTATAAACTTGATAACAGGCCATGGTAGCCCCACTATTGTGTTCGAAGCTGGAACCTAATTAGAGATGTTGTAGATTTTCAGTCACTTTCGAAGCCCTTCTGTTCATCTTTTTCCCTGTGTCCTTTCTTATTATTTTGCTTTTCTGTTTCTGAAGCAGCAAATGCACCCTTCTTTTCAGAAGGAAATTGTTAAGGGCATGTAGCCAAATATGTATGTGCAAGATAATTTTTTTATCATATTTTGGATTCAAGGGACAAGTGTTGGTAACTGCATTTTATCTGATGTGGAAGAGATTTATTAGTGTTGAGACAGTAAAAATATATAATCATGTTTCCAGGGAATGCTTTCAGACTCTTCCAGGCAATAAAATGAGGAATAAGGAAGGGATTGGAACTTCTCATAATACCTTGATCTAAAAGTAACATTGGAAGATGTACAATTGAATTCTGTTCTGGTTGTTTTTTGGGGATTATCAACAAGGAAAAATGGCTTTTCTGGGCTTTTAGAAATTTACATGCTTTGCACTCAGCCAGTTTTAGTTGATCTGAAAACCTTCAAACTTGTTAAGGACTTAATCCCTGATGAGAACAAGTACCTTTGATGTGTTCTTAATGCAACTTTTAGTTTCAAAAATAATCAAAATTGTAGCGCACAAACGTATTATAAACATTTCCAATAAATTCTTAATTAATTGATAAGCTTACCTATTGTCTGCACCTGTATGCTTCTGTAGCTAGGACAGATCATTTTAATGAAATGGAAATTGAATGACATTTTAAAGCCCCATTCACTTTACTGATGTATGGAATTTTTTTTTTTTTCACTATATGTTTAGGACACATCTGCTCCATATAGCACAGTTCTAGCTAGCATCTCCTTGGGACTTCTGACTTGCTTCAAATCCTAACCTGAGTGTTCTGATGTAGTTTGCAGTGTTCTTGGTACTTAAAGTAGGTCATGTAGTCTGGATATAATGCATTTATGTGACTTTTGGAAAGAGGTAATCTCTTCAAACAGTAGCTCTTCAAATCTCTTCAATCTCTTCACCAGCTGTAAGAAACCAATCCTTCTCCAAGGCAGGCGAAGGAGATGAGGACTGATTGGAGATTTTTTTGGTGGTGGGGGTAGCTGGTGGGTGCAGGGAAGTTGTTTGATAGGTGCTGTTCAGGCGGCACAGGCTGGAGCACTTGTCTGTGTAAAGTGAAGAGAGCAGAAGACTCTTTACAGTAGGCAAGGTGTGAAGCTGAATTTTGGTTTTCTTTTCCAGAGAAGTTTTGGCTTTCCTTTTCCTTTTTGGAAAAGTCTTGTGGAGGTGCTGGGGTGATTGCTGAGCTTCACGTATCGCTACCACAGTGCTTCACTTCCCACTGTCCTCTGGAAAGTGCCCAGGACCAGATCTGATGATGCTGTTGTTTGTTGTACTTTGATTTTTGATATCAGGAGTGAGAGGAAGAGGAGCCTGTGTAGTTGAGACTCTTGCTCTTGGTCACTGTAATGAAGGAGCCACAGCTCTCAGGCTCCTCTGCAAATTGGCACCTGCGTACTCTGTTACTACTTCAGTGTCAACCTGTCAGAAATGTAATGCATAAATGAACCACTTCCCTAAAACACCTTTATTTTAAGCCTTTTTGTATGTGTGCATGTGTCTACTTCTGTATATTCAAAATTAAAGGTTGCTGGAAACATTTCAAGAGTGATTTCTCAACACCCTTCAGCTGGATCCTCAGCTTTTACTCACCACAGTGATATTTTTAGCTGCTTCTTTTGCTGCTGTTGATTTTTCTCTGTATGGTTCTAGTAGGCTTCCAAAGTGGCAGAGGGAGGTTGGTCTGCAGTGAGGGCAGCACTCTGTGTCTGATGCCTTGGCTCTGAGTCATTCAGGTCCAGTGTAGTCATACTGAGCTCTTACTCTGCTGCAGGGTGACCGGATGGGGAGCTTGTCCTCAGCATGCTGGTGAGAGCTCTTGTTTCATTGGTGAGGCATCTGCAGTGCACACGAAGGGACAGCATTGAAACTCTTGGGCTCAGCAGCACCAGTGGTTAATTACTGAGCATCCTCTGGCTGAAAGCTCCCCTAGAGAAGCAGCAGCAGGAGCTTGTGGTGTGTCTGGCCAGTGTGTGGGGTGGGAGTGTGGGCGTGTGGGTTTAGCATGAAAGAGAAGGGGAAATCCGCTTGTGTTGCCCTCCTCACTTCATTTCTGCTTGGGGTGGCTTGAGACTCTTTTTGGCCTTTTGCCTGAAATGTGGGGAAGAGAAGCAAGAAAGGTGAAGTGGACTTAAATAGCTTCCTTCCTTCCTTCCTTCGTTCCTTTTCTACTAGGGCTGGCTGTTTCACCTGTGACACGCCTGATAAATTCCTTCCCTTGTATTGAAATTGTCCCATTCATCTGAAGTGCTATAATTAACCCATCTGGTTTTGATGCCAAATCGGGAGGACCTAGCTGAGAGTTGGGTTGACAAGTTGGAAAGTGTAAATAGGAGCACAGATGTCCTAACAGAATCCTATGGCTGTAGTACAAACTGTGTTTGAAATTCAGATAAAGAGGGAGCCTGTTTCAACCGATTGCCTTTTTGAGGGTTTCCCCGTGTGTCTAATGATTTTATAACTAGCAGCACGGGCCAGTCACAAAAAAACCCCAAACTTGTGTGCTATTCTTCCTTATCTCAGATATGACAGTGATACTGGCTGTTTGTGGCTTTTGGTAGGCTTTTATCAAGTTGATCAGTACTAGTTTGCATCTTGGGTTTAGAAAATGTCATGTCTTTCTTGTCATGATACAGTAGTTTCTGGAAACTCTCCCTAGACTGTTGCAAGGTTCACATTTTGATCAAGTTTTTAAAATGCTTTTTAAGGGATGGGGGAAATAAGATGCTCTAAACTTGTGCGGTTTGGCTAATCAGCAGTTCAGAAAGAACTGTTGAGCTTTTCAGTTTACTTCCTCCTGTCTCTTAATTTAGTAATGCTGAAGTATGTATCTCAGTGATTATCTCTTTGAAAATATATTTTCCTAGGAAAAAAAAAAAAAAAAAGAAAACAAAACAAAACAATAAACCCCCACTTTCTCTGAAAACACTCACTGATCAGTGACTGACAGACCTGGGAGTGGAAAAGTAATTGTTCTTTGAGAAAGCTATGTGGTCTGTGAAACCATATGAAGAAAACTTAAGTTCTCTAAACTGACTGATTCTGGTAAGAATATAATGTTTTTTCTAGCTCAAGCACTTAAAGAAGCTATATTCCTTAGCAGGGATGGCAATGCAAAATCCCTCAGCTTTTGAATCTGCTTTTTTTCCCTCCAAGTACTGTTTGAAAATAAAATAGGCAGAAACGTGGTTTCAGTGTCAGCCTCAAACTGCTGCAAAATTGGCTTTCTGAAGCTGCTGCCAATCCAAAGCAGTATGTGTAACACAGTTACAGTTTGATTTTTGAAAAGCAGAAACAACTTTAATGTCCTTTCAGAACTTTGTAGTTTTGCCTTCCTTTTGGGGTATTTGACACACTTCCAAAGCAACCTTGTTACTGGTTTTATCTCTTAGAAGTCTTTGTAAGTTACCTTTTTTGGGAGACTTTCAGTGTGTTACTTTTGAGATGCACTTGAATACATTCTTTTGTTGTTGTTCCCGCTGAAAGTACTCTAGATACAAGCTATTCTGTTCAGGATTAGGCATTGGAAAGTATCAAAAGTAAGGAATTAAAAAAAAAGCTAAGGAAAATGAAGTTTATTCTAACTAGGAAGTACAGATGTGTCAAAGTGGGCATGGCATGTAGAATGTACCGCAACTCAATACTAAATATAGTATTAGTTGAGTTGCTAATGTGTTGTATTGATGTATGGGAGTGGCACTACACTACTGTGTAACTGGCAAAATTATCCCCATGGTACAGAGGAGGATAGTTCAACACTTCAGAGTTTACTGTGGTAATTCTTTAAGAAAAGATCTCTCCTTCTTGTGCTAAAGGAGAATTTTAACCACTCTGTTTTCCTCAGTATATTTGCTTGCAAACTGCCAGTGGATATAATTGGGATCATGAACATAATAGTAGGCTAGATTTGCAGTACAAGATGATATGCTAGCAACTGTGATTGTCATGTAAAACATTCAGAAGCATGTGTATGTTGTTTTAATTGTTGAGAGATACAAAGGCATCAGGTCAAATCTGTATCTTTCCAGGAAAAAAATAGATGAGATTTTTTTTTTTTAAATGTAGGTTGCACAAGCCTGTGTCCAAATTTTTGCTAAAACAGCAAAACACACTCTTCCTCCTCCTGCCTGGTAACTCAGCTGACTATTCTAACCTATTAAGGCATTTTTATTTCGGTAAAGTGCTGGGCTGATTTGACTGGACAATTCCTTTGCTACAGGGTTATGCTCTTACCAGTGTTAGTTGTAGTGAAATGCTCTGGTGTCGTGGTGTTCTGTCATTGTTCTGTGTAGATCACCAGCAGCAGGGCTGCCAGAGCTACCCAGCTCCCCTAACCCTCAGAGCAGCTACCCCTTGCCTGGCACAGGGGGCTGGCAGTGCCCTCCCTGGCCCCATCCCTGCTGCAGGGAGCTCCGGCTCTCCTCCCAAAACGGGAGCTAATGATATAAGGAAAAATTAAAATGTCTTCCTCCCCACCCCCATCTTTATAAAATCAAAAAGCTCCAAAAAAGCCCCACCTTGAAAAGCTTTAATTGTCTTTAACATTAATGATAGTGGTCTGAAATAGCTATTATTTACTTTATCTGAAGGGATTTTTAGGAGGGCAAGGGAGCAGATGTGAGCTTTCCAAACTATCTAGAATAGGTTAAATAACTGAGCTAGCAGGATTTTGAAGGCAGAGGATAAATACTCTGTGAGAAGAAAGAGATGGAAGTAATAAGTTGAAATGGAAAATAAAAAGGAGAGGAAAAGCAGGGTGAAAATACCTTATCAACTATCTTGTTGCAGCATATCAGTTCAGGAACTAGATTAACTTCTGTCTACCAGTGTGCTTCTGCTGGATTAGTTTAATGGATTCAAGAAGCAAAATATAATGTCTCTGTTTGGAGAGGGGCTAATACTGGAGGAAGAAATTAGAGGGGAAAAAATCTTTCTTTCCTAATGCTAAATAACAAACATAGTAGGTGCACTGAAACAAAATCTGATCAAGTAAAAGATAAGCCCAGAGGGATGGCAAAGAAGGGCTATGCATTTTTTTTCTTTAAAGCAGAAAAACTAGAGGAAATATAAAAGAACTTTGGAGGGGCAAGGAGGAAAGTCTGGGTTTTCTTTGACTTTAGAGTGAGTTAAAAAATAAGCGAGTGGGACTTAAATTAGGTGCATCATATTATTTCCTCTTAGGGAAACTAAAATCTAAAGGGTTTTTTCCTTAACCTTCAAAAATGCGAAATTTAAAACCGTGGTTTCCTGTAGAGTTTTGTGTTGGAGTAAGCATTGGTTCTTGGGTATGTATTCTGAAAGAAATCTGCTGTCAGCATGGTGGTAGAATGACCTGTAAGCATTGTGTTTGGTTTTATGCCTAATGGACAATAAAGTAGTTTCCTCAAGGTACTTGAAATACTCCTTGTAAACTAAAGTGTCCAGATCAATTTCTCATTCACATCTTATTAAAGCTCACTGAGGAAGTTGGGAAAGCATGGTTTTGATCAGAGCACTGCAGAAGCTAGTCATGTACTCTCTTAATCCTTAAGCTACATCATAAAATTCCTGCAAAGAACCCTGGTGGGTTCCTGCTTTCAGACAGCTTCATCCCACCTGGAAGCCAAACAGAGAGAGCAGCTCCACTGTATGGTGGGAGCACACACGGGAAGTGTACGGGGCTGAAGGGAGATAGATGGAGTGTCTTGTTCTTGCCATGTTTATCTGACTCACAGTTTCCTAGTGGAATACTAGGATTGTTGAATTGTTTGTATGAATAGCTGTCTGCATCCAAAATGACTTATGCATGCTAGTCTATTCTCTGTATGTTAATGTTTGAATTTCTCATGTGTAGTTAGTTCATGTTACATGACAACCTTAAATGCCTTGGTGGTGTGCTTGATCAAAACACCTTTTCTTTTTTTTTCTTTTTTTTTTTTCTTTTTTTTTTTTCCCTAAGGAAACACACGGTGTCACAGCTCTGAGAAGTCAGGAATTTCTTGTTGGTAGGTGGATGGCTGGGTGCTAGCTTTCAGCAACCCATTCTTGAGAAGAAGTTAAGCTGCTATTATACTGTACTCCACTTTTTCATAAATATATTTTAAACTTTTATGATGTATCAAGTTTCTGCCTATGCATCTGCAAGAGTAGGAGACTCAAATCAATATTTACAGGGTCTGCTTTCATGCTTTATATATGCAGCTATATCAAAATACATGGTTGTGCATTTTATAAGAAACTTATTCAAGGGAAAGTGTTCTTCTGATTAGCAGTATCTGCTTTTTTAACAAGGTAGGAGGATGCTTTGAGCACGGTTGTATAAGGAATGTGCTTTGGAGAAATTGTCAAATATGCTGGCCTTTGTTGTGACTTGAAAATAATGTTTAACTGTGGAGAAAAGTGGCCACCACAGCATCGAGCCTCCCTGGAGCAGCAAAGTGTGTTGCCAGTGGGACAGTGCCACAAAAGTAAGTTGTGTTTCAAGACATAGGAGATGATAATATTGGAGATGCTGTACCAGCTAATGGAAGGCTGTAAACAGGATACAGGGTACATGGCAGAGATGTTATTCTGGCTGCACTAGTGAAAGAGTCAAAAAGAAGGGGGTGGGGGAAAAGGTCCCCATCTGTAAAAATGAAAAGCGTGTTAGCTGTTCCTAAAGCGCGTTTTTTGGTGACTTGTGAGAAAATTAGCAGTCTCAGTCTGAGTCTTAGTGGGCAAGTATCCTTGCAGTGGAGGCTACTGAACTCATGCTGGCTGTTCCTGCTGTTGGCAGCCTGGGTGGTGAAGAGCTGCTCTTGCCCCAGAGGTGAGCTCCTGACCAGCAGCATGGGGTGACAACCACAAGAGAAAGCTCTCTCTTTATATGGCACACTTGCTACCTGGATGGTCTGCTAGGCTGTTGATGTGATGTTACCTCAAAGCAGCAGACCCCTGTACCAATTCAAGTGGAAAAACAAGACTAATGGCCAAATATCTACAACCTGTGTCATTCATTAATCGTGAAAAATAGCAGTTTTCTTCTCCATCCTCCTGGCTTCACCATCTTTTTCACATAACTCACCGATTTCTACTTATGGCTTCTTGTCTCTAGTAATTTCTTAACGAAGCAGACAATTATATTTTGTTTTATTCTGTGTGAGCTGCTTCTCATAATTTTTTGTTGTTTCCCTCCACTCTGTTTCCACTCCAGGCAAAAATTATTTCCAGTGAAGAAGGGCTGGATATGTGTCATTCCAGCACTATTGTAAATGACCCTACAGATTTGCTTGCATACCCCATTTTCTCACCTAGAATGCATGCAAGGAAGGTCATATGGGGCCTGTCCCCATACCCTATCCCCACATCAGTGACTGAGAGTGGATGTCTGTAGAAGAAAACAGAAATGGACAGATAGGTGATGCTTTTCATCATGTGGGTGTTATAAAGATGTTTGCCACATCTCCTGAGGTGTGACATGTCAGAAGCACATTAATCATTAAAAAGCAGATATTAACAACGTCACAATGGGCCTGTGGGATGTATGGACCCCTTTACATTTTCCTCTCAAACTGTTTCGATGGGAACGTTGATTACAGACAAGGTAAACTTGTTTGTACTTCATTCATTAATAACAAACTATAAACTACCCTGCCTCCCCTCCCCACAGGCAAGGCACTTGAGGAGATGCCAGGCAATTAAAGTACTTAAGACAGTAATTACAGTCAAATATACAACAAAAATAAAATCACTGCACATGATTTTTTTTGTGCTTGGTTTTGTTCTATGCTTTTATTAAACCGCAGTTTTTGCCTCACGATTGAACAGGAATCTTTCAACTGGTAATACCAAAGTGTTTGACAAGCTTTCTTTGGTTCATCTGGGTATTTAGTAAGCTCTTTGATGGTCTTCTGAATTCCTGCTGAATTCATCACAGCTCAGATTCCTGCTTTTTAGATGTACCTTGCTATATAAAGCTGGTGTACCTCTGAGCCTTAGCACCAATCAGTAGGGAGGGGATACCAATGCTATCTTGAAACTCTTCCTTTCTTACTTGCTGGTTTTCTTACTGTACAAGGAGTAGCATCTCTAGTCGTGATGCATGGGAGGAGAAGACTGAATTAGGCTGAGGTGTTCAGTTGGCTTCAGATTATTTGAGTTGAACCTGATGCATTTTAAACTCCAGAAATCAGTGTGCACAAGTTTGATTTGCAAACCTATTTACTGAGTTAGCATCCTTCTGTAGAAAGTTGTGTGTGTGTCAGCTCAGTATTTTTAAGTGAAATTCTAAGGGACTTCAATTTTCCAGATAAAGTACACTTTAAAAAGACAGAAACTTAGCTGTAATGAGATCCAGCTGGTGTGCATAAACCTTTCACATTGTGTTACATAGTTAAGCTGGTAAGTAATGTATGGGGAAAAGTTCTGGTGGCTTTTTCTTTTGTACTGGCGTTTTACGAGGTTGTATAAATGCTGTAAGTATTTAATGGGGGAAACTCAGGATTAAAAGCAAACAGCTGATGACGTATGGTACAGAAATGTTATGGAGCAAATGTGTAGTAGTATCATTTCAGTAAATACTAAATGACTGAAACTTGACAATGTCCACCTACATTAAAACAGTTCTCATAAGAACAATTTCCAGTTGATGGGTTTGATTTCAGAAGTAGGTTGTTTTATGCTGGATGGCATCAGAGTGTAGATTCTCTCTGACTAATGTTTTGACTGGTCGTTTTATTCAGTAAAATCTACATTGCTGTGGTATTCGAAAGCAGAGGACAGGTTTATGGGCTCACCATAACTTAACAACCTGTTCTCCTTTTAACAAACTGTAATTACAGAAACATAAACTACGTCTTCATTTGCTCCAACGGTAAGAGCATGGGAGAAGAATGTGGGAAGGCGTTCTTTGTGCCGCCATCAATTTACTTGTGTACCCTGCAGTTGTTTCATAAACATCCTAGAAAGCTCCTGAAAATACCGAATGTGGAATGTGCCAAAAGTGGTTAAAATGCAAAACTTTGTCCTCTGACAGACAAGCCCTGGCGAATCTTCGCTTGATGTTACTGCCCTCGGCTGCCCTCCTCCTTTGTGGAAGGCTTTCGCTCCCTTGTGGAGTCAGCAAAAGGAACCGTGTGCCTCCACTTCGGCAGCTACTACAAATCTTGGTCAAGGGATTAGTATTTTTGGGATGCTGTCATTGTCACCGATAAATTGACTTGCCTCGTTTGGTCTGTGAACTGGAGCAGAGGAGGCAGGGGCATGTAGTCTGTTTTGCCAGCTCTGCTATGGGGGTGGGAGCCCTGGGGAGAGGAGTGGTTAAAAAAGAGTTGTCCAAAATTGCACAGCTATTTGCTGCATGATGATGTCAGAGCCCTCAGCTATCCTCATTTAAAGGGAATGGTCAGGGACATATCATAACATATTTAAAGCTTAGGTAGCTGCTCTTATGAAGAGTATAATTTACAATAATAGCCACTTTTAATAATGAACTGATACATTTGAGATGGCTCAATGCCCACTAAAAAGTTAAAATGACAACTTAATTTTAAGATGCTGTTACCAATGTAGGTATATTGACCTCGAGCTGTTCAGAGGGATATTGTGGGGTGATTTTTCCATAGCAAAGGTGTATTATGCTTAGGCACCCTTCTACAAAAGGGAAGCTGAATTTCGAACGAGAAATAAATCTTCACTTTCTCAAGATTTATCCAATGAAAGGTGAAAGGAACATTCAGAACATGAGTGAATAATAAAAGTCTTCTGGTTATGTGGGTTTGTAAGTTCTTGTAAATCAGTCAGCAAGTTCCCAGTCACGACAACCACGTCCCATACTCTGACATTGCAGCCACCACAAAACTCAAGAGAGGGATGTAATCAAGCCCTAATAAAAGTGGTGAGCCAAACGAGCAGCATTAAAAAACCCAAGGTGCTGTCTTGCAGATTTCTGACTTAATTTTTTGCAGGCTATCAGTAGGCTGACAGACTCTTTAAATCTTCCTCCCTTTCCTCTGTGGGTCTCCACCTTGCCTCTTTCTGCTTGGTAAAGAAGGAAGCAAAAATCACGTATGGGACTTTTTGCAGGGAAAACTGGCTGAAGACTTTTAATAGCTTATACATAAGGATCTGACATGGCTCAGTGTTTTGTGATCCTTGATTTTAAGGAAATGCTCATGTAAAATATGGGAAACAAATAGGTTAAAAGTCAAAGCAGTGATAATGAGTGCTCCTCTGTTTTTCTCACTGCTCTGGGGGCTGAGGTGAAACCAGTGTGTGGAGTGGGTCTGCACTGCTGGGCATCAGCCCTGACTCAGGATTTCCAGCAAGGGTCAGCTCTGGGCACGCAGCACCATGTCACCCAAATGTCCTGGGTTAAAAAACGAGGATAAGAAGCATTGCTGCTCAGCAGCCTTGGATCACTTGGCAGGGCTATGCCTCTTGCCATCTTCTCACTGTGTGCAGGACCTATGGATAGCCAGTGGACCTGCTGAAGCTTTGGGAGCAGTGGCTGAAGGTGCTGCTAGGGATGGCTGAGTACCTTGTGTGCTTCTCCTGTGTGAACTGGGCTCGCTGGAAGTGAGACGTGAGCTTGCTTCAACCTGAGAATGGCTGATTCCAGTGCTCTGCCAGCCTCTAGCCAGAAGCTGGCCTGAGTCGACCCTGCTTGGCCTGAGGTCTGGTGGGATCGCAGTGCAATGGGAATAAGAGGCACTTTGTTCTCCATCGTAGATACACTGTGATTAAACTTGGTAGTCATGAGGCCAGATTTACTGCTGTGCTCTCCCTGTTCTGCGTTGCACAACAGCACGAACACCCAGAGAGCGAGCAAATTTGATCCGTGTTTCCTAAGGGTTGTGAAATTCTCCTTCTGTACGAATTTGCTGGCTGAATTTAAAGCATGAATTCTAAAAAGAGCCTTTCCTCTTAGAGTAAATGTGATTGCCCTTTCTGTAGGACTGCAAGATAAATGTTCTTAGTCTTCAAGGGAACTTTGTTGGCATGCTATCCTTAACATGATGTTGGCTCATCTTCCCTGCTGCACACTTTACTAACTTAAAGCTATTTTACTGAGATGCAAAAGAAAAACACTGTTTCTTCAGCATTTGGACTTGATGATGGTACTACAAGAAAGGCAATTATTTTGCACTGTTCAGAGGCTTTTTAAAACCCTCCAAAGTCTGCTGTGGTTCTTAATTTCAGTCAGTTTCCTCTGACTGCCATTGCAAGTAGACTTTCTCTTGCTAATCTGCTGCCTGAAATACTCTTTGTTCAGGAAAGCAAGTCTCTTTCTGTTGTAATCAGGGCTAGGAATTCAGCTGCAGGGTCACTCTTTGTGCTGTAGAGTTCACTGACCATGTTTTGCTTCTGGCAGTCCTAGCTTTGGCCCCTTTACACAGATCAATGCCAGGCTAACCCCATTTATTGCTACTACTGAACCAAAACTCTGCTTCTCCTATTTAATTTAGCTCAAAATAGATGTAATGCAAACAAGCGTCAGCATGGAAAAAGAGCCATAAGAAGGGAGAGAAGAAAAAAAATATACTCAGGGTTTTGGGGTTTTTTTTATTAAATATACACTAAATGTTGTCAGGCTGCAGGTGGTAAGGATTATTTGGAATTGTATTGTTAGACCCTTTATAAAAATCAGTCCTCATCATTGATTCTAATTTGCATATGGGTATTAGAGTTTGTCTGCTTGTCTTCCATTCCTTTTTTTGTGTTTAAAACCATTTTTAATGTAACTGCTATTGCTTAAGCTCAGCCATGCATTCACATTTCTCCTGGGTTTCTAAGTCCTAGATGAACCTCCTGGCTTGCTTCTCTGTGCCCTCAAGAGGTGAACCTCTATCCTTATTGCTGGATTCCACAGTGTCAGCATCCTAGAAACTTCCAGACTTGCTTCTGGTCAAGTGAAGCTGGTGTTGGCAGGAGTGTGTTGTTCTCAGTGAAGCTTCTTGATGCTGAGCACTTCATAAGACTGATCACTGTGAGATGGGTTAAGAGGTTTTGTTGAAGCAAGCGTGTGGCAGGCAAGACTCCTGTGGCTATCAAACCCTGTGAGTCTAATATATTTTTTTTCTGTGTCTGTGGCGCACCTCAGTGTGAGAAAGTGTTGGGCACCTCAGGACTCACTTGAATTCAGATGACAAGACATTTGTGGTGTGGTTGGCATCCAGCTATCTTTCCTGGCCAGGGCTGGAGGTAGGAATTCCATTTGCCACACCTCATTCCATGCTGCTTTTCAAATATGTGGAATAAGATACACAGATCCTCTCACCTGTTGTTGATTTCTGGATTGAAGTTCTGTTCGTTGTGCAAGGCAGTGTGGGTGGAAATCATGAGGTCTGTTTTTTCTGCTGAAAAACAAAATCTAGCCATTCATCCTTCCACTCTACCCCCTTTCCCCACAGATAAACCTCTCCCCAAGCCATTCCCTTTTGGTTCTTCAACTCTTAAGGTGGCCTTCATCTGAAATCAAGTGTTTAATTGACTGTATTTGTAATGGGATGGAATATGCTGAGATAATCTACACCTTTGGCATTGTTACTGAAGTTTTCTCTTATGCTCTATTGGGTGATCACGGCAAGACTCCTAAAACCCCTCCTGTTTGCTTCAAATGCTCCTTTATTTCTGACATTACAAATCTTCTGTTCTTGTAGCCAGGCGTCTCAAATATTTTTTCTGGAGTAGAGACTTACCAACTGAAATGTTTGGCATTTTGGGGGAGTTTGCTTTTGGTTTTGTTTTTTTCCCCCTGCTCTTAGCAATTTAATGTCTCCTCCTTCTCTCTGCTGTTTCCTTTTTCCTGCAGGGGTTTGTTGTTTCCAAAGGGAATACTTTGGTTTCCCACTCCTGACATGCGCTCACGTCTCTGTTGCACCCTGTCCTTGCCCTTTTCAGGAATGCTGGTGCTTCAGCCTCTGCTTTCTTCCTTTTCCACACCAGGGAGAGAGCTGAAGGTTTCCTCCACTGCTCCTGAGTGGGAGGCAAGCATGAAGTGAGACACAAGCTGTAAGGCTTTCCCGATGTTTCCCTCAGATTTACCTGGTTCCAGATAAAATACTTTGCAGTCGTCTCCAATACTTATCTGAATCTGTTTTTTTAAATAGTCTGGATGTGTTGCCATATACAATTGTCCCTTTACCTGTCAACTTTTCCTCTTGTAAACGCTTCTTCCATTTTTCAGGTCCCTATTGAAATGTGATGGGTTTCTTGCGTACGGATTTAAAAAATTATTTCATCGTAGTTGATGGTTTTCTGCACCTGACACCTTCTCATGTTTTTGATACTCAAACCTGTTTTTTAAATGATTTTTTTAAAAATCTTTTTTGTCCCCAGTCTTGTAGTCTTTATCCTTCTTTAAAGTTGTTTTTTCTGTATTGCCGAAGATGGGTTCAAAACTCTGTCTGGGCCTAGAGAGGCCCCTGAGCACCTTGGTCTTATTGGTTATTACCACTCAGGATATTCAATGAGTTTCTTTCCTGTAGCTTTGGTTAAATGAAGTTTTCCCCTGTTTGCCTACTAACCCAACAAAAGGTTTCTTCAAGTATTATTCTAAATGAAGGTAAGTTCATCTAAAGCTTACTGCCTCAATAGTTTAAGTGAGCTGAGCTGAACCTTCTGGCCATGCCAGCTTCTCCAAGAGCTCCTTTCCAGAGCAGCCTGACAGAAGAGACTTTTATTTCATAGCCAAATGCCTATTACCCCTTGCTGGCTGGTCCAGCTGTGGCAAGGGACAGCCTGTGTCCAGGGTTGTCTCACTTAACTTCTGTGTGTTTTGAAAATAATGTACCTTTATTATGTTTATCTTTTGTTTTCTTGATGAAGCTGCTGTTTGTTGGTTTGAGCTGTGCCTTGGAATCATCTAAGGATGTGATTTTTCTCTGTGCAATGACATAGATATGCTGACTATTGGTTTATGCCAATGTGTTTTTGTTTTCAATTTTACTGAAATGTGTCGTACGTTAGAGGCAATAAAAGCTAGTAGCTAGAGAAAGTGAGATAGGCATTTATTTTTGATTGACAGGCATTGATTTTTCTGCTTCTTTAAACATTTTTGGGTCCTTTCGTTGCCGCCCAACCACTGGCGTTTTGTGTATTAGTAATGACCAGAGAAGTATTACCACAAACTTAGCAGGCTATGCCATCCAAAGAAGTGCGTATTGTGTATCATGTAGATCTCATCCATTCTTCTAAGGTTGTATGAAGGTCTGATTTGGTGTTGGATCAAGTAAAAGCCTTTTAATATAAAATTAAGTGTTTGCTTAGTTATTTAGCAGAGACTGTTTGTCCACAACTAAATAGTGGATTGCTGCTTCCTGAGGTTGGCAGAGGCAGTGATGGCTGCTGTTGGTATATAGCAGAGGGTTATATAGATTCAGGGTTAATCACCCCTGTGGGTAAAAAATGCTAAGATTAGCTGCCAAATGGATGTTTTTATCATATGAGCTACAAGAACTACTTGGAGAAATCCCTACAGGCCTGAAAACAATAACCAAAATTGTATTTCTTAGCCATGGATCTTAGAGTATCTTTTGCATATAATGGAATCAAATGAACCAAATCTAAAATATGCTTTGTTCATATGCCATATGGTCGTTGTCTTGCCAAGCACTCTTTTTGCCTGCCAGAGCAGACTCCTGTGTTCTCCTTTCCTTGAATCCTGCTCTTCACACTAACAAAACAGAACTGCTGCTTGACCTGCATAGGGAATGGTGGGCATGTGACTTTCTCTGTTCATCCCTGAATACATCTCCAGCATTTAAGAAAACTCCAAACACCAGAGAATAGGCAAAGTGAAGTAAAAAACGCACTACTGCACTGAAGGAGCCTTTTGAATTTAGTCACAGCTGTATTTAGCTTAGTTTGGGACTTCAGCCTCTTCCTACCAGCCACCCAAAAACATTCCTCCTTCTCTAAAGGATTTAAAATCCAAAGATGGACAGATTTTGGAGTGGGGCAGGGGTAGGGAATAGCTGGGTCACCGGTGGGTTTGAGTGCAGGTTTCATGTGCCACATGCATAGCCTATTCACAGAGCTCTCAGGAGAGGCTCCCACTGCTGTGTGCTGCCTCGTGTGTATTTTTAGCAGGGGGCTGTTTCCTGTCCCCATACAGTGACACCTTTGTGGTGTTATGCTGCCTGTCCCAGGGTATTGAGTAACCCACAGGCATTTTGAAATAGTTAATCATAATACGATTTCTCTCGCGATAATGGTTGGGTTTTTTCATTCTCCTGCTTGTTATGAAATCCGTAGGCTGATAATTTTAATGGGAGTTGCAAGAGAGAAGAAGAAGTCCCAGCTAGCCCTGGAAATGCATGGGATTGTGGTAGAGGCGAGTAAATGCTCCCCATTGCAGTCCATCTTGACAAGAACTTCCACAAAGCCTGTCATCTCAGTAAGTTCAACTCCTACCCTTTGCTTGTGGTGTTCTCCCTCTTGGCAGTCTCTGTCCCTCTAGTGGGGTTTTGATAGATTATCATTTTGGTGAGACTGGGACGTTGCTTTGCTAAGTCCAGCTTCAGAGACTAGTTTGGAAGGGGAACAGATGAGAAAGAGAGAGAGAAAGAGAGAGAGAAAGAAAGAGAGAAAGAGAGAGACAGAGAGAGAAAGAAAGAGAAGGAAGGAAGGAAGGAAGGAAGGAAGGAAGGAAGGAAGGAAGGAAGGAAGGAAGGAAGGAAGGAAGGAAGGAAGGAAGGAAGGAAGGAAGGAAGGAAGGAAGGAAGGAAGGAAGGAAGGAAGGAAGGAAGGAAGGAAGGAAGGAAAGGAAGGAAGGAAGGAAGGAAGGAAGGAAGGAAGGAAGGAAAGAAAGAAGGAAAGAAGGAAAGAAGGAAAGAAGGAAAGAAGGAAAGAAAAACTGAATGACACAGGGGTCCTAAAGGTCAGGGGGTTTTGCCCATGGTGTTTCATTGATACTGGAGTGAGGAATGTATAATTTAATATTACAATTTCACACCCTATTTTTAATTCTCTACAAGACTGAGCTGTGACTTTCAAAATTGTGGCTCTGTTTACATCTTTATCATAAATTAGATAATTACAAATGTGTGTCTTCAAAGCACTTTCATGCCTTTTTCCTGCAGTCAGGTTATAGCTGAAGCTGTGTTTTACTGGCTACTGTCATAATTACCAAGTGGATTCAATGTCTTCAAAATTGTGATTCCAGCTGAGAATATTTTGTTACTGGTTGCTTCAAGAAACATCTGGAGAGTGCTTGGAGCTCTTGTGTCTTACAACATTTCAAAGACATGGTTTTATCAGATCCTTCTATTTTGTCCCTTACCTTTTTCCTCTTCATATGGCCAGGAGACCTAATAAAGACTTTCTTGTATTTTTCTTAAGTGTGGTAAAAGTGATTTGAGATACAAAATCCTTCAGACAGTCCACAGGTGGGGGTGGTTTTTCATATTCATGTTTGGTCTGAAGTAGATATCTTCTCTAGATGGGTCAGTGTTATTTCTTTCTGCTCCTAGGCAAATTAATAAACCAAATTTAAAAGTGCAAAGGAAAGCAGGCGGCTGGCTGATTCAAAGGGAGAGGCTATGTTTTTCATCACCACCCTTTCAAAGCCTCTCTGAATCAAAAGAACCAGTGGATTGCGAAGGCAAGACCTATGCCACACCAGAAGCTCCCAGTTCAGCAATTTTCCCAGGGTAAAATTATAACTCATGTTTCCTCAGCACAGGCTGTAACTGGCAGCGTTCCTTCTACTTCTAAGGGTGAAATTGCTGGGGGGAGAACAGACATCTAATGTGCCTCTGGAAGTTTTACAATGGGTGTTAGCCTCCCTTTGTGGAAAGGTAGATGTTCTTCTGGAACATACCCAAGGGCAGGTGCTATTCAAACTGGAGCGTAAACTGACTTCAAATAAGGTAGTACAGACTTACTTTTGTTGAGTTAGTGAGTATAATCTAAGGAAGAAAAACTCATTTCTCAAATTCTGATAATTCATTACAATCTTCCAGTTCTCCTAATGAAGTCTACATTTTTATGGGTGTTGAAAATCTTCAGATACAAGTGCAATTCAAGACATTAATCTTTATTCATGTACTGCTGATAGGATCTTACCTTGCAAACAAAACAGATTTTAACAATGCTTGTTTTTTTAGTGTTACTTCTCACCAGAACATTATTGGACAGATTGCTAATTTGGTCCAAGAAGAATGTAACCAGTTGGTTTCTTTCCCACTCAAATCTTGACCCCATTTGTAAGGATTTGTTTGACTTTGCATTCAAATATACCAGCATGGTTCTGGCAAAGAGAAGTCCTTTCCTTCTAAACCCAGGAGGGAGTGTTTGTTGTTGTTTTTCCCTTATCCTTGTGTGAAGACTCTTGCAAAATATGTGTAGAGTGTCTGCTAGAAGTGGATAAAAGACAGCAGCACTTGAGTGAAAAGTCTGACTAAAAATTACATTATTAATAAATCTCCACCTACAAGTAGTCTACTTGGGAACAGTTGAAAGATGGATTCCAGTGTTCAGAGTTCTCCTGTTCCTTCCCACAGCTGTTCCTGGCCCAAACCCCGTGTGCATGCAGTGAAGGTGGCTGTCACATTCCTGCCTTCGCTGGTGCAGGAGATGAGCTGGCAGATGCTGCATCCTTCACAGAAGCAGTGGGAGCTGTTGACTGTGCTGGGCTGTTCCCTGGGACTGGGGAGAGCTGACTGAGTGGCTGCCCCTTTCAGGGAGGAGGTGTAAACTCTGAATGGAGCCTCAGAGTATTTAGGTATGCTATCTGCAAAGTAGCTGGCATGCCAAACCTCTTGCAGCAGGGATGAAGTGATCCAAGATACTTGGATCGATGCTTCTCACTGGAATGAGTGAAGCCTTGTATGGTGGGGAAGTAATCTGTCATCTCTGCCCTTTGCAAAAGGTGAAACTCCCTTTGTGTGTGCTTGCTTTCCTATGAAGTACAAGTAAATTCACGTTGTCTCTGCTACCTGAGATCTGATAGAGGTACAAGAAGAAAAGCGACCTATTTTCCAGGTTTAAAGGAAAGTAAATGAGACTGTCCTCAGGGCACTAGAAGCAAAGACTTTTGTATCAGGCTGTAGTGTTGTGGGCAGGGCTGCCAGGCTGCTAAAGGCTCTTCAGACCTGGAAGCCTTTCCCAGGGACTGCTCATCTTTTAATAGTGTTTCCTCCTTTTTTTTTTTTTTTTTTTTTTTTTTTTTTTTTAAGCGTCCACAATGACTGCAGTCATTCCCTGCTCATACCAAGGGATCACTTCGTCCTTACTGGCTTGTTTCTGCAGTATCTGATAGGAAACTTGTCCTCTCTTGCAAGCTGAGAATACAGAAGTTTGAGTGAAGGTGACTGAAGCACTGCATTGTGTACCTCATGAAATATTTTGAACTGGTCACGTCCAGCTCAGGCTGGGGAGTTACACTTTTGTTTGGAGTGGGAGTTTACACTGTGGTCACTAGTAACTCGATTTCATCGCTAATTTGAGTAGATGCTGGTGCAGAGCAGACAAGCTCTTGGTGGAGCAAGTGGCCTGAAATGCTGGCTCTCCAGTCTGCCCCTATCATAGGACAGACACCCTTAGCAGCGTCATGGCAAGTCTCTTACCTTTGGTCCAATGTCCTGCTCCATCTAAACACTGTGTCCTCCAGCATGGTTAGGGGATGTTTTTGCCTGCTGCATCCTGGGGTGAACACCTTGTGATTACAGTGTCAGGTGGGTAGTGGTGTGCTGTGCACTAATTGGGAGAAGCTTTCAAATCCGGTTTTGCTTGTAAATTAAATGGACGCTTTTGCTGAGTGAGAATCGAATCGGCACCTCCAAAGGCCGTAGAAGTTCTCCTTCCATCATGGAAGCCAAAGTGTTTGTGTTTGGGGGTAGTAAATCTGGGCTGGACCCTCAAGAAGTGTTCCTGTTTATTTTTTTTACAATACAGTGGGTTGGATGTATTGCAAAGATCCTGCTTGTGTTAGCAGCTTCAGTCAGATTCTGTGCTGGCCATGTTTGCCACTTGCTTGACCCAAGCACAGCCAAGTGTGCACATCAGCCACCTCCAGCAGAAGGGTTGTGCTTGACCCAAGGAAGAAATGGGTAGGCAGTGCAGAAGAACAGGGATGTAATAAATTACAACATTTGGGCTGACCTCAGCACTATTCACCCAAACAAGCAAGGGGCTGAGTTAATCTTCCATAAAGAATGCAAACTTATACAATATTTTGAAGGAGGTATTAAACTTTTGTCTGCAGTTTTGAAGCTTAGGGAGGTTTTCAGAGAATTTTGTAAGCACTTGAAAAGATACATCCTGTTCTGTAAACTTTGCCAGGTTTTTGGACTCACCTTCACTGCTCTGCTGGTGTAAGCGCAGGCCCTCATTTAACTTCTGCCATTATCCATGAATTTCTCCACTTAGATTTCTTCTTAAGGGCTCAGTGACAAGTTTCTGATGAAAGTGTGGTTAGAGCTGTTCTGCTCAAGCTAGTTGTGTACTATAGACTTGGCTCTTGGGCTCTGGAATTATCAAGGTGCCTCCAAGCTCTTGTCCAAGGGTGGTTTTTAACTGTCCTGCGTCTCCAGGTAGGCAGCTTTCTCCACCCAGCACAAACAAATACCTCTCTTCCTTCAGCTCCTTGCCTTGCATTTGGTTCTCTGCACCTGTGTCATTTATTCTAGGTCGTGGTCAGCTCTGAAATCCCAGCAAGGCTCATTTTACCAAGGAAATGCCACCAGAAATGCCACCACATCTCTCCAGCGCTTGCAGCACCTAGCATGTGTATATGCTCAGCAGTGCCATCATCTCAAGGAGGATAAGGCTGTAAGCAGCCAGCATTTGGGATGTGCTGCAAGGGACCCCCGTCCTGAGGGGCCAGATCAGCGCTCCATTCCAGGGCCAGTGACTCTGGGACAAGGAGAATGTACCAGTTAAAACTGTCCCATCAGGTAAGTGCTCCCATCACCACTGCTGTAGCCACTCTGATATGACCAGAGTTTCATTTATCACCTTTGTAGGCTTGATTTGCATTTGGACTATTTCAGGATACCAAGGGGACAGCCTAATACTGTTCCTGACACCTTCAGGAAAGAGTTGTGGCCAAAGTTTTTGTTTCATGATGAACTATACCCTACACCCTGGCTATGAGGGACCCTTCTGGGTATCTCTGTCCCCTCTTTTAGGGGGCCTTTTGACAGCCACCTTTCTAAAATGCATTGCTGCATGTATTTCCTGCAAATAATACTGAGTGCTCCAAGCATGGCACTTGTGGTGTGAAGAGTGAGCAGCTGCTTGGCGTAGTAGATCTTCTGCAGTTCGGTGGCTCAGCGTATCCAGAAAACCTTCCTGCTTCTCCAGCTCTCCATTGTATTTGACAGTCTTGCACAGGATAACTTGACCTTCTGTCGAATGCTGACAGACATTCAGGATTTAAAATGAAGCTTTAGAGGTTTAGAATAATAAATCTAGTACTACTGTTGAGTCTCAGCGGACCTGGTGTCTTAGCTTACTGTGGCATTGAATTGCAGCTGGTTGTGTTTTGGGCCCATTTCTCGTGTGACGCTCAAACACAATTGTTCTGGAGTTTTGCCTTATAAACATAATTCCTAATGTTCAGAGTCAGCAATCCTAAACCTTGCAGCTGTGAGAGAAAGGGCAGTTGGATTATATCGATGAAAGGCAAAACATGACAGTGCAATTGGCATATTTTTGCTGGGGAAAACAATGGGCTGTTTCTTTGTTTTGCAGACCCAGGGGCAGCAGTAGAGCCCAGCCATGTCCTCAGGGAGCTACCAACCAGTGGTGTCAGGGTGAAGAAGCAGAAGAAAAGGATGGATGTGCTTACATGTAAAGACTTTCTGACAAAGATCTGAGCATTTTCTTTGTGCTTCTGGGTTCTTCAGAATGAAGATGAAGAGAAAGCACCATGATGGCATGCACACCTTGAGATCAAAATGCAGTTGGCATGCTCTGTGTGGTGCACATGGTCGTCTTTGATCACCTTGCAGGGCTCTGTCTGAGGGGCTGGCACAGTTTGGTGTCATCTGTGGAGGCTGAGTACCAGAGCCACAGCCAGAGAATTTGGTGTGAGGACACCACCAGTCCACAGAGGTACCCAGGGTGGGATTTTCCCCTTCCAGCAGGATAAGCTCCTGAGTTTCTACACATAGCTTTGTATCTCTGCCTGCTTGCTACACCTTCCAGAAGTGCTGTTTGTACTATACTGATATTGTTTATGTTGAATAAATGCTTTCTCCAGCCTCTTTGTTGTGGCAACTCTTTTTGCTGAATTCAAAAAAGTGGGGGGGTACTTGTTTAAGCATTGTGGTGAGACATGATCATGATTATTTTTTTAATCTTTAATGAAATGTTTGTTTTGAAAAAGTACATCCAAAATGGTGACACTTGTGCAGGAGCCAAATCCAAGAGCAGTCCTAATGTTCCTGGTTTGGATGAGGTTCTTGAGCTTCACTTTTCCCCCATCCCACAAGCACCCCACACCATCAGCCTGCAGCTTGTTTCAGAGTGCAGGCACACAGATGTCCCTGAGCCTTGAGTGATTTCTGCTCTGTTCTGGAGGAAAAAGGATTTGATGCCCACTTCTGATTTTACTGCTTGGATTCATTCCCCATACAGTGGGTTGGATGTGTTCAGACTCTTCGGCTGGAGGTGGCTGATATGGATGTGTAAACTGCTGTTTCCAGTTGTTCTTGGGCACCAAGCTTTTGTGAGGAGAAGCATCTGTCTCATGTCTCTCTGTTGTGAAAAAAGGGTAATGAACACAGACTAATTTGATATTTTAGAATAAACTACTGCATGATTTTTCATTCTAATGTCTATAATAGATAAGACAAGTTTGCCCTCATCTCCTCCCAAAAACTCCAAGGGAGTTAGGAATGTGTAAATTTGAGTTTCTCAGCAGTAATAATTGCTGGGGCTTTGATAGGGAATATATATGCTACTGAGTAGCATATACACGTCTGCTTCAGCTGTGCTGGCTTACAGGGAAGACATTGGCTAAGATAATTCCAGCCAGCAGTGTCTTGACCTGCAAACTAAAATGATCCTCACAGTCCAGTGAGGCAAGCAGACAGTCTGTACTTCGATGCTGGTCCTTCTGTGCCTGAGCTTTTGTTGTCTTGTAGTGGCATGGTTTTTGTTAAGGTTTCAGTCTTAAGAAGGGAACCAGGATGACTTTACTCAAGACCACGGAGTGTAAAATAACACTTAGGACACCAGTGCTAATATTTTGAGCAGAGTAAGCCTTCCATCTCTTTGATTTTTGTACACTTAGCACATTGTAATAACTCATGTTCTTCAGATATCTGCCATTCCTTCCACTTGCTACCAGAACATTGACATGGTTCCTGTGTTATTGTCGTTTGGTAGACTAGTTGCATGAGTGCACATCTCAGCCCTGCAGCTGCAGCGTTTTTTGTCAACCCAGGTGTAAAGGCTTATTCTTTAACAATGTTTTTGAGTGGAGTTGGGAAGAAGATGGTATAGAAAAAAGGCAGGGAGAGGAGAAGGGATTTGCAAGCTTTTCTCCATGATCCTTTGCCCCCTTTGGTAGGAAGACTTCTAAATTACACAGATTTTTGTAAATCCCAGGAGGAGTAGTTAAGCCAGGACTGCTTTTGCTTTTTGTTGAGGAGGGCTTGCCTAGAGCAGAAAATGTGAAGCAAGTTCAGATATACTCTAAAGACCTGTGCCTATGAGCTTCTTGTTGTGGAAAGACTCTTTCAAATATCAGCAAGGAAGTGGAGGAGCCCCAGACTGTTACAAGAGCAGTGCTTTTGTGTGCTGAACCAAAACTGAAAAGCTTTAGACAACGTAAATGCCTTTAGCTTGCCTAGCACACAGGTGTTGGCACTTTTGATTACATAGTTTCAGTCATACACTCATTCTGAGTGAAAGTGGGAACTATTTTTTATGAAAAGTTGTTGGGGGGAGAATCATCTGGATATTAATATATAATTAATCTGAATATAATGATGATAAATACAGCGTATTTGAAGTATTTTGATTCATGGAGCTGTTATAAAGCTGCATTTTCTGTTCTCGCTTGTTTGTTTGTTTGATTGTTTGTTGGGTTTGGGGGTTTTTTTTTGTTTGTTTGTTTTGTTTTGTAGGATAGATAATAAAATGATTGAGAAGGAAAGCTGTGAATGGTCAGACTGTTGACAGGACAGGAGGGTCACTGCCCATCCAGGCAGTGCAGGTGATGGCCATGCTTTGTGCCCCACTCATGAACAAAGCTGATGTAGTTCCCAGGCAGACAACAGCCTCTGTGATCTCCTGTGTGGGAACAGCCCTGGCTGAGCCCTGAACCCATTCCTGGGTTCGTGTCTCACCTGCCTGACACCAAGAAAGGCTTCTGAAGAGCTTTTTAATTCTTTTTGTTGTCAGCTGTTCCAGATAGCTTGCTGGAGCCCGTTGAGTTTAGTGTCTCTGACTCCGTTCTCTCCACCTGTAATTCTTGCTAAGGAATTATGTTTGTAATCACATTAGGTAGTAGAAGCTTAGCTTACCAGCAGTGCTTTGTTATAACTACTTTTTACCAAAGCTTGTTCACTTCCACATTTGCAATAATCCAATGCAAGCCATGTATTTCTTCAGAGACCGCTTCCCCCTGTGTTATCCTTCCCATGGCTGAACAATAGAGTGATTTAACTAATGCAGTTTTATAACTCTGATCTGTTAAGTGCTGTACCCATTGGATGGTGATCTTCTGTGCTCTGACAGTGTTATTGAGTTGTGCCACATTAAAAAAATACAGGATTTTTTAAAGTACCTGCTTCTCTGAATCCCATTTCTGCTTTAGTTTCTCTGGGTCAACTGCAGCAGTAATACAATTGCCTAATTTCAAAATGTCTCCAAAATGGTACTGAACTGTTTTTATGCAGGGAAATGTAGTTTACTGGAGCAAGGTTAGCATTATTGTGCTTAATATCAGCCATTGAGAAGAAGGACTTTGTTTCATGAGACACAATAAACACAGATAACTTGAAGAGGAAATGTTGAAAAGGAGGAGGGTAAAATAAAAGAGCAAAAGGTTTTACTATGAAGCATTTTTATTTCTTGGGAGTTTTAGTAGGTAAACTGTGTAAACAGCAGCTTGGTTATGACTTGGGTTTGGAAACTGGTTCCCTTTTCTTACATTTTGTGGATTCTTTTGCCTTTTAAAATTCCCACAGTCCTCCAAGCTATCTCCCATCCTGGCAGTGATGTTTATACTACACATTCTTCTACTGTTTTGTGCAGCCAGTGCTATCACAGCTACACTGAATGAGGTTCCAGCCTAACTACAATATTAACCCTGCAAATCTGTTCATTTTCTCTCCAGCGGCCCCAGGCAGGGTATACAGGAGAATGTGTCCAATTGAAAAACTATGACAGACTCGGTGGTGCTGCACTGTGCTAAATTACAGGAGAGCTGTGTTCTTCCTGCCAGAGAGGATGCTGTGAAGGGACGTGCTGGTGTCCACCTCATACAAGTTACAGAATCTGTTTTTCGTTTTAGTCTCAACTTTCATTGATAATTTTATCTTTATTTTTGCCACACTGTCTGCTTTTAAGCACTGAAACGTGTTCCTCAGACCTGGTGCTTTCCTCCTGCTAATCGTCCACATGCTCCCTCCACCCCCAGTTTGTATCGGTCCTAGACTTCTTACTTTCACCTTTGTTGTTGTTTTTAATTTTTTCTTCATTATTTTACTAAATACCGCTCTGCAGATCAGTAGCATCTTGGGTGGTGGTTGTACCACATAGCATTTGTAGCAGACATTAGTTTTGCATAGCGTGTGTACCTTATTTTGTCTGGACTTGTCTTCTTTGCGCTGCAGGCACCTCCTCCAGCAATTGTAGTGATTAAGCCTGATATTTCTGCAGATTTATATTAACTTCTGCTTATAAAGAAAGAGAAGAAACCCAACCCTTCTCTCTCCGCCCCCCCCAAATCTAAACTAGATTTTTTTCTTCATTCCCTTAGTTTTTATCAGTATTAGACCTAAGTTTGCTTTTGTGTATGAAAGAAAATTAGTTAAGTACCTTGTGGTTTATAGGTGCCTTTTGTTACATATTACTCGAATTTATTGTACAACGTTGGCCTGTAAATCATTTCAGCCAGACGATTACCTGGCTCATGTTGCCTTTATGGTTTGAGTATTTTAGCAGCCATGAAAAATGGGGAAATGCTGGTTTGGGTTTTGTTTTTGGGCTTCTGCCCGAACGCCCCCCCCGTAACTCTCTCTCATGGCCGCGCTCCGCTTTGCTGAGGTTTGCTGCCTGGCTCCGAGGAGATGTTTACAAGGAATCCATTACTTTGTGCAGCTGAAAGACGGTGTTGAAAGAACAAAGGGAGTTTTGTGATGAAGTGTATCTGACTTCTCGCTGCTTTGCTTACCTTTTAAATGTAAAACTCAGTCATTTGCAAGGGCTTTTAGTTCTCAGGGCATCCCTATAAGATTCCACCCCGCGTGGAGCTGTCCTTCAGTCGAAAGCGGGGCTGTCTCAAAACCGCTCTGGAACGCATTTCTATTTTAATCCCCAACTTTGCCTGCCGCCTGCCTTCCTGGCTCCAGCTCAGCGCCCTGCCCTGCCCCACCCGCAGCGCGCAGGCGGCCGCGGCTCGCTCCGTGCCGGTGCAGCGCTGCCTTTGTGACCCAAAGTTGGTTTCACCGGCATCGCCTCTCTCTCCGCGGCTCGCTCCGTGCCGGTGCAGCGCTGCCTTTGTGACCCAAAGTTGGTTTCACCGGCATCGCCTCTCTCTCCGCGCCCGCAGCTCGCCGGCCCCGGGAAAGCCGCTCAGATCTGCAGCCTATGCCCGGCACGCGGGGGCAGCTGTCGCCATACGTATAAACTTTTAAATGGAAAATGTCTTTCTCAAAGGCTGTCGATGTCCAGTGGTCTGCAGTCCATGAGCAGTTGACTAGTCCAGGTGTTTCTGCTTCTGTTCCTGTGCTATGTGAATTGGGAGTTCCAGAGAAGAGTGTGCAGGATGGAGGAGTTGAGGGTTTGTATTTCTGTTCTGGTGGTACGGCAGTGACGGAGGGCTTGGGAAGGAACAGAAAATCTACCTGGGGTCGTCTTAATTAAGGAAAATATTGTTCTCCGTCTTTTTGTCTGTATCTCTTTCTGTTAGTGCTTTCATCAACTCTTAAAAATGAGAATGACCCTTTTTGTTGGTATGGGTTGGCTGTCCCGAGTAGTATTCAGGAAAAACTTGCTTTATTGAATGTGATTTCTTCTTTGTGGGTTTTATCAGTGCGTTTTTCCCCACTTATTTAAAATGTAGCCATTTCAAACTCTTGGAGCTGGATTAATTTTAAAAACTCTCAAATACTTGTCTGTGCTCTACTAAGATAAAAGTCATAATCTGAGACCATGAGACAGTCCTATTGACTCAAGACTGGGGGATTCCGTAAGGTTTTTAAGGAGATCATTAACCCAGGTCTATCTTTTCACAGGACAGTCGGCCCAATATGTCAAGACCTCTGATCACTAGATCCCCTGCATCTCCATTGAACAATCAAGGCATCCCCACTCCAGCACAGCTCACAAAATCCAACGCACCAGTTCACATTGATGTGGGTGGGCACATGTATACCAGCAGCTTGGCCACGCTCACAAAATATCCCGATTCCAGGTAACTTTAAAAAGCTTCTTCTGCATGTCTTTGGCAAACTCCTTTTTTTCCTTTTTCTGCTTGGACGTCCTGGGGCTGTCTCAGAATGATGAATTTGGCTCTTTTTGTCTCAAAATTAAATTAGCTTTCTTTGTTAGTAGGCAGTTAGAGACTTACTTTTCTTTCCCTGCTCCACTGTGTTTCTGACAAATGGCACTTCTGCAAATCCTGATGTGTGTGTACTAAAACAAAGCTGATAGTAAAGAGCACTTACTTTCTACTACCTAGGATTCTGGGTTTATGCCAGGGCACCCATGCTGTGGTTTGTTACATTCAAAAGCTATAGTGATACTGCATATAAGCCCAAAGGTGGGGGTGTTGGGGTATTTGTTTTGTTTCTTTTGGAACAGTAACCACTCTCCTGTACTATCAACACACCATGTCGGATGTGTCACTCCAGGCAAAGGCAAGGTTGAATGAAATGAATGAAACTATAGAATGAAACTATAGAACAGTATTAACTGAATACTTTTTATAGAATCTTGGGACTTTTCAAATAATTAGGCTCTTAACTCTCACATACCTTTTGAATGAAGTATTTGTGACTCTGGTAGCTCACTGGTCAGAAAAAACTGCTGCATGTGTTAATGAACAGTGCCTGTAGAGTAGATAAAACCAGAGTGCATCTCTGAGAAATCAAGAGCACTTAACAGTGTGTGTGGGCATAATAACGTGCTGGTGCTGGGAGTCAAGCAGTCTAGTGGTACTGTGACTCTAAGGTTGGTTATCAGACAGCAGGAGCTCCTTGTGTCCACTGTATAAATCGATGCCCTGCCTTTCACCACCCAGTCCTGCTCTAGAGGGAAGACAGTGTTCCCGTTGTGTTCTCTCCAGTCTGAGGGGGGAGATTTTCAGTTTCTTGATCCCACAGCTCAGACTTGCCTTTTCAAAGGGTGCAAAGCACACTTCATGGGATGTGACTTCTTTCAAAGCCTGGGTTTCACTTGATACTACTGCCTCTGCATCATCAGCTCATGTGTTAGGTGGACTGAAACAGTTCTTCTGGAGGAAGAGAACTGTGCATACAGCGAGGCACATGGCCTTTTCCATGACAGCCTCCTCAAGGAAGCCCTGGCAGAGGGGAGCAAAAGAAGCCATGCCAAAGCCTGGGTCTGCCAGGAGAGATTGAAGTAATGTCTGGGAAAACTTGAACTGTTCTTTGAAAACCAAATCTGTTCTTTTGGGGGTTTTCTTAGAAGCTGCTTGTGTTCAGCTCCTAGTAGTTGTGATTATTTAGTGGGTTTTTTCGTAGTTGGAGCAGCGATGGCGTCTGACACTGTTGTGTATGCAGAATGAGAGGCTGCTGCTTATGTTTTCATGTCAAATTCACAGAGAGAAGTTTTTTTCTTCAAGTGAAGAAACACTAAAAATGTCGTTCAAAAATGCGTATGGTGGCAGTGGAATTTAAGCTTAACGTATTCTGCACTCAACTGAGCCATTGTAGCACTTGAAAGCGAAAGCTATGCCTGTAGTATCAAAGCCAGTTTAATAAATTAAACATTTTAAAAGCTCTTCAAACATAATTTAAAGAAAACCCAAACTCTGAGTTATAGTCATTCTGTTTCAAGTCGTTCTGACATGTGTTTGTGTTTCAGTTCTGACAGTGTCTTTTGAACCTCTTGATGAGTGAATATTTCCAGCATAGCTGTTAGAACCTGGAATTCCCAGCTACTTCCAGAACTTGAGAGAATTTTTTTTAACATTAGCAGCTTCAAAGGAACAATTATTAAACTCGTTTGAATGTCAAGACAATGGCATGAAGCAATATGCCAGTAATCATGATATAGTTGTTTGGGTTTTGTCTGAGATTTTGCCATCAGTTTTTTTTTTTTTTTTTCCAGTGAAGGGTTGGGATGTATATATATGTGTGTGTATATATATATATATTTATACAGAGTGAGTGCTAGGTAAAAATTATCCAGTGATATTTGGACATTAATACAAATTGTTTCTTGGAGCCTAATCTGGTCAGTGTATATCTAGCTAGACTCTAACTTTGTTACTCAACTTTAGCACAAGGTTTTTGTCAACACTGCTTCTATGTTTCTTTTTCTGCCAATATCACATGTGTGAATGTTATCAAAACTAAGGAAGGTCTCATAGGTATTTTGGGGCCAGTTGAAACCTCCTGAGACTCACTGTTACATGAAGTATTGTCTATGAAAAATAAGGTCTTGATTATCTTGCCTGAAAGAGCACTGCTCCAGGGATGAGTCAAGGCATCGGTTGCAGGCTCCAGCATGTAACAGGTTGAGACACGAAAGTCATTAGGTTTCTGACTCGTATTACATGTAGTCTAAGGGCCAGAAGCCTAAAATGAACCTTTCATCTGTGGGCCAGGTACCAGAGTCATCTTTCTTTGTGAGATTGAAAGGGTGATATTCAAACCAGCAGCTTTGGAGTCACTCTGACTTGCTGGTGTGAGGCAGAGCTATTCTGATAGAGCAGTCTGCTTTGGAGCAAGGGTACTTAGTCTTCCTTCTCCTTTTGGGGTCAGTAGCATTTCATCTTGTACCTCGCTGTTTTCATCTTCCTGGGCAGTAAAGTATGAATTGGAAAGAGTACTTTAAAAAAAGAGTTCCTTAAATGATATCAGGTAAAGACTTGTAGCTTGAAGGGATCATTTTCCATAATTCTTCTGTTAGGTTCCCCAACCTGGTTTGTGCCTTGACATGTAAAATGCCTACTGACAGATATCTATTCATTTCTCCAAAGAAACCTTGGTGTGACTGTAAAAGTGTCTTGCTACTGTTGCTGGATCCATGCCCTTTGCTTTGGAAAGATGATTGTGGATTTCACTTAAATGCTCTTGTGCTTGAAGAAGCCAAAGAATCAGAACTGATCTGTGTTTTGGGCAAAAGCTGACTCAGTGAAGCAATCTGACAGACAAGCAGCTTATCTAATAGATGGTTTGAATTGAGTAATCCTAGAATTATACATTCTGAAGCAAAAATAATACTTTAAAAAGCCCTCAAAATTAATTTTAAAATGTAGTAACGTATAATTTCAAAGAGCCCAGTTATAATCCAGACTAGGCAGAACCTATTGTTTTCACAAAGAAAGTCCCCTATGAATACTGTAGCTCATCAACAGGTTTCAGGTTCTCCCAAGAAAGCAGTGACACCATGCCTCAAACATGTCCTCATGAAGTTCAATAATACAATTTGCCAGACTTAGGCTTCAGGAAAAGGCAGTGTGAATCAGCCTGTCTACCAAGAAAGCCTAATGTAATGTCTCTCTGCTGAAATGAATAGCAATTTTCTTTTAAAGTCTGAGGAGACAGCAGGTGTTCTCCTATGTAGCTCTCTCCACCAAGACTGTAGAGCCTGGTGCATTCACCCCTGCACAGATTGTACAACTTTTGGTTTACTTAAGTTACCAGATCTTCAGGTTGGTATCTGGCAACAGAGAGCTATCTGTTAAAGACTTGGGTGTACAATTTTTTTTTTTAATTGCTTGGTTTTTGCAAATAAAGATTTTTTTAAAAAATTGTTTTCTTTCCACTGCCCAGGGAAAAAAAATATTCCAGGCAAGGTGGACCCAAGATCAGGGTCTGCTAAAGGAGCCTTTCTCCCCCAAGAGCTCAGGCACATGCATGCAGTGCCATTGTTCCTTGTGATCACCAGGAAGTCTGAGGAGAATGGGGTGAGGTGTTAGGATTTATGATTGTGAGGAGAGGAAGCATTGGCTGGTTAGCTCAGATACTTTAACCCAAGCAGCCTACTCTCCTGCCAGTGCACTATCATCTTGCAGTAGGATTGAACCTTTGCTTGGAGTCGGCATTCCTACATCTCCCAGCCTTAATGCTGTCTGCACAGCATCTACCAAAAGTAATTGTGAACCAGGCTAAGACAACCTCAACTGAATATCAGAGCTAAATGGGAAGATGTTAAACTTTGATCATACAAGCATCAGCTGTCTGATATCTCTGATATCAGCAGTATCAGCAGTGTTGTCTATCTAGTATGTTCAAAGCATCTGAACTTTTAATTAGTTCTGTCCAAGTCATCTGGTACAAATATTTGCATAACACCATGGCATGGGATTGCCACATCATATATTCCCACCACAGAATGGGAAAAATTCACTTAAAACCTTGTATATAACTTTGTAGAACCTTTTGGAGTATTTGTTTGTGTTGCTGCATCTCCCATCTTGAGTTACTCCCTGCATACGAAGATGGATTCTCCTTATGCACATTCTTCTTATTTCACAATCCTTCCAAATTTCTGCCCAGGGCTATTTCAGGTTTTCATATGAACCAATCCATTCGTGTCCCAGTTTTCTTGCCCAATCTTCACTCTCAGCCCTCAGGGAAATTAAATTTCACACACTTGGATCCAGTTAGGACACTGGATTTTTTTTTTTTTT
>VZSR01001685.1:11876833-11904453 GCA_013398615.1 Brachypodius melanocephalos | reverse complement strand
ATCAAGAGCACAGAATTACTTAGGAGAATGCCCAAATTGTCCTTGACCTTTTTTGACAGTTTGCAAGAAAGACGTATCCTTCACAAGTTGTGTGGGTAGGTTTCCAAGGATGTGCTGTGAATCAGGCAGCACTGCTTGCCTGTTCCAGAGCTCTGGCAGTTTCTGTTATCAGTCCCCAGCTCCAAAACAAACTGAAATGGCTCTTACTTCAAACTCCTGCAAATTGCAGCATCGTGCTGGAGACTTCTGTCTTGGTAGGAGACCTGCTGAGGTGAGGGTGGTCTGCAATTTGCATAGACCTCTCTCTGTAACACCTCCATGAAAGCAGCCCTGTCACAACTTTCATACTCACCTTGGAGAGTACCCCTCAGACTGCTCTAGGTTATGCTAAACTTGAAGAAATACAAAATTTTCTAACTAATGAGCAATTGGCGATTTGGGTTTTTTAAGGAAATACTGAGAGAGTGGGTGTTACTGCATCTTTATTTCCACTTTCCTTATTTGGATTTATCTTCCTGAGAGGTACATCTCTATCTGTATCTTTCTAGAGTAGCTGTGAAAGTTTTCAATATTGCTGTAACCAGCTTTGTCTGCTGCATTAGAATGAATGGTCTGGGTCACAGCTTTTTAATATTTTGTAACATTCCTGGCAGGAGGGAAATAGGCAGAAGAAGTTGGCAGGGGGTCAGTTAAATCTTTGTTATCTATCCTGTCTTACTCATCTCGTTATTCACCTTTTATATTTCGTCATTTGATTGCTGCATGGTCTTGTGGCAAGGAAAAGTGAGGGCTTGGGATAGGGAAATCCGTTGACTCTCACTGACCTGTTCTGTGACCCAAGATAAATGATTTAACTTTTAGCTTCACTTTCTTCTTACCAAAGTTAACAAAAAAGCAATTTGTAGAGTGCTTTGGGATGATGATTGAAAGTGTAAAAGATTACTATCTCTAAGCATAAATATTTATGGATCCAGTAGCAGAGATAGAGGTTGATGATATTGGTATCATCAGTAACATGTATTAATAAAAAGTTAACTGTTGATTCATGAGAACCAGACTCAACACAATCAGGTAGTACAGTTGTGTTGGTTAGCGTAACCACATGTACAGACTTGGAAAGAAAATAGAAACAGAACTGTGAATGATGCTATACTTTATGCCTATTTAAAGAAATTCAGAGAATTTACACAACTGATATTTTAAAGAGAACTCTCTTGCAACACACATCTGTCAATAAAGAGCTCAAAGGGGTATTTTCTGGTCCTGGCTGAACCAAGATTAATTGTAGCTCTAGGTATATATATTGAACTTAGGGTATATATTGACCTCATTTTGCCTCAATTAATGATCACCACAGGTCAGTCATCACTGTTGCCTCAGTAGAAGTAAATATTTTTCAAATTGTAGTCCTGTAATATGTTTAACTTGCAAGGTCAGCAAGTTTGCTGCTGTTGCTTATGGCTGGTGACTGGTGAAAGAAATAGCACCATCAGATTAGCAGGTTCTCACATCATGTGGTCAGTAACTGGTGGTGAGTCATTCGTAAAAGGGGCCACAAAATTGATGTCTGTCTTCCTCTTCTAAATGTCTGTAAAATTGGGCTTATGTCTATTTCCTTGGAGGCTAAAACGTAGTGTCCTGTAGTTGTTCTATGTTTTTGCACTCAAATGTGTAAAATGACAGTAAAATCAAGATAGTGGATTGTTGGAGAGCTCTTTGCCCGTATGCAGAGCCAGAGAAAGTAGATGTGCAGACTTGATGCTGCAGGGGTTCATGCCATGCTTGTCTCTGGCTGCCTGGCTATGACAGTGTATGAGGAAATATGTTCAGAGGAAGGAATGTTAGAAAGCTGAAGGCTCCAGCTCCTTATTTCTGAGGCTAGTGATCCTCAGAAATAGCAATCATTTTTCTTGAGGGGAAATAAGAAAATCCATAGCCATATCATCAGTGTAGAGATTCCTTTGCCAGTTGGCTCATGTGGATTTATAGGGATTGGATCAACCTGTAAATCCAGCAGAGGGGAGGTTGTCAATAACTAGTTTGAGGGTCTGTGCTCTGAGAAATCATTGGTTGCAAAGGCTGCTTGGAATCCTTGGTGGATGAAAATCTGTGGATGGGAAAGTTACAATTTTTGTATTTTTCTGCCCAATAGCATGGTTTCATAAGCTAGACTGAAGGCACCCAAGCATGTTTGTCACTCTGCCTGACCAATACCTGGGAAGATAAAACAATATTATGACTCTCTGGGTCTTGCTGACCTAATAAGAAAAATCCCATTAGAAACTGAGGTGGTGCTGAAGTGTTTTGCTTATTGGTCACTTCTGATTGGGCCCAGGTTTGAACCATAGTTGTGAGGTTCAGTGGTTTGTTTTGCCTTTTGTTGTACTTACAGAGATTCCTGATGGCCAGGAGTATGTTAGCACAAGGTTCTCATTCTGCTCCCACATGAACTGTTTGTACTTCATTGGTCTTTCATAAATTGCAATGTAGTTGCTAAGCAAATTGGCATCTAGTACATACATAATTGCAGAAGCAAATGTTTGGCTTTCAGTTTTGCCGTCAACACCCGGCCACCTCTTGGGTGTGTTTGAAGCTTTAGGATATAGATTCCAACTTCTGGCTTACTTCTTTCTGGTGATGATCAGCCTTCTGGCTGGGCTTCATGTATACAACTATGCTTGCCATTTGGGGATGTATTTGCACAGCAAATGGTGAAAACTGCTCAGGACTCAATGGTTATCTGCAGTCATTTTAATGCAAATAAGGCACAAATGCTGTGTTGGCCAAGGGAATGTCACCAGTTCCTGTTATGTGAACTTTTCCTCTAACTCAACCAGTTTGCAGTTTATTTAAATGTCATAACCAGACAAGTATCATCTGGCAAGCTTTATTCTCCTTTTGTTCTCAACCTTTTTTTTACCTTTGTCTACACCATGCAAGATACTGATGTCTCTTTCACTCTTGCCTTTCAATGTCTTGTTTTCTGTCCCTGTTCTGCTCTGAGCGTTGACCTTACTTCTGTCAGCTGAAGTCCCTCACTGCTTTGTCTTCATTTCTTTTTCATACACACTTTTCTATCTCTGTTGGAAGGAGTCAGAGCTCACAGAGGTCACAAGTGATCTTTACCTGACCAGATCAAAGGCCATTACTTGCTTGCTTGCCGTTTTTCCCCCACACGTATATGGTTTTCTGGCTCTTGTTAATAGTGAGCTGTCTTAGAGTAGGTGAGCAGCCAGAATATATTATAGATGTCTCAGATGATGCTTTTGCTCTTAGTTACATCAGTTCAGGGATGCTCTGGGACTTATTCACATTGATCTCTTTCACTGAGTCTTTAAATCAGTAATCAAATAAATTGTTTCTAGCCCTGATATGTACATTAGCTTGGGTCTGTAGAATTCCTCCAGCACAGTTGTCCCTGCAGCTCATGTAGGCACTTTTCTAGGCACTTTCAAGGCACTTTGTGCCTGCTTCAGAGAACCAATGGGCTCCTGCAACCGTTTGAAAGCATTTAAGCTGAGCTTGTAGCTGCTGCTTGTGGATTGCTTTGTAGGGACATGCCTTTAGGAAAGCAGTGGGCTCACAGTCACTTTCTTATCCAGTCCTTCCACTGTGCAGCACCATGGGTGTTGACACTTGGGTAGCTCAGGTGCTCATAGCAATATAGCACAGAGCTCCACCTGGACTCGTTTTTCCTGCTTCCAGCAAACTCAGCTGTGCCATGTCTGGTACCCAAGCCAATTACTGAAGACCTATCTTTCCTATTTCTTCACACTGCTGCATTTTGCAGAACAGGCATTCGGTGGAGGAGAGCAACACTGGCCATGCAGTTTCCGTGAATCAAAACCTTTCTGTTTGTAAAAGAGGAGAGTAATAGAAAGATGCAAGGGTTTTGTTCAGAAGATGAGATAGTTGTGCAGAGCTGTGTTAAATGCATTGGGGTATGCTTCAGCTGCTCAGTAATTTATAAAGATAAATTCTACCTCCTAGACCACAATGGGCTTGTCATGATAAAATGTGAGAATCCTGTCAATCAAATGGTAGACATAATTGTTCTTTAAGTGACCTATTAATATCCCATTCCTTTTAATTAAAAATTGCATTTGTGTTCTCATTCAGGCCATGTTTGAACGGTAAAAGCTCTTTCCATAGGAGGCGTGTTGCAGGTGAAAGGCTGTCACGAGCTGTGTGACACACGTAAAACAGAGTGATTGAAGTCCCAGTGCAGCAACATGTGGCTTGCCTTCGGCTCCCTGCTGACACAGAGGAAGATGGAGGGATAAGCAGCATCTCCCAGAACCACACCCAAACCATTTGCATTCCTTGCTTGCAGCTGCTTATTGTGGCATAGAAAGTTAAAATATACAGCATTTGCCATAAGTGTGTCACTTCAGAGCAAATGATGGATTATGTCCTTCCACACCCCAAAAGTTGTTCTTTGTTCTGTAATTAAAAAATAAATGTTGCAATGTTGAATTGGAAATGTTCTGTGCCATACAATGAATTTGTTTTGTTAGGTTGCCTGGATGTAATTGCAGCAATGTCACTGCATTAAACAAACCCGTGTCATGGGGCACTGGTTTCCTGCCTCTGCACCAATGCCAAGCGCTGCTTTGCTTAGCAGCTCTATTGCTGTTTACCTCCGTCAGCCCCTGTGATTATTTTGCTTCTGTGAAACTTTTTTTCCTGTTTTGTTCCATGTACAGTGTAAATTATAGTTCAGTTGGAGCGCTAACCACAAATCCCAAGCAGCGGGAAGCGCTGCCGTGCCGGAGAGCGGCTCGGCTGGGAGCTGGTTTTAGGTTCGCCCGAACTTGTCGGTGATGTGAGGGGAAGAAGAGCTCCAAACCATGACGGTCTGCTGGGCCCCTTCTACCCATCTGAAAATTGATCCCTCTTAAACAGTTTAGAGGACCCTCGGGGTCTTGCAGCTTACATAAAAAATGAAAGCCCTTCCTGTCTTAGAGCAGTGCGAGCAGTCAATACAAAAGAGAAAAATGATCTTTTAAGTGTATCCCGTTGAATCCATTATCTCGAGGGCCCGTGCTTGATGCTCCATCAAAACATCATCGTCTTGGTGATACATGGGGGAGACGATGAGGGGGCATTTGGGAGATTTCAGAGAAAATGCTGCAGAGCTCTTAGTGCCACAGGACAGGCTAAATATGATACAAGCCAGAAAATGAGAGCTGCAGAAAAACTGATATGTTCCTCCTTATAACATATTGAATTTTGCGTGTTTGAAACAAGCAAATCTTTCAGGAAAAGTTTTGAGTGTTTCTTTTGTGGTATGAAAGTCCTGTTGGGCTACTTGTAGGGTAATTTCTTTGCTTTCAATGAGAATGTAAATTTGCAGGGTTTTTTTTTTTTCATTACAATGATAAAGAAAATAAAGGAGGAAATCAAAATCAGTGTTTGAACCATCAATACATTATACCCTTGTTGTGGGAAGTAGTGATAGAGTTGAGCTGCTCTGTCATTACCTGAATTGGTGTTGAATTTCTAGTTCTTGTTAGTTTTTAAATGCTGAAGTTTTAAAAATCTTTTGCATGCCTGTACTAATGATTCAAATGTTTTTCTTAGACTGTCATGAAAGAAAAAAATCATTGATTTCTGTTGTGCTGAGTTTGAAGTATTTACAAAGGCACAGTGGAGGGTTTTTTTTACCAGATTACCGGGGTAGGAGCTGATATTTTGCCATCAGTGTTTCCTTACTGGAAGTAGTAAGAATTTTGCTCTTTTGGTAGATTATAAGCAGTAAAACAGAAGAACTGGAATTTGTTTTCAATAACCAGTAGCATCAGTAATTCAGAAATACTGTTTTAAAAGGTGTATTTTTGGAAGACAAAACAACAAAGAAGCACTATTTCTGAATGTAACTGAGCTGTCAAACGCACATCCTTTGGGGTGTCCTCCATTTCCTTTGGTGAAAGCCTAGCTTAAGTAAACTGAGCAGTAGAGAGTGGGTGTGTGCCTTTGCACAACAACACACACCAAACCCATGCTTTGTTGGCCAGGGTGATCCCAAAGGCAGAGTGCTGTCAACATTCCTAATTGGTTATTACCCAATAACACACACCCTCCAGTGTCTTGGGACTACAAAACACTTTTTACCTAGCCTTCCTACATGAATAATGAAGCACTTCAAATATTCATCCCATTATAGTCAGCCTCTCTCTTGGCTAGGGATTGCCAAATGCAATTGGACATACTTCTGACATAGAATTTCAGGCTATATCTATGTTGGAAGGGTTTAGTCATAATTCTTGACTTCTGGGGAGAGATTAGATAACACCATGATGGTAATTTCTCCAGCCTCAAAAGCTATTGTTTATTCACTTTTGCTATGAAATTCTAGTTTACTAGTGGTATAATGTGGGAGTTTTAGGAATATTTTTTTCATTTTATACTTGGAGCTTGTCACGTGAAACTGCTCATGTTTGTTTGAAACAATGAGATGTTTTGCTTTTTCTCCAAGTGCTGTGGCTACAGCTGCACAGGACTGAAGTTGCCATAAAGCAGGTGAAAAGCAGTTAATGTGTACTTTTCAAACATGTAGGCTATATTTATATTCATCTTATATTTTTTCTGAATATTTTGCTGCCCATCATGATTGACTCCTGATGTGCCAGTGGCCGACTTTTAAATATGTTTTTCTCGTGCCTTGCTAACATTTTCAGAAACAACGTTCTTATCCTTCGCAGAATATTAAGGTTTAATTTTGCTTTACTAGCTTCTCCTGTGTATAAGCTCCCCTGAGTGATAATCTTCCCTCTGGCCTTCCAAAACCTGATGAGGGTGGTGTTTGATACCCCTGCTCAAGGCAGCTTCCAGCTCTGCTGCCGTAATGCTTTAGGGAACCACACTGGCTCCATCGTGCTGCCACAGAGAAAAGCCCAGTGTCCATCACTGTGGTGCAAAGGAGTAGGGAAGTGGTGGCAAATGTTACTCTAGAAAGGTACAAGCTGGCAAAACAGTGGCAGGTAGGATACCTGCCTGCTTATTTCCCCTTTAGAAGACCTTATGGGAAAGGGAAAGGAGAAAAACTGCTGCTTTTCTGTAGCTAAAGTGTATTTGGAGGCTCCACTTTTCATCAGACATTCTCATTTTCCCAGTTTCTAATATTGCTGTCTCATAAAGCTGGGCCTTGGGCCATGCCTCTCACACTGGCCTTCCCTTGCTTAGCAGCTAACCTCGATAAACTCATCAGCAGAGCTACAATTGCACTTTCCCACTTCCACTTTGGATTAATGGTGTAGCTCTCTGAAACTGAATGGATGCTGCTCTCCAGACCACAGAGGTCTGATTCTAGGTGAGCATTTAATTCCTCTCTTGGGAAGTAGAAATAAAAGCCCTAATCAGGTGTGTTTCATGCTTCTCTCTTGGGTAGGCTCAACAAAATGAAGGATGAAAAAGATGCTATTGGAAGTTGCTGTTGTGTGCTATCATTGCAAGGCATAAAGCACTGGTTTGAAAATAGAAATCGTTGGTATGGGTGCAGCTTTCAATTGTGTTTAGCTTCCACCTGGGTCAGTTTATTATTTCCTATTAAAATGCAAAGTAGTTCAATCAGAGGCATAAGCTCTTCTTCCTTTTGTTTATTAATGAAATCCTGGAAACATGATAAACATGAATGGCCTTGGGAGTGATAAAGAACATGTAACAGGTTTGGTACCATGTGAAAAATGTAAAGTTGGCACTGCAGTTCTTATTCAGAGAAGAAAAATGAGTCATGTTGCTCTGCAAACCTGAACCTGAGCCTGCAGAAACTCTGCTGGGTTGTGCTGGGCTGTTTCGCATTGGGACAGCTCATCTGCAGCTCTTCTTGGAGTATTTCTTCTAAGAGCCCTTTCTGTTGCTTTGAAGGACCACAGAAAGGGCTCTGTCCCTTGACCTTGCATGCCAGAATATTTTTCCTTGCAGTGTGCTTTATCAGTTGGAAATTGCAGGGGCTGTAGACAGAACAAAATAAATGGGGTGGCGTCCCAAAAGAGAAACAGTCAGTGAAATCTAGTGCTGATAAAGGTCAAGTTTGTTGTAGCACGTTGCTGACTAAATGCACATCCATCATAACAGAGAGTTTATTTTCCTCACTGCAGTCCCAATATTATTCTGCTGTAGTAACAAAATATTGGCCATGGTAGGGCAGGTAGTGGAGGGGGTTGAAGCCCCTGCTCAACCAGTGACTCCAGAAGTGACTCCACATGCTGCAGCCAGCAAGAATGTGTTCCTGTCAGCTTTCCCTGCTTCAGAGTTGAGGTGAAACTCCTTCTTTGTCTTGTCTGAGTGTCTATTTATAATAAATAATAAGCCAGTGATGTGCTCCCAAAATTAGATGTGGAATTTAATTTTGCCTGTGTTCACAGACTCTGAGGAGCAAACTTGCTTCGTCTGATTTTGATCCTGGAAAGTAGCCTGAGCTGCTGTCCACAGTCATATGCTGGCTGTTTCTGTGCTCCTTGGTATTTGTTTAGCAGAGGATTTTCCTCGAAGATCAACCAACCCTTGAAGCACAGTGGAGAAATACCCCTTCCTTTTGTCATCTGTTTTGGGGCTCAGTTCTTGGCAAGCATTTCTCAGGGATCCCTGCAAAGCTGTTGCTGCATTTGTGTTATGAATATGGCAGGTTTGTTCTTTACTGCAGTGTGAATCCCTGGGGCACATCTCTGCCGGAGCTCTTCTAACATCAAAGCACGTAGATGGTGGTTGGTGGCATTTAGAGGCAGCAGAGATGGCTTATGTGCCTGCACCCACTGTGACTGGAGCTCTGGGTGGGCTGCAGGATTCAGGGATGGAGTGGGCGCAGCTGCTGAGCCGTAGGGAAAGCATCTGACCTGAGGGGCAGCTGCAAGCAAATGAGACCTGTGGTCTTGCTGCTCTTGTTGACTGCCCTGCTGCAGTATCAGTGGTGATACAGCAGAGCCCAGTCTGACCTCAGGTGCCTTCTCCCTCCTGTTAAAACCCATCATGGTGCTCAGCAGCAGGTTCTGCTTTGTGCTGGACAGCTGGGCAGCCCAGATCCACTTCGCCTCCTGTCATTATTTGTGGGTAGTTGTCTTGTGGTATACACTGAGGGGAGAAAAGCTGTGCGAAAGTGAGGGGCCAAGAACTGCACTATCAGTTTCCATCACAGGACTGTGAGGTTAAAACAAATAAATACAGACTCTTGTGCATAGGGTGGTTAGCAATGTATGATTTGGTGGTTTGACTTCCCAGTCAAAGTTGGTTGTTTTAACACAGTATCTTTCTCCAGACTTCTTCCTTTCATGGTGCTAATTGGTTCTGCCTGCCACAAAAAGAGGAGGTTTTTAGGAAGGTAATGGAAAATAATCAAAATCAAACTATAGCCCCAAACTGTTTATTGCAACACCAGTGGCTTCTGGTGAGATGGGGCTTTGATGAAACAGTGCAGCTCTTGATTACCCTAAACTATTTTCAGTTTTCTGCACCTTTTGATAACATGGTTCCATAGATCTCCTGTAAAGATAGCAGAAAACAATTAATATCTATGCCTTGGGGTGATGAAAGAAAAAAAAGATCAGAAATCTACCAAGACACCTGGATTCCTGCTGAACTAAAATTTTATTACATTCACATATAGAGCAAAAAGCATTGGTATTAACTAGGTACACAAGTGGAGGGAATAATGCAAGATTGTTGTAATGTGTTTTATTTTCAGCAGAGAGAAGGAGAACTTTTTGAAACTGTTTTCTGTCTCCAAGAATGCCTGTATCAGAACTTGCATTGTTCTAAGAAACTGCAGGTTTGAAATTCAGCATTTTTTGCAGAAAATTCTTAGCCTTTTTGTTCTTGTTGTTGTTAAGGGAATCCTTGTCTTTTGCATACGTACCTGTGTTGGTTCTTGATCAGGGGTTTTTTTTTCAGTATTAGTTACAAGCTGCAAGTTAATTTACTGATATGGGGGTTGTGTGGTGTTACCAGCATTTGGGGAAAAGGGCAGATGGAGTATGGAGAGACCCTTAGGAAAAGGTGCTTTTTTCCCTTCTGTTGCTCCAAGTGTAGATATATTTAGCTCTTTTTAGAGAAAAGCTTCACAGATAAGTGAATGAAATAATGAAAACCTACAAACTCAAGCAGTAGTCTCCTTCATCAGCAGCATATTTCTACTAGTTTTAAAAGCAGTGCTCAGCTTAATAGACATCTGCTTGTTTATTAGCAGCCTGGAACCACCCCAGGAAGATTCTCACTGTTGGGCTGTGCTGGTTTCCACCAGGAAGATCACAACGGATGTAAGACATACATCCTCACTGTTGTAAATCCTCCAGACTGGTGGAGTTATGTTTGTTTGAGTGTTTCTCGACAGCTCATTTCCCACCTGTCTGCCTGCATTCAGCATTTATCAGTTGCTACATGACAGAGCTGCTGCAGCCTTTGGTGTGCACAGGGTGTGCGTGGAATGAGATCCAGCCCCGTGTGGGTGGGCTGCCCTCCACGGGAGTCTGTGTCTGCCCATGGGCTGCAGCTTGACTCTAGAGTCAGCTCACTCCCACACCCTGCTGAAATACTTCAGGCTGACTGCCTGCCTGCATTTAGGAAGTGGGGCTCCTAACACACTTTGCAGTGTAATATGACTTTGGATGGAACTCTTCTGTATTTCCTGGAGTGAAGCTGTAGCTCAGGAGGAAGCTAGGACCAGTCAGCTCCTCTGTGTGAAAGTAACCTGAGCTGCTGAGTAAAAGAGCTCTTAAATTAAAAATGTTATGGGTTCCTATACAATTTAGGAACACTACAAACTTTTGCTCAGAATTTAATGTCATATGAATTTTTAATTTTTTGTTTAATAGAGCCTGACTTTTTAAAAATGGAAGTGAGGGTCTAGGAAGAATGTTAGATTTTATTTAATATATAAATTTGATACAGTTAGTTTCTGGTAATTTTTGTGGGTGGGATACACTCACCTTTACGTGGGAAGCTAATGCCTGCGCACAGTTCCTGCTCGGACTCTGTGGCTGCTCCAGCAGGGCACAAGCCTGCAATAGTGTCTCTGTGCCATCACCCAGCACTTTGGGATGTCCTGGAGTAGCTCAAGTGGCAACAGGCAGCTGAATCACATCCTGGATGTTGTTTATGAAAGGAACCATGTTGTAACATTTACTTTTTGTCATGTGGTATTTTTGCAGATTTTGCTCTCTACAGTTATCTGTTACAGGCATCTGTTTTCACATCCATGGGTTAATTATTCCTTGCACCACTAGTTTATGGGGCTGTATTGCTTCTGTGCTGTGTCTCAGTTCTCTTCCTTTCTCCTCTCTCTACCTCCTCCACAGGATTGCATCTGACCTGCTGTTGGGTTTGGTATGGCTGCAGGGATGATTACACCATGGCAGCATCTAATTTAATAAACAATAAAGCCACTCTTTTGTATATGTAAAGTTTGTCAATGGAAATAATGTTATCTCTATGGGTTTTTTTATCACCCCACCACCAGCAAAATGCTCAGGTGTGGCTTTGGCATTTCTAACTTGTGCCATAAGCATTATTTATTGCTCAGAGCCACTGTCTAAGGTGTTTTAAGTGGACTTTCCTGTCCTCTTAACTTAGCACACAAGTTTTGTACAAACTGATTTGGTTAATGGTGTGATTTTTCTAGTTGCTGAAGTACATAAATAATTTCAACCTCTAGCATGGAAGCGATTAAACATGTAAATGTTATGGGAACGAGTTATACGGGTATAAACACGTTTCTCTATGTAGACACTTGTGTATATCCACGCTTGGAATCACAGCAATGTAACTGTGCTCTATGTGAGTTCATCAAAAAAGGACCAATGTACTGTCCTGTATTTCTCATACTAAATTCTGTGCTCATAACACCCACCTCTTCCTTGCCTCTGTTGTGTATGCTTTTATGCTAAATGGATTGCCTTTCTAGAAGAATTTGTAGTCCAGGGTGTTAGTCTGAAAGTACTGCTTTCAGTCTAGGTAAAGGGATCTCTGAGCAGGTGGCTAAGTAAGGAAGGAAAAACACTAATATTTGAAGTATAATAAATGTGCTACTGGGTAGCTGGCCTTGCAGCTTCTCTCATTGCAATTAAAGTAAGCTTTATAGGAAAATAACATTATCTGGGCAGCCAGGGTGAGCTTTGTCGCTTTCATAGTATATGTGTGCTATCTCTCATACATTTGCCTGCCTCTGTGCAGAGAGATGTGATGCTTATTTACTAAATATGTCATCAGCATCTCCCGTTCCTCCTCAGTTCAGCATGTGTCCCTTGGGCTGTATTTTCTGCACTTTATTTGAGTCCTGTTCTGAAGAGTCATTCTTGCATGTTTTCTTCACAACGTTCCTTAGTCTGGTACCTTCTTGCTTCACTCAAAGGAGCTAAAAAGATGAAGGTAGGTGTGCTTAGTGGTAGCGTCACAAAGGAAATCTGGCACGCCCTTGTTTCAAGGTCAGCCCCCATCTACCTTACCCCTTTTCCCTTCCTGCAGTCCCTTCCTGGTCCATTAGAGCTCCGGCAGAGGAAGCAGGGGTCCTGTGGGCAACAGCCTGCTGAACAGACCTGCCTTATCCCTGGCTTAGGTGCCAAGTTCAGCATGCTGTGAGAAAAGAGTGGATCAATAAGGACATAGTCTAAAATCTTTCACACAGAGGCAGGTTTGCAAATGTGACTTGCAGGAGCATCTCTAATATCTGACATATCTTAACTTCTGAAGCTTGTTTTGACTACCTTAATAGTGTTCTTTGTACATGTATTTTTTTCTCCTTTGTCTATTTGTGTAGGGATTTTAAAAAGTGGACTGAACATCTTTTTCACTTTCCTTGGCAAATTTGTCTTCTGACAGTCCAAGCCCAAGTTCAGCAGCAGGACTGAGACCTGGTAATCTGTTTTACAGGCTTCTGCTGCACAAGCTAACAGCAGCAAATTGTTGTCCTCTGTATGAACTGCACTTGAGAAGGATGTTACAAAGTTTGTATGTGACTTTCATCGGTATTTATTGAAGGCGGGAGAGTGAGGATATTTGGGAATACTTCATTCTGGGCTCTGGAGGCTGATGTTTTCTGGGGACATGGGCACAGACATAGTTAACATCTAAAAGTTTTAGAAGAGCTTTGTCTCTCTGAATTTTGTTCATTGATAGGAAGTTTTTACTTATCATTTAGTGCAGTAGTGGCCTCTTTCTCAGGAAGCAGTTTCCTCTAGAATCCCCCACAGAGCACACAGAAGTTAATTGTGCAGTCTCCTGCCTTTATAGGCTGCAATGCAGGAGGAACTTGTGCAACTCTTGCAAAGGGAAGGGCAAGTGTGTTCTTGTCCTGTCTATAGAAATGTGCTGTCCTTTCTCTTAGAGAAGGCAGCAGTTAAGAAAACAACATAGATGTGATTTCTGGCTAAGTCGTCAAATTTGTGAAGGTCTTGGAAAGCTTAATTCGTTATGGTTTCATTGCCATGTTTGTCATTTATAGGGAGAGAAGTTCTAGGCATGTGACAGTGATGCCAGGTTCTCAAAGTAACATCCTAGAAAGAGGCAGAATTAGCAACACCTTAGAGCTTCTACAAAGCATATGCATGCTGTAGTGGGGCCTCTACTGAGTTTGGATGCAGAACTTGTTTTGCTGCTACTTTTGTAAAGCATTTCGTGGAGAATCTCAGAGTGTTTCCTGATTTCCAGTGATTTGTATGTGAAATTTTGATGCTGAGTCTTCTCAAGGATACAGAGGAAATACTGAGAGCTAATAGTGGCTTGAATGAAATTTATGAAAGCTGAGGGGCAAACTTGATGTACAAAGGAGTACATCAAAGGATTTCCCCTATTCTGAGAAGGTTTTTTGTTGGTTTTTGGTTTTTCTTGAGCATCATGAGTTTTGAAAGGGAAGTGGCTCTGGTAGTTTTTTCCAAACTGCTTTAACGGTCCTCTCTTTGTGGAATCTGCACGAACAGGTTTATCAACAGGGATTTGATGATGGGTATTGTTAACAATCTTTTTATTTAAAGAAAAAAAGTTGACAGGCTCAAAGGAGGCTGAGCTGAAACTGATATATTTTTGCTTTTTACTTAAATGCGATCCTAAGACAGAAGTCCCACTTTTTTACATTGCTGCCTGTGAAGATTTCAGTGTTTTGAATGTATAGATTATCATGGCCTTTGGGATGTTGTGCATTCAGCAGTTTACCTACTTTCTGGCTTTTGGTATTGAATGATAAACACTCCTGTTCTGTTCCTGTCCCCCATTATCTGTACTCACAGCCAACCTGACCATCTTAAACATGATTAAAATAGAATTCAGAAGTTATTAGCTAATTATGACGCAAAGTACTTAATTTGCCATTGCACCCTAATAACTTAAAGGTACTCCTGATAGCTCGGTAATAACCATATCATAAGCAAAAGGACACGGTTGCTACTAACTTAATAGGCAGCTTCCCTCAAGATAAAACAAATAACACACCTCAATGAAATCGGATTCAAGCTTAGTAAAATCATCTTGGCAAGCAAAGAGAGTATTTGTTAATTTTTCTGTGAAATGTTATCATTGCCAAGAAAACTTGGTTACAAAAAACAGAGATGGCAAAAGTATTTGCATGGATAATTGATTTAACATTTCATTGGTTTAAGTGATTTTAGGAAAAGTGGTTTTGATATGCTCTGGAAAACTAGAAAGTTTTGAAGGACTTGTTTGCAAGATACCAAACACTGTAGGAGATGCGGGGCTTAAAGGCTTGCAGACTGTTCTTCAGTATATCCAGTGCGTGCACAAGCCTGAAAGGAAAGAAGAGTAGAGATGGCATTTTAAAAGACTAAAATCCTGGTGGTCAAGCTGTGGCTATGGACCTGTGGCTGTGCAGGGAAGACCGTGTGTGTAGTTCCTTATTTTCTGATGTCCTCACAAATTCCTAGAGCAAATTGCCCCCTGTGATGAGAGGGATGATGGCAGGTGTCTGCAGCCTCCTGCCCTGCTCTGAGTTTCCATGATTTGGCAGGTGGGTCACTCAGGGTGCTGGCTGGTCCCAGAGGTGTCCCAAAGTCCTAGAGGAAGAGAGGGGCTGTGGCACAGGTCTGTAGACAGTGGTGTGGCTGAAGAAGCACCTATTTGGGGATTGCAAGGCTTAGGTTTTCTGGAGATATATCTGTATGGTAGCAAAAGGGCTTGAAGGTGTGTTTGGTATCTGAAGATGAGCAAAACTGTGAGGATCAAGGATATATTCAGTCACAGAATATTCTGAGTTAGAAGGGATCCACAAGGATCATCGAGTCCAGCTCTTAAGTGAATAGCCCATACATGTCTTTGGAAGTGTCAGCGACTTCAGTGTCTGTCAGATGGAGGAGCCTCACTTTCTGAAAAGTGATGGGGTTTGTGGGATAAAGATCCTGGTTTGGGTTGGGAGAGCAGCTGGTGAGCAGAGGATAGACCCCTCTCAGCTGCATCTGAAGCCTGTAATGCAACCTAAAGATTCAGGAGGTTTGGCTGACATGGTATTGAAATTGCTTTAAAAACACTTACCTGCCCAGCCTTGTGTGTAAAAATGCAGATTAGGGTTTCAGCCTGTTCCTCTTATCAGTCTGCATCTCCCTGGTACACCAGAGCAGAGAGAGAAGGAATACGGTAAACAGAAACTCCCTGGCCCATCCACGGTCTGGGGTAGTGTTCTCCTGGCCTCACCCTTGTTGCCATCTTGCAATGTGGGAGATGGTTTCCATCTACCTGCATATACTGTTCTCTGGTTATGAGTCAACAGCTCTCAACATCCCATGCCAACTATTTATTCCTTTTTAAAATGTCAGCATTTCTGCAAGTGCCCGTTGTGTCTGGGTAGATGATGGTCCCGAGTTTGGGCATGAGGGTTTGAACATCCTGAGAGAAGGCTGTGACAGAGACTACATTTTTGGGCTGGCTTCTGTTGAATATTTGGGCACCCTACACCCACCAGGGTGACTGTCAACCAGTACATTCTGTACACCAGGGCAGTTGCTGTATTAGCTCTGTTTCATGGTGTAATCATTAGTTCTGGTGTGAAACTCCTAGGTAGCTAGGTCACCTCCTTAACAGGGAAAATACAGGTTTTGTTTTATTTTGGAAAAACTTTCTTTTCGGGCAAACAGAGGTTAGAGTGCTTCTACTGACTAGTGGAGCCTTGGCCATCCACGTTCTAATTCAGCCATGTGTCCCTGTGCCTCATGTATCCACGTTTGTTCCGCTGTCATTTCCATACATGTCTCATTCTCCACGCTCATCTGTGGCGTAGAAAGACATCGTTTGCTCTCGTGTCAGTAGCATTCCTGCAACATGACTACACCATGTTGTGCAATTTATACTCTTCCAGTTAATGTGTCAGTTTGTCCATCTGGATTAGATCCAACGACTATTAGTTCATTTTGTAATATGTCTGATTTGCTTTCATCTCTGCTCCTGATGCTGCCTCTGATCAGGCAGGTTGTAGCAAATCCTATGTTTCTCTCTTTTTTCTTAGGTTGGTTTTTTGGTTTTGGGTTTTTTTTTCCCTCTGGTGCGTTCGCTGATGATACCATGTCACTCATCGTTTCAGATCCTTCCCATCTGCTCCTCACATGCTTTGCTCTGCCTTTAAGATTATCCACCACTTTTTGTCTCACTTCTTTCTAAATACTTTATGAGCCCTCTGAGCTTGCCCCTACCTTTTCTTTTACTGTCATGTTGAAGTAACAATCTTAAGATGTTTGAAATCTTCTCCATGTAAATGATTCAGTTCCTTAATCTTTAGCAAATATTTCCACAAAGGTTCGACATCCTTTTAGTCAGTATTTGGCATTTATCTATTCTTTAAAATGCCATGTAACATTTTTTTTTTAATCTCATAGGAACTAGTGTTTTAATACTTCTTCCTGTACATTCTTCTCTGTCATTTTGGCTCCTATATAAATACCTTTTCTACAGAAGGTTTAATGAGTTTTAATACGTTTTTCCCCTGTTACCTTTGCTTTATAATTATTTGTATTCATGCATCTTCTCATAATGTAGGAACTGTATGTGCCAAGGAATTCCTGAGACTCATGGACACAAAACCTTAAATTAAATGTAAGAAGAAAAAGATAAGAACAAATTATAATAGCACTGAGAGCAAGAGATTACAACAGGGTATTTGGTTAAAATGCGGTTTTCGTAATATATGTTCCTGAAAATTGCAGATGCATTCTGTTATGTTTATGAGCCAACTTTTGTTATGCAGAGTTATAAAGGTTGCTATTTATTCAGTCTCTATGGATCCAAATGATGTGAGTTATTCAAAAAAGAAAAGCAGGTTGATACTGTTGAAGTGCTTCTCTGAAAAAAAAAAGAATAGAAACCTCATCGTTCTCCACTTGAGTAGGATAACATTTCTCACTGGCTTAGACACCTCTTCAACTGTACTAGCTGCTAGGGAACAGTCCAAAATTACATAATTTAGACATACGAGGAAGTAAAATTAAATAGCCATGAGATGAGCATACCATTAAACAGATCTAATTTATAATGGACTCTTATGCAAATTGCCTTTGAGCACTCAGTAAAAGAAAATGGAAAGAAATTAATAAGGACAGCTCAGACTAAAAAGTTGCAGGGAAAAAAAAAAGTAGAAGCCTGTTCCAGCTCACTCTCCACACACTCCAGAATGTTAAATAAGCATTCCCATTAGCCACATAAATATAATGATGTGATAATAAAACTTGCACTTAACTTTTAAGGACCAAACTCCTAATCACTTTTCTGCAGTGACTTCAACCAGATGAGTAAGATTTCAAATAAAATACATTTACTTTGTCATGTGATTCGTTATTGGAGGGAGGGTGATGTGTTTCCATGAGTATTTTGCTCTTTGCTAGCTGCTGAATATCCACCCTCGGTGAAATCCAGGCAGTTCCTTGCCTTGCCATTAGTGTGGGATTGCAGGTTCCAGGGCACCACTGGTGCTCCTTCTGCTGCACAGCCCCCTCTGATGGGTTAAGGAAAGGACAGCTCACCAGTTTTCCTCCTTTTTTGTTGTTCTGTGAAAGACATGTAGAGCAGGGAACTCTGACAGCTCAGAACTGCTGAAAGCAGTTTATTGCAAAGTTAGGTTGGATTTTGTAGTGGCCTCTGATAAAGATGTTAATATGAGAAATTCTATACTGAATATATATGCAATTATAGGAAACCTGTATTTTCTCAGAGAAGAAAAATGTTTATTTCTACCTTAGTTTGAAAGTGATGTAATATTCTGCATGCCTGCAAACATCAAGGCTTGCAGCTTTTCCGTGTTCCCTGTATCCGTCTGATTACAGAAAGGAAGAATTTTAGCTCTGTCCCGTGAATCCATTAAAACAATCTGCAGAACTCTTTTTTTTTCTTGGCATTAAGAGAGTTTTGCAATAGTTGACTTGTTTAATTAGTACCGTCCATCATGTTCCTAATTATTGCTGCTTTCCCACATTTCCAGCTGAGGCAGAATATACTAAAGTGAAGTCTTTTCTCTTTATGTGTATTATAATAATATATTTAAATATTTATACAATGAGAGAGCAAGGCTATAACCACACTATGTATACAGTTTTACTGCAGACAGTGTATTTTTATAGTCGACTTGGTATTGAAATGCTGTTATGGGAGTGCTGATCTGTGGGAAGAAAGATCCATCCCTGTAGTATTTTATGGAATTAAAACAATGATCTTTTCCATTCCCTGTTGTTTTTTCTCCAGTAAACAAGGGCTTGTAGCTACACCTAGTTTGTGTCCTTTAAAATTCTGTGATGGAAGCAGGGTTTTCTAGTGGTTATATTTTCAACCCTTGAAGCATTCGATTTCTGACAGTGGAATATGATACTTAAAGCCACAGACATTAATTATTACCCATTGGAGGTCGCACTTTCAACCCATGGGACATTAATTTTTCTGATATATGGAAAATTCCAGCCTGTTAGTTTTAATTAAATATTTCAGAAGCACATTTTCTTGTAAATGGACTGCAGTTTCTTATCCTTTACCCTTGATATTTGGCTAATTCTGCATATAATTATCATCTTATTTTGCGAGCCTCCTTCAAAGTGCTTTCCTGTCTCAAAACTCCATTCAGCTCTTACATATTTGTCATTTTAAAAAGAAAGGTGTCTTTGGCAATCATCAGCCAACATTGTCTAGAAGGAGACAGGGAAAACCATCTTTCAGGTTTTCTTGGGAAGTGAAATTATAATGACATACCAGTCCCTTCTTGTGCCAGCAAACTGGTGTCCCTTAAGCACGTATAATCCCAGTGTGAGACCCAGCAGGAGTGCCAGCAAAGCTATGGGTGGCAGGGAGGATGGTTATCAAATTGTATTGTACAGAGGAGGTGACAATGAGGCATGAGAGAGTGCTTCCCACTGTGCCCCTGGGAACCCAAGCGTTCCTGGTGGGGCTGGAAGGTGAGGATGCTGGATGTTCCCCAGATCCTGCCATAGCCCAGTCTCCTCCCCTGATGGGTGTGTAGCAAGTGCAGATTAGGAGCAGGACCATGTCAGCAGATTTGGATCCCATAGTATCTCAAGTTCTTCCCTGAAGGCCATATGAAGGAAGCTGAAATCTACATTTTTCCATCTGAAAAGGAAAAAAAAAAGTTTAAATTTTCTTTACAGAAGTCTCTCTGCTGGGGGTCTACCCTCCCAATGCTGTTTTAGTAAGTGAAAATGCAGTTGTGTATTGCGGAGCGATCCCGGGAGAGGTGTCAGGAGGGAATTCGGACTTTGCAGTTACTGGGATTTTGCTGCTGCTGCTGCTGCTGCTGCTGCTGAGCAGCAGAGCACTAAGGCAGCAGCAAAATCTCTCTGTTAACACTTCCAGCCCATTCCCAAAGCCATTCAGGTCCCAGGTAGCATTCCCAGTGGCTGAGCACTCTCTTCAGCATTATGGTTTTGTCAGAAGGCTCCATCCTCTGATACTATCTTGCTCTTCTCTAAACAATTAATAAAATGCAGACAAAAAGCCTAGAGGTTTAAAATATGTAATTATAGAAGTAATTTAGAACTAGGAAAATGCTGCAGAAACCAATTACAATTATACATTTCAGTAATGACTGACTTGGCCAAATACATGTTTTGTGTGTGAATTCCGTGATAAATTTGAAGATGACATGCTTGAGTATAAGGGAAAATTAATTCTAAATGCGAGTACTTCCATATTAAACATAAAATGTGGCTTGTACACCCAGTGAACAGGAGCCTGTGTTCTATGGGCTGTCGTAGCTTAAATTTTGAGCAGCAGGGCAGGCAGTAACAAGCCTTTGAGGAAGAAAGCTTGAAGAGTTCAAGGGATAGCTTTGAAAAAAAGTGTTCTGTACCTGCTCATGATGCAAAATATATTTAATTCTTTATATTTTACAGGTTTCATGCAACTAGAATTGATTCGGGCATTTATTACAGAATAGTAAATGGCCAGCTGGGTTTAATGGAGTTTTATTTCTTTCCTGGTCTCCTCCCAGCTGGTGAGGAACTATAGATGAGATATGTATTCTGTTCACAACTTATATATATATACACCTGCTCCAGGCACAGACATCATTCCAAACTCAGTTTGGATTGCCTGTGCCATTTTCAAAGGGAGGATATTTGGCTGTTGATGCAACACAGTGTATGGTCACCTGGTGCCCTGCCCCCCTGCAGTTCCCTGTGACCCTGCTGCAAGCCCTGCTGCCTCCTCCTCTTTGGGAGCCACTTCTGCCCTTTGCCTCTTGAACGTTTTCTGGACATCCCCTTCTGCTGGCCAGTGGACGGGGCATCTCTCAGCCCAGGGTGCTTCCTGCAGCCAGGAGGGCTGATCACCTCTGAGTATTTGGTGTCTTTTTATTGCTGCTGGTGGGAGTTTGTTGTTTATTCACTGCTTTTAAAACAAAACAAAAATAATGTGCTGTGACTGTTTGTTGTCAAAAAGTACTTCCACATTGCACGTACAGATATGAACAGGCACATAAAATCAGACCGGCCAGTCACTCCTGCTCATTTCATTGGGAAACCACCAGTGACTCAGGAGTGCTTTGCAAATGTCCCAGTGCAGAAACAAAACATTTATTTGGTGTTACTCTGAGGGTTTTATTTGGCGTTTTCAGCCCTTCCTATTGCTCTAACTAAAGCTGGTTTGGGAGACCCACATCCAGAAATAGATGTTGCAAGACCTGTTGCCAAGCAGAGGCTCTCTAGGTGGCTGCATGGTTCTGGTGGTCAGTGGGGGGTGTCTAAAAGCTGAGACATTTTTCTGTATTATTAGAGTGTTCTGATTGACACCTGCCACAAGCACTTAACTTTTACATTAAAGCATTACCTCACATTGAAATGTTATCACTCTGTACCCCCGTCTTTGTATTACACAATGTGCTGCCCCTCATCTCAGCTGTGCCTGCCCTAGTGATGGTTACAGCAAACAGTATCCAAAAAGTGACCTGGGTTTAAAAAACAAGTGAAAACCAAGCAAAGAACCAAATGAAACTATTCCCCAGGTACAGTTTCCAAACTAAATCAAATTCCCTATGCAGTGCTCCGGAATGCAGAATGATTCAGTTCAGGGCATTGGAGGGTCTCAAGGGGATGGGCTGTGCTGAAGGGGACTATCAAAAGTCCCAAATAGTTGAGGGGTTGTCATCTTATGAGATACAGATACAGTGAGGTGGGTGGGAGAGGCTGTTGGCCTGGCTTCTTCCCTTCCACCTCCCCAGCTGTGCTTGGAACTTAATGAGACCATGCTGGAAATCATGTGGCTTACACAGTGGTTTGAAACCAGCCCTTTTCTAATGAAACAAAGCCACAGAGCTGCTTCAGTGAAGTTTGCATGAGAGGGTTTTGTAGTGCTGGACGATTTGAACAGCTCTTGAGCTGAGCTTGGTGTGACTCTGCTCCTTGGCTCTTGTTTCCTCTCCAGAATTGGCCGGCTTTTCGATGGCACGGAGCCCATTGTCCTCGACAGTCTCAAGCAGCATTATTTCATCGACAGAGATGGGCAGATGTTCAGATATATCTTGAATTTCTTAAGGACATCAAAACTCCTCATTCCTGATGATTTCAAGGTGAGATTTCAAAGGACTTGGGTGTTTTGCATGTACCTTGGTAAAGCAAGTATCTCTCAAAACAGAGCCCTGGATAGAGAAGGGGAACTTGCAGGGTATGGTGTTTGATTTCAGGTGCATAGCAAAAATAAGAATGATGTTGCTAAAGTGGTGTCTTCCTTTTCTAGAGTGACATCAATATTAAACTTTCCCCTCCTGGCTATAGTGGTAATAAAGCTACCTTGCCAGATTTGACCTAGGGAAATTAAATGTTGTACCATACTCATGGAAACAGAAGCAATGTTGCAATCTGCAACTGACTGCTCATGAGCTTTGCTGATTACTTGTCCTCTCATCCATTTTTATGCTTCCCCAGTGATTGCAGCAGCTCTAATTTCCACTCCCACACTGAAATTCAGAAAATGGCATGTGAATCACAATATTGACAAAATAAACTGCACACATGGTGATATTTGGGCATTAAGTCATAGAATCTTTTCTCTCTCAGACTCTTGAACACATATTGCAAGTTTAATTTTGGAGTTTTAGAGAAGTCAGGAATGTAGTTCTATGTTTATTATTTAAACTTTAATAAAGAACCTGCTTTTTTTAAAGTTTTTAGTAAAAAAATTGAATCAGTGGTAGTTCACTGTCAAACAAAGCCTACAGAGACAGAGCTTCAGAATCCATGTGATGTTTATCTGCTAGTAGGTGTGAGGGTGTATATGTGGTGTCTTCAGTCAGAACACATCCTTATCTTTACTTAATGATCACACCTCAGTGCACCTGGCACACTGCAGGAAATGCAGCAATTGGGACTGAACAGGAGAGGTGATGGGTGATGAGGCAGGCATGGAGCAGTTCACACTGGTGTGCAGTCCTTTCCCCCTTGTAGCTGAGACAGTTTTTCAGGAGTTTGGGCATAATAGGTGTGAGGCTGAGTTCAAGAGCTGTATTTCAGCAACCTTTGAATCATCTGCTGTAGACACATCCTTGCTGCTCCCATACGTGACAAGGGTAGATCTCCCTGAATAATGTGGGAGTTTGGAGCTCACAGATAAGCATCATTTCCTTCTTTTGAAGCCTTAGCATGGCTTTGTGCTGCTCTCAGCACTTCTCCTGCAGGTAATCAGAAATACAGAAAAAGGAAAAAGCCACCTTTCATGCAATATTAAGAAATTACATGTGTAGAGCCTTTTAAACACATAAATATACTGTAGCTATGCTGAAATTAAAAATGTAACTCCTGGCAAGTTCACCCAACTGTGATGTTCAAAGGGGTGTCCTCCCCAGTTATGCTTTAAGGTGTACAAAAAATTAGTGATTAAAATGAACAGTGTTTCTTGTTTCTTAGAAATACATAGATAACATTACTTTTTTGTTACACCATAAATGTAAGCAGTATTTTTACCATGATTTAGGTGTCCTCATCAAGTATTTGGTTTCTAGTTCAAATTCAGGACCATATTGACTGTTAGTAGGCTTCTCTTTTTGTCATTCTGTTTCTCTCTCTTCCCTAATTCTCATGTATCTCTTTTCGCTGTATAAATATTTTCAAAATGGTTTTATGCTCTTACACCTAGAAAAACAAGATTTTTAAAAAACGTTTTTTAAATTTAAACAATGGCAGTAGGCAGATTCCACATCATCAGTTCTAAATTACCTCTGCAGTGGCTATGCCTAGAAATGCATTCCCTCTGCTCTGGCATTTGAGATGATGTAGTAAACAATACTAGTGGCAAAATAGGGAAGTATTAAAAAATACTTAATTTTTAAAATGCACTAATATGTGCAAACATTATGCAAATATCTGAATCATTTTACACTAACAACCATTGCAGGCTCCCTCATTTACATTCTTATACCTGTTACAATGCCTGCTAGTATTGCTGTAAGACACAGTGGATCCTAGTGATGGATTTTCTGAATCCTGATTGAATTCTGTTCCATCTGTTCAATGAGATCATTATTATATGACATCACTGTGGAGATGAAATATGGGGAAAAGTGGTGGGGTTTTTTTGCAGAAGGGAGTTGAGCAAGCATAGCCTTTCCCTACTCTTACAAGTGCTGCTATACTCATTGTGTTTTAAGTGTCTGATGGTTATTTTTTGCTTGCAGTGTTACTTTATTACACCTCCCTACACAGTAATTAGGAACTCTGTCTGAAAGGTTCCAGACCTAGAGCAGCATTGGCCTGAATAACCGTATACCTTAAGGACTACATTAGCCATCCCTCTCTTAATTGTGCACAGTAACGTGTGTGTCTTTCAGGACTACAGCTTGTTATATGAAGAAGCAAAGTATTTCCAGCTTCAGCCCATGCTGGGAGAGATGGAACGGTGGAAACAGGACCGGGAGAGCGGCCGCTTCTCAAAGTCTTGCGAGTGCCTGGTGGTGCGAGTTGCCCCAGATCTCGGCGAGAGGATTACCCTGAGCGGAGATAAGTCCTTGATAGAGGAGGTGTTCCCAGAGATCGGGGATGTGATGTGTAATTCCGTCAACGCCGGCTGGAACCACGACTCCACACACGTCATCCGGTTCCCGCTGAACGGATACTGTCACCTCAACTCAGTTCAGGTAGGAAGTCAAGTGTGCGTTTTTCGAAGGGGAGCTGCTGGCCAGGCACCAGTGGGCTGACCCTGTTCCATGTCACTGGAGTGATTTGGTGAGCAGAATCAGCTGGAAGCTTTAAGCAAGTCATTTACTTCTTTGTGTCAAGTTCTTTTTCTCCATTTAATTCATGTATCACCAAATCTCTTTGCAAACAAGCCACAGCAGTGTTAGAATTTTCTGTGGGCATAGGGAAAACCCTCCACTTTCACTTTCAGTGTTTTTTCCTGATTTTTTTATAGCATAGTAGAGGCCTGTTGCAATTGATAGGACAAGGGATAGTGATTTAAACTAAAATAGGGTAAACTTTTAGTAGATAAGAGGAGAAAAATTTTTCAGTGAGGGTGGTGAAACACTGGAACAGATTGCCCAGAGAGGTGGTGGATGCCCCATCCATGGAAATATTCAAGGGTCAGGCTGGACAGGGCTCTGAGCAGCCTGATTTAGTTAAAGATGTCCCTGCTGTTTGCAGAGGGGTTGAATTAGATGATCTTTAGGGTTGAACTAGATGATCTTTAAAGGTCCCTTTCAACCCAAAGTATTCTATGATGCAGTGTAGCAATGTCTAAAATCATTAGATGTTATGAAATGGATAAGAAAATATCTGGGACACAAATGCAGGTAATTCCTGGAATAATTATAATCAACTTCAGTATTAGTGTTATGTTTTTTATCCTTTGTGGGTTAAAAGCAACCAACTTCAGACACCTGCCTGCACCTAGTTAGCACATCCCACATAGCCAGCCCTTCCCATGTGGAATCATCAATAGCACAGTCGATGCTGTTCGGTTTAAACACACCTCCTAAATGCTGCAGGCTCATGAGTGAATTCTTGTACAGAACAGGCTTGCAAGCTGAGCTTGGCATCTTTTCCTCTGCCAGGTCCCACTGTCCAGGTAGAGAATCATATAGTCATTAAGCTTGGAAAAGATCAACAAGTTCAGCCTTTGATCAAACACCACCACATCAACTAAACCGCAGCACTAAGTGCCACATCCAGTCATTTCTTGAATGAATCCGGGGATAGTGATTCCACCAGTGCCCTGGGCAGTCCATTCCAATGCTTAATCACCCTCGTAGTGAAGGAATTCTTTCTGATGTCCAACCCAACCTGAATGTCCCCTGGTGCCTCTTGAGGCCATTTCCTCTTGACCTGTTGTTGGTTTCCTGGTAGAAGAGCCTGACACTCGCCTTGCTACAGCCTCCTTTCAGGTAGTTGTAGAAGGTCACCCCTGAGCCTCTTTTTTTCCAGATGAAGCAAGCTGAGCACTGGAGCATGCTCTGAAGACTGGCCAGGCACTGCACTTGTGCTAGCACTTAACACAAGGGTCTAAATAGACCTATCTAGACCTATCTAACCCATATGATGCTTGGACAGTTGTCTCATACTGGCCTTGATTGTCATGCTGAAACATCAAAATTGCTTTGTCATGGAGATTAATGCAAATTTAGGACAGCCTTAGATGTCAGATTACAACTGAAAAGGAGTTTCAAGGCTGGCTGCCTAGCTATATCATATGATAGTTATCAAGGCAGTTGTATCGTTCAGCACTCTGTCACTTATTCTGATGCTTACATTTTTGTTGCACAAATAAGAATTACAAAGCATATTTACTGATGTGAAAAACCTGAGTCAGAGTGGCAAAATATGTTGAGGCTTCAACAGAGGTAATGATCCCACATTGATAACGGGAGGATGTAAGCATCTCCCAGTACTAATGAAATGGGAGACAGGACAAGGACTACCAATAGACCTGAAGAGTGAGGTCCAGACCAAATGGATGGTCCAGGGCTGAGCTAGAGTCGCTTCCACCACATTTTTTCTCAGGACCCAAGTTCTCCTGATCTGTTTTTCAGTGGCTTGCACTGACATGTTTGGGCAGGGGATTTTGGCATATATTGTTAAAAGCTAAAGATCACATGTGTTTTGATCAGTGTTTCCAAGTCTCTTTTCCTACCCCTTCCTTTTTGATATGATTGCTGTACAATTAGCCATGCTCAAGTACCTTGAAAAGACATTTGCCAACCTGAAGCATTTTATATAAAGACGTGGCATGTCTTCTTTGAAGCATTTTTAAACCTCAGCTTGCTTCTTCCCCTGCCCTAGTCGTTTGCAGCCTTCTGCTGTTCTGCCTGACAGTGTTGTCCCAGCATGCATGCAAGCCAATTTGACAATTGGTGAAACAGCTGGGAAAGCCAGGGTAGGCACCTGATTCCAGCACAACCTTTGTGAGGTCTGGTCATGCTGAATAGAGGGTCCCACATCTTCTGGGGTCCAGGGGCATCAGCCCCTTCCTTTGGCCTTGCAGCTGTCAGGCTGACCCTGGTAAATCCCAGGAAGTCTCCTTCACAGGTGAGGCCAAGGAAGCACAGAACAGGTGAAGATGACGATAAAAGTAATAAAGAGTTGTTTTTTAAGTCTCTAGTAAACACCATGGTAGGTTTTCTGAAATTATGACCATGTTATCTATACTGTCACCGTTTCTTTGAGGCGTTTGCTCAGCATCTGCTGTGCAATCATGTATTTGCCCTTTTGTGCTGTAAATTCTGTGAAGCAGAGAATGTGTTTTTTTCTATTCATGTTTCTGTGGCCAGAAAGCAGAGAATGTGTTTTTTCTATTCATGTTTCTGTGGCTAGAAGACTGGATTTGTTGGCAGTACTAAAAAAAAAAAAAAAAAATTTTTCTTCATTTTTTCTTTTTCACTGCTCAGTGGCCATAGTCAGCAGAAATCAATTCAGTATAATTAAGCACTTTTTTTTTTTTTCTCCAATAGCTGAATCCATTTGAAAACATCAATTATTATCACTGGACAGCAAACAGTCTGTTTATTTACTTATACATTGGTGTTTGTTTCCTCTTTTTTGCAGGTACTTGAGAGGTTACAGCAAAGAGGGTTTGAGATTGTTGGCTCATGTGGAGGTGGGGTGGACTCTTCCCAATTCAGTGAATACGTACTGAGACGAGAACTCAGAAGGACATCTCGTGCACCCTCTGTCATTCGAATAAAGCAAGAGCCTCTGGACTAAAATGGACATGTTTCTTTA
>VZSR01001685.1:11852620-11876823 GCA_013398615.1 Brachypodius melanocephalos | reverse complement strand
AAAAAAAAAAAAAAAAAAAAAAAAAAAAGGAAAACAAAGAGAAAAAAAAATTGGGGACATTTCATGTGCAGTTTGGACTCCAAACAAGTCCTGGAACTAAAATTGAATAAAAGACACATTTATATCAAATATAGAGACCACACCTGAATTCATATGGGAACACTTGGAATAGTAATGATAATAATAATCACCTCAAGGTATAAAAGAAAACACACACACACACACACACACACACATAAAAAATATGTATGTATATGTATGTCTGTACATATATATATGTATGTATATGTCAAAGGGTAGGAAATGCAATGACAAAATGTGGTAGATGAGGTTGGTGCTGTGATGGCCATTAAGTGTCCTAGGCCCTTCCTGGGCCCACTTAACGGTGTACAAGCCATTGCCAGGGGGGGATTCATAGACTACTCTTCACCCATTTTCATTGCCAAACAGCCATCCACTTTTTAATGTGTACACACCTTGACTCAACTTTATTTGCATATGGAGGTTTATGTCTGTCTTTTTTAGAGGTGGATGGGCAGGTGTTCAGGAGATGACCATCCATTGCATTGGAAAGCTGAAATTTTAAATGTAGTTTGTACAGAAGTCGCACACTTTTTGTCTGCCCTCACAGATGTGAAAGGTTAACTTTTCTTTTGAATGAGTTTTTTTGTTGTTTTGTTTTGTGTTTTTCAAAGGGGGCCAGAATAATTAATATTTGGTAGAGATGCTCTGGTTTGAATCTGCTGCTTTCCTACAATTTTTTCAAATTTTATAATGTATTAAATACAATAAACTCCTGTTTAAAATAACAAGGGTCTGGTTTAAGCCAACAGAAGCAGAGAGGATGGGATTGCACTGCACTCCAGCGTGTAGAGGGGCAAGGCGATGAGCCGGCAGTGCTGCCTGCACAGGGTGGAGTGAGTTAAAGGCAGCAGAGGCTGTTGAGGGACCTTCTGGTGTGGTGCACATGGCTGCTGTTCCTTCAGTGCTGTCCCTTTTAAGCTTTGTCCCAGTTGGAAGAGAAGCTGTTGGTCAGACCTGAAAATACCACCAGCTCAGCCCAGGGAAACCCATCAAAAAGTAACGCTTCGTTCGGTACCTTCAGTGTAACAGTGAATCCTTGCATCATTCCCTCTTGACTAGAGCTGGCAGGTTTGACTCTCCAAGCCCTTGCCTTGCTGAGTGTTAGTCAGCCTGTTTGGTTTTCAGGCTGCTCATTTCCCTCGTTTCAAGCCATTGTTCTTCTGCCTAGAGAGTGACATGGCCAGCCCCTTGTGTTACCTGTGGGCTGCAGGCAGTAAATCCACATCCTGCATTTAGGTGTCCCACGAGCTGCTCTCTTGCAGAGTCTTGAGGCCACCTCTGCAGGCACCAGCTCCAGGCCTGTGAGACTTTGCAGAGGCACCACATCCTAATGCCACTGCACAGACTGCTCCTGGGTTGATGCACCAGCAACCACCACCTTTCCTCCAAAGTCTCTTTTTATGCACTGTTACAGAGTATGACTGTGTGTTCATCCTAGTATGGAAATTTCTACCAACGCAATGGTGCTGGCGTTCCATTCATTCTGGTGACACTTTGCTATTTATTTAAGAAAAGAAAAAAAGAAACTGTTAGATACATGTAACAAGGTTTTTAATATAGTCTGTTAACTGAACAAAAAACAAATTACATTTTTTCTGGGTTTTATTAAAAGATGTCAGAGGACATCTTTAAATAACTGGCAGCACATATCAATGGTTTGGAATTACTGATATGTGAAAATGGGTGAGGGAGGGGGCTCTAAAAATTAAGGTTCATTAGGGAGTTATTAAATCTTCAATGTGATGCTGATCTGTCTATTCACAGTACTGAAACAGCTGCCTCATTGAAAATGCTTGCTTTCAATTAGCAGCAAGAAGTCCTCTTATGAAATAAACAAATGCTTGCTCTTACTGCCCACAATTTGGTTGTTAGTCTGCATAGAAGTTGGAAAGCTAAAACCCAGGGAAATAAATATTTTTAACAGATCTTCAAACCATTGGAAGTGATGAAATTTGTGATGTCCAAAAAGATGTTGGTCCTTGTGGGTTTGAGAATACAGGGGTGCCAGTGCAAGGTGATGTGACTCTTCAGAGACCGCTGCACAAATCCTCCCGTGCCTCTGCATGGAGCTGCACTTTCTGGGGCCTCCACAGTGTCCCCGGGGATGTGTTTACACTCTGTGTTCAGCCCAAAGGTATTCCCACATCCAGACCTGCCCTGCTTGCCCCTATCTGTGCATATGGGCTTATGCTCCAGTGCAGGCTGGAGCTGGGGTGGAGCCTCAGCATAAGCAGCCCCAGAAGTGTCCCCTCAATGCTGGCAGGGCCCACACTGCCTGCAGCCTCTGCACAGGCAGCCTGTGGAAGGCAAGGAGCTTTGCCTCTGATGCTTTCCAACATGTGGCATCCAAAGCCAGCAGGTTATGCTCTGCTGGTGGTTTTGCTTGCTCAGCGTGTACCTGTCCAAGTCAATGACCTTGAAGATACCACTGTGCTCCTCCCAAATCCTCAACTGGCTGGTCACCCTCTCACCAAGCCTGCTTGTGTTGTTGATGGAGTCAAAAATCACTCTGAGACCCTGAATGTAAATGTCTCTGCAGTTACAATGAGGTCATGCAGTCAGAGGTCATGAATATTCAAAGTGATGGCTGATGAAAAATGTATGCAGGAATAAACTGGCTGTAGATATTCAGAGAGCAAAGGAGATTAGTCCTGTTTGCAATTGAGGTTTATAACCATGTGTTTTTAAAATGTTCATTAGAAAAACTGATCGACAAATGAGCAATTTCTCCAGGAAAGTGGGAGGAGTGGGGGGAAACAAGAAGGACCAGATTACTGTCAGCTTGTCTCTGGAGGTTAATAATTTTGACATCTACATTTATCTAATTTTTATTAGAAAGTGTTGACTCCATTTTATGCCATCAGGGGTACTGTATTTAATAACAAGAGGCAGAACTGCAGTGAGGAGTAGCTGCCAACATTGTACTTCATCAAGTTGGTTAAGCAGCTGCCAAGGAGAGCTCTTGCAGATGTGCAGAGATTGCAGATGGCACCAACTCCCTTTCCCACAGTGAGACACAGGCAGAGGAATTTGGTCCTCACCTTTTCTTTGGGTAATGCGAATGCTGGATTTCTACAAAAACCATCGACCTAGGGCTTAGTTCTTCCCCTGTCACCTCCTTAATGTACCAACCAGCTGCATAATGTAGGTATGGATCCTGGCATGCTTGGATGAACCTTAAAACTGAGTGTCCCGTTGAAGACTGAGCTAATTTACTCCATGCTGGAGAAAGTGAAGTCCTGCTTTGTCACTGGGTTAATCTCTCTTAGGAGAAGCAGTACTGGTAATTAGGTGCTGCTAATTTATTCTGTCTTCAGGTATGTAGTAGCTGGGCAGTCTGGCCCAATGAATGTTTTTCCTCTCCGTTTCCATATGTCTGTGGAAGGAAGCTGATCACCTCAGTGCTTGACTGGCACAAGCAAGCTGAGTTGACACATTATTTTATGATGCCCACTAAAATGCCTGACAAAAACCAATGGGGAAAACTTAGTAAACTCTGAAAACATGAAAGTTGAGCCACCCATTCAATTATTTTCCTTTATGCTGAACAGGCACTGAATTTAATTTGAAGTCAAACATTTTGTTCATAAGCATAATTTTTTGCAGCAAGCTTTAAAAATTGATTTCTATACTAATTACAGGATTTTTACTGCCACCCAAATGACTTGTCAAGTGAATTTTTCTTTAATGTTTCCATTGCATGACTTGGGAGGGGGAAGGATTGCATTTTGGGGGTGAGAAAAGCATTTTTATTGACCGATGGTCAGTTTTTCAGAGAAATAAAAACATTTATTTCCATCTGTCATTTCTTCACTGCAGAATTCTATATTATGAATTATTTCTACGGACAACTGGTATTTGTATGTTGGCATTCAAGCTGCCTGAGGTTTATTTACAGTGGAAATGAAACCAAGACATCCTTAGGGCCTGTAGACCAGTTGCTTTTTCTCAGACTTCAGTTTGAGTGGTTTATTATTTCTTGAGGGTCTGGAGGGATCGCCACCACCAAAAATCAATATGTTGCACCAGGTCCCAGTGTTGGCTTTGGCTGCTACCCCATTGAGCTGTTTTTTTGAAGACCCCAAAACTGACTTAGCATATGGGATCCTCTATTTGAGACTGAAACTGCTAAAATCATAGCCCTAACTCCTCTTACAAAGAAAAAAATGCAGGCACATAATACACAAGTTCATCCTCTTGTAAGCTGAGCTAGATCTGCTAGTCAGTAACCAGGATATTAACATCAATGCTGCAGGGAAACCCTAGTGCTAGCCTGCTGAAGCATCTTCTATTTGCACAAGTAAGAGCTCCAGAAATGGAAATGTCCTCTGACAAATGGAGAAAAGCCCACTTCTCTTTGAATCTCTTTTGTTGTTGTTTTGGTTAGTTTTTTTCTCCTATGTTTTGACTAGGGACCTAATCAGAATCCTGTGCCCCTAAAATAATAGGAGTGTAATATTTTTCAGGTGATGTCTGAAATTATGGGCCAGATCCATCTTCTGCCCTCCATACTCATGGTGAACTTGCCTCACACCCCAGTCAGAAGCTGAAGGGGTGCAGTGTGGCCATGGGCTGTCAGTGTCGTTGCATCCACAGCAATAGGATGTCATCTCTGTTGCTTCTAAAAATACAGTATTTTCCACTGCGGGTCAGAGGAAGCATGAGTTGATGAGACTCTTCTCTCTCAGCTTCATTAAAGCCCTATATAAATGAGTTCTCCACTCTGGGGAGGCTGTTGCTAGTATGAGCAGGGTGGATTTGTGCTTCTTGGGGAGCGTGGAGTGCTGGTGCCCTAGCCCAGCCCATTCATCCCTGTCCTGTGGTCCTCAGAGCACAGCTCTGGCTTACTGGTCTGAGGAGAGAGGGAGAGAGGGAGATTTGTCTCTATGTTCTGGAGTTTGGACTGATAAATGATCTCATCTACAACCCTAAATAGCCTTGTGCCTTCTGTTATGTAGCTTGTCAGTGTTGTTATTAATTTTCCTGAGGAAAATGCGAAGCATGGGATGGCTGGCCTTGCCTCCTTACCATTGGGATGCAGTCTAAAAGACAGGGTGACATTGACTTAAAACAAAAACTGCATGTGGTGAAGTCCCCTAAACTCATGTACTGCATTCATTGTGACTTCAGGGTCAAACCAAAGGGCTCAGCGAGGCTCACCAGTGGATGTTTGATACTTCATTTGATTAACCGCCAAGAAATTGCAAAAACAAAAGGCAAAACAAGAAGAGCATGGATGTTTGTTCTGAAGATCTGGAGCCATGATTCCACTAATCCCTGCTGCTTCTGAATAAATATTTCAGTTCTGGGTGGCTTACATTAAAACCAAAAGCAGCTGTGCATTTCTTTCCCTCGCTTTCTCCAGTTCAGGAGGTTTGTTTTTCTTCTGCTGGGGGCTGTGCCTGGACAGCTCAAGGGTAATAACTCTGGCCCTAATGCAGTGCTTGGTCTCTTCAAAGCATTTACAGACCTTCAAATAAGCATCTCTCCACTTCTAAGGGAGGAAGGCAGCAATAAACTCTCCTTGCAGCTGGGGAGGCTGAAGCTCGACTGTCACCCACTTGGGTGTCAGACTGCACATCTGGAGTCCCACTTAGCCGTCCTTTTCCACAAGTTCTCTTGCAGTAAGAAAGAGGTGGAAATCAAGGAAGAACTGTGACACATTTATTTTTTTTAAGCTGAGAGTTAGAAGCTATTCAAGCACACAGAAGGCATTGCTGGGATGTCTGAATGAACTTAAAATGTTAGCATTACAACCATGTTAGTCTTGACATACCTTCTGATCTCTTTTTCTAATTCGTTCCAAAGTGAGAGAAAAATAAATTAAATTAAAACAAAAATTACTTTACCTTAAGTGAAGTGAAGTCTTTTAAGTTTTTTAAATGAAATCTACTGATAGTCTATTTATCTCCTTTCTCTGTCTCAGCTCTTCAGTAGGGGCTATCATTTTCTGGTTTTGTTCCTTAACACAGAACTCAGGCATTAAAATGGGAGAAGGGTGCACTCCAGTGCAGTTTGTGAAAGAGCTTTGTTTGTTTGTACAGTGGTCACAACAAAATCCTGCTGCATGTCAGGATGGCAGGAATTTTTTTTCCAGGTGTGGTTGTTGAGATGGGGCAAGGCACAGCTGGCTCCCAGCTTCAAATGCTCCACAATAAAAATGACGACAGTGGGGAACTAGGGCTCAAACCTTCACGGATTATCTTCCTCCTTAAGCATCTGCTCATCTTTCTCACAGTTGTAGCCTTTAGATGAGTAGTTTGAAAGCTGCGCTATCATCTCTGCTGTAACCAGTGCAGCTATTCCAGAAGAAAGCTGCTTGGCTCAGGGACAGCTGTTCTGCAGAAAAATTCTCTTCTGATACATTATTGATAGATGTAAGTTAAAGCCATAAAGCTCGCAGCTTTATTGGGCAATATCTACTAAATCCTGGAAGGATGTAAGATAACCTAAATGTAATCTACTGCATACCAGCTTCTTCAGTGATGGATAGCACAACAAAAGCAGGACTAATGAAAAATTAATGAAAACAGTTACTTCCATAAGAAAAATGATCTGTTTTCTCCCACCTTTGTATTGATTTTAACTGGCCCTGTAATTGGAAGTGTATAATTTTTTCCTCAGGTAAAGAGGATTGAGGGTGAGGTAGAGTGAGTGTATAATTCTATTCATGTTTGTGACATACTTTCAGGCTACAAAAACAAAGCATTTTCCTTAGGATGTTGAAGCTGCCTCTGAATGCCAACTTCAAGCATATTTTCTCAGCTCAGGCAAACTGCCATGCTGGTTTGCCTGAAACCAGATATTGCATGAGCAGAGTACTTGGCACACTTTGAAGGCTAGCAAGGAAGTACAAAGAAACTGTTTAAGGAAAGCAAAATACAGTGCATGTAACTTGGTGGGTTTAACATGTTTCATGCATTTAAGTTCATTCCTGATTGATCTGCTCCTTGGTGAAAGGGAAAAATCCTCAATTGCTCTTTGGAGAGGGAAGGAATGTCAGGCTCTGAGGAAGGACCTTCTCTGTGAGACCAGACCAATTGTACCATGATGTTCATTACCAGCTTGGCAGAGAATTCACGGCCACAGTGAGTCTCAGCCTCTTCTCACTCACACACTTAAACACAACTGTCTTTTTCTCTAAATTTAATAGAGCATTTCTCTCTTTTTCACCATCCCACAGCAGAATTCAGTCAGATCTGCAGCTGCTGTAAACTCTATTTTATATTATTTCTAAGTCTTTACCTGCTTAATGTTAATATATCCACTGAGCCTGAAGGGCAATGCTGAGATAATAAATCAATCAGAACAGCATATAGTTTGTTTTGCTAGGATAAAAAAGTGCACATTTTCAAAGTGTTTAGGAAATGCTGCTTTCCTGTTCCCTGTCGTATATGCTATGGGTCTTTTCCTAATCTCTTTCATCAAAGAGATGATGTGGGCCCATAGTGTGATGAGGACCAGGATGTTCCTACACATTTGTAGTAAATGTTACTCTTTATATTTGCTTTTTGATTTTTTTTAGCTAATATGCCTTCATTTTAAAAATACATCCTTTTTTTCAACTTGACAGATTTAGCCATGTCTTTGGTTGTTGCTTTTATTCCTTTCTTTTCTTATTGGCCTGATAACAGTTGCAACACAAGATAAAGCATGCCTTTTGAAGCATGCCTTTAAAAATTAGGGCATTTAGTTGTCCTCAGTGTTTGGATTGGCTTTTTTTTTTTTTTTTTTTTTTGTCTCAGCAGCTTGCTCTGCTGCAGTCTCAGCTGGTGCTCCGCACAGCAGATGTGGTGACTGCTTGGCAATGGTGACCATGAAGCCTTTGTGATGGTGTGCTCCCCAGCTCATGGAGCCTTGCTGCATGAGTGAGAGCTGCAAGAGCAGCACCCGTGATGAGAAACCACCAATAAAACGCACAGATGCAACCATGCAGCAGCAAGAGAGGATGCAGCCTGTACTCACTGTTGGGGCTGGGAGAGGTGCTGCTGGCAGTGAGGGGTTCTGGGTGCCCAGCTCCCTATTCCACCACCAGGCAAATCCGCTGTGTCCCCTGGAGATCAAAAGGCATGTGGACACAGTCCTGGGCAACGGGCTCAAGGTGGCCCTGTTTGTGCCAGGGAGTGAACAAGATGATCTCTAGAGGCCCCTTCCAACCTCAACCATTCTATATTTTCTGTAATTTCCAAGACTGGACTGACTGAGATGTGAAAGATTCCTTGGGGCGTGTGAAATGTGGCCCTACCACTTTACTTGGTGCCATTGTCATATTATCTGGAGTTTTAATTCTGTCCTCTCTTTCTTTTCAGTCAAGAGAGATCTTTTACATTTTTTTCAGTAGGGAGCAGAATGGGGATTCTGTCCCAGTGGGACTTGAAAGCCATTGGGTGCAAGTGTTGGGTTTAATGTAATAAACTGTATTTGAAGTATTACTCATAGAAATTCTGTGAACAGTGCAGCTGTATGTCATGTCAACATGTCACTGTTCCTGAAGAGCAAAGAACTTCAAGAAAGGCAGATGCAGAGCTCCTTCACATCTTCCTTGTGGGGTCCTGATTTGGGGAGGCATTTCAGGGGGTCCTTAGCTTTTGATACAGTAGAAGTTTGGTCTTCATTTCATGGGACACTCGCAATACTGAAATGGTGTTTGTATTCCCATACCTCACCAAGTGACGATATGGAGGGGCAAGAACACACCAGAGCTTCCCCCAAGTTCTTTCTTCCTGATTTTTTTGTTTGTTGTACCTATTGTAGGGCTAAATATTGATTTTTCAGCTCTGATAAACTGAAGACATAGCATCTTCTTCTGCCATATTCTCAATATGCTTAAAATGAAAAAAGCACTCCATGACCACATTTTTCCCCTACAAAAATGTGAGCAATTAGCACAGCAGGTTCTCAGTTCAATATGTATAATTTATTGTAAAATGTATATAATTGGTTTGGCAGACAGCAAAAGCACCAACACAAGCATAAACCTTTTTATGATTCCATATGTAATACTGGATGTTGATGGATTATTACTACAGCAAGATGTCATGTTAAATAACTGATGCAGATGTACAGTAGCAAATTAGTGGTTTTGCCATTTTCATTAAAAAAGGAAACAAACAGAAAAAAAATCTTCACATCTTCATTATTTATTGAAGTTGGGGTTTTTTTGTACACTCACTGCTGGATCATCTGGGTGTATTAAACAGCTGAATTCAATATCACATTAAGTTAAATTGCCCACAATGGGCAGCTGCCTCATTTCACTCTTCTTAGAGAGCCCAAAATGTGGTTTCTGAACCTGAGGCATTTGTCTTTTTGCCGAAGTGGTGTGCTGGTTAGCATTTCACCAAAGGGCAAAGCAGTGGGGGACATGTCCTTCTGCCACTAAAACCATGGCCAAAACATTCTCAGTGCAGGAGAGAGCACAGGGATAGGAGGAGAGGTCAAAACAGTGGTCCCAGCTTTGTTTGTGTGGACCTGGTTTAAAATCTGGTAGGCAGGGAGCATCACGTGCTGTCATTGTGGGGCTGGGTCTGTGGGAAGAGCCACCCTCCTGGACAAGCTCAGAAGCCTCCTAAGTCCTCTGGCTCCCAAATATCTGTGTGCCATGTAGGGGTGAAGAGCAGCACAGGCTGCAGCCCTCCAGCTTCCTGCTCAGGTCTTGGGTAGTCCCACAGTGTTGGATCATGGGCTGGGAGCAGCAGGGTGGTGCAAAGAGGGATGTGTGGGGTGTGTGTATGTATCTGGGTAAGGGGATGTGCTGGAGAAGCCACCTGACTTTGCCTTGCTCACTGCTTGGACCACATCCCTGCCCTGGGCTTCTCAGTCCTGCAGGAAACCCTGAAGCCCTCCAGGAAAAAGCAGGAGCTCCTGCAGCACCTGTCCAGGCTTGGTCTCTGGGGCATGTCCATCAAGGTGGACCAGACAAGGGACCTCTCTCCATTCCTCCCCTCCTCCATCTTCCCCTATGTCTTTTTCCACAGAGGTCACAAGGATCTCAGACATATTCCAGGCTCTCTGGAGGTGTCTATAGTCCTCCAGGTGTTTCTTCCTGTCATATGTGAGGCTCAGACCCAAATGTCAAAGTCCCTGTGCCGGTGCCTGCCAGACACTACCAGAGCTACCTGTGTTTCACACCAACCTTCCTATATCTTCCTTCTTCTATATCTTCTACATTTCCTTTGGTGTGTCCTCTTTCTATGTCTTCTTTGGCCTCTCTCTCATCCCCAAGTGGATTTTCCAATTCATTTCCCACCTTTTATATCTTCCTCCTCCCATAGCCCATTTTTCATCATCTCTTTCCAGCTGTCTGTTTTCTTTCTTCTCCTATAATCCTGTGCATTTGGATAATTTTCATTTGGACTGTTTAACATAACCACTGGATTTGTGTTTTAGCCTTGTTTAGCAGGCTTGGAGGTTGGAGTCTCCTTTTTTTCTCCTTTGTTCTGCATTTTATTTTCCCTCTTAATATGTCAGAATTAACAGACTGGGACCCAGCTTCACTTCAGCGGGAAGTTTCACCAGTGATTTCCATAGGAGAAGAGGGAGAACATTCAAAATGTGAGAGGCTAAACCCAAGTGTCTGGGTTTGTCTGCTGCCAGATTTCCCAAGCTTCTCAATGCTTCCAGCATCTCCCAGCTCCAAAGTAGAAAGAACAATGTTTCTGAAAAGCAGGACACATTTCCTTAAGTTACAGAGATGGAAGCTGCATCCTACCTGGTTTGTGCCAATGTGTCAGAGTAGGAACCTTATTCCCAGCATGTCCCTTCTAGGCATGATGCCCAGTCCTTCTGCCACATTTATACGTATCAGTAGTATATTTGAAAGGAAGGAAGGAGAAAACATTTTTTTGCCTTCCAACGTCTTTCCAGGGGAAGTTTGTAGAGGTTCATATGTTCCAAAAAAGCCAGAAATCTCTGTCCCATCCTCCAGATTACCCAGTCACACATTACCTGGCTGTGGTGCTGCTCCACAGTAGTGTTCAGAGCACGTGTATCCTGCAGACATGCTGTGGCCATCCCTAAACAACAGCTGCGATGGGTGAAGTCACTCATCCACACAAATGATCCAACAAAACCGCCACTAATGTACATTCACTGATATGCTAGAAAATACAGTTTTGCTGGCAGGATTTATTCCATGACTCTGCTCTCTTCAGTGAGCAAAGAAGGGACAGATGTGAGGTACACCTGCAGGAAGCCTGCACAACCTCTACATAGCCTGGGATGGCTGCACTGCCAAAGCATTATTAATGCAGCCTCAGGAACAGGCAGCCCTGGTTGCTTTCAGCCTTGGCGTGCAGAAAGATTCCCACATTGTGCTCTGATCACATTCAGGTGGGTTTTATTCTGCAGTTGCAAAACACCCCAGAAAAAGAATCCAAACTGATCTCAGGAGTGAAAGATAAATGGAAGGGCAGCTTGTTTTGAGTGAGGCTCCTTTATCAAATGGTGTCTAAACCCCTTCTGTTCAGGAACAGTCCCACTAGAAAAAGCCCCCCTTTCCAGCTTATCCTTTTTGCAGCTGTCACTGTGTTGCTCTTTGTTCATTAAGTTACTGCATCTGTGTCTCCCGATGTGATCTAGAGGATCCCACTGTTTATTTCAATGTAAATATTTTTTTTTGTTGAGAAACAAAGAGGGCTGGAAAAAGGGAGGTTATGGGAATATTCAGGATGAGATAAGGAATCTGAGGCAGAAAAGAACACACCAATTACCTCAACTCACATGTTCATCTGCCAGATGAAACCAGTTTTACCGGCTGTTGCCCAAAGGCAAAACACCACAGGGCTTCTGATGTCATGTTGGCCTTTGGTTATGAGCCCGGGTAAATGGGTACCTGGCAGAGAGAGTAAAAGGGCTGTGCTGCTTAATGCCAGCTTCATCTATTTATGTTCCTCTAGCATCAATTAAAAATATCTGTCTCATTTTGCCTGCCTGCCTGCTACTGTGGTATTTGTTTTCTTTCCGTAGCATTGCAGGTTGCCTTGCCTTACAGTTTACAACAGTGAGAGCTGGCACTTGCCTCTGGCAGGGCAGAGGATGAGAAACCATTTCACTTTTCCTCCACTCTGTCTTTGTGTGGAGCAGCAAAATTGTTTGATGGGCTGGTTCTTGTGAAGGGGTGATGCACAAGGCCAGGGCTGTTGTTAATTTGCAGTGCTTCAATAGCATTAGCTTTTTCCTTTGGATTTAAATTGAATTGGTGGCATTGCTGGGACAATATAGTGCTGTAGATCTGAAGTGTGTTCTGTGTACTCATCTGTCTTTTTTTCTTTATTAGATTAACTTTCTTTTTCTTCCTCTTTTTTTTTTTTTTTGCTTTTTTTATATCACCAAGACCCAGTGAAGCAGATTTTATGTTGTAATAATTCTGTGTGTTTTGGTTATAAATATCCCAAAGCAAAGTTAAGGGTTTTTTCATCAAAGCAAGTGTCTGCTTCAACCCAAACTGAAAGAGACGTTTTACACATAGGAGTTCATCAGTGGGTGGTAAACAGTTTCTGTCCTAATACATATAGCAAATATTCTGCTGTGGAACAGACCAACAGCTTTGGTGAAACTGGTGATATCTGACCTAGACACAACAGTTCCCTGTACTAATTGCTGTCCCTGGAACTTAACCAGGGTCTGAGCATCCAAGAAATCCCAGAAAAATCAAGTCTTTTGCCCATAGCAATATAAAACATGCTTCCAGTCTCCAGTTGTACCTTGCATTCCTAGTTGTCTCTTTGAGAGCAAATAGTGCCAAAAAGTAATTTAAAAACAGAGGAGGTAAAAATCAGTAACTTCAGCAATAGCAACACAGACAGTTTCCTCCATCACAATCTCCCATCTGGATTTTCCAAGCAGACTTGCAATTTCAGTGGTTGCTTTGGCAGGTGCCCAGTGTGATATGCCTGAAAGCAGCCAGGCTGTCTGAGAGCAAATGCGCAATGATTTTGAAAAGTCAGGGTTCTTCAAGAGTTCTCAAGCTGATCATCAAAAACTACTAAATATTTCTCATTTTTCTTCTTCCTCAGAGTTGCACACCCTCAGAATGGCAAATGCCTCATGATCTGAAGCCAACACAACAGCATTGGTGTATCACTGGCTGGCAACGACATCTATTTGAAGGGATGTTTTAAAGCAGCCTGCAGTGCTGGAAGGCGGCTTTTTCTGTACTGCTTCTAGCTAGGATGTGCTGATCTGAGCACTCAGCAGCATAATTTAGTTATTAGGACTTCATACTAGTTTTTTTTCCCCCCCATTGACACAGGATTAAGATTAAACATCCCTAACTGCACAAATGAAAGCATAGCTTAGCTCATTCAGGTACATCCACATTAGATACGCTACTGGATACATTCTCCGCTAGCTTGATCTTGCTTTCATGCACAGGCAAAACTCCCCCAAGACGACTCCCCTGAGTTGAATGTTCAGCTGAACCCTGACTATGCCCAGAGGTGGCAGTGATTGGAACAGACCAGAGCAAAACTTTACAGCCTTTGATTCTCCGAAGACTCAATCAACAGCTGCCATTGATACTAAGGGGGCTGTCATTAGGGCTGAGATCCTTGGGAATGCATTGATTCCTCAGCCCCATCACTTCACCTGCTGAGCACAGTGCTGCACCCACATGTAGTGAAGCTCAGTAAGTCACCTCTTCACAAGCTGCTGGGGAGGAGATGCATTCCAAAGCCATGCATCTGCCTGGCTGCTAAGTGCTGGAGGCCCAAGACAACCACCATCAGAATGGCCTGTGGTCACTTGGGCTGACTCCACTTCACTTTAAGACTTTGCCCATAGCAGTTACCAAGTCTGAGCCTAAGGGAAATGGTGGTACCTTGCAGAGGTCTCATCCCTTGATGCTGCCTCTCCCAGAGACAGCCCAGGCAGACAGAAAATGTCTGGCTTAGTGTCCTGCTGCCAGTGCACAGCAACACTTCACAGGGTGGCAGTGTGGGAAGCCAAAAATGCTAAGAGCCCTCAAGACCTCCAGGACCCAGGAGAGGAAAAGGAAAAGCATCCCCCACCAAAGGTCCATTGTCAGGGAGGCACTGCTGGCTGCTATGGGTGCTGGGAAAAGATCAGGTGCCTGCAAAAACCCAGCTGGCAGGGAAGGTATCAGATGCAGAATAAAAGGTCTCTCTGAGTCCAGCCACTGCCATGAGGATGTGGTTGACCCAGCCCTGAAAAACCTTGCTGGGCCAGACCTTGCTCCTACAAGTAGGTTCCATTCTGCTTCTGTCAAATATCTTTCTCCTGCTCCATCAAGCACTTTCATCCCAGTGTCTGGGCTGAGAGGCATGAGTTTGGGGTTCCAACAGGACAGATGGGGAAAAAGGACTCCAGAAGATACCACCAGCTTTTCAGGGAAGGGATTTGCCTGCACGTTTTCTTCCCTTGGGGTCTTTGTTGCCCTTGCACCTGGGAGAAGAGTGGTGGGAAGCAGTCAGCCACTGTAGCCACAGGGCAAGGGACCTGCTGGTCCTTTGCTGCTGGATGTAGTAAAGAGAAGTGTAAGTCAGGCAGCTGATTTGTGGCATAATAGCAGCATGCATGGTGCAGACTTGCTTGAACTGAGTGGACTCTGTGAGGGTGTTGTCAGAGATACAAAAAGGAGAAAAGTGTTGCCTATGAGGGCAACAACTTTGCTTTGCAAAGCACGGAAGTGAGCACTGTGCCCTGAAAGGAGTGGGATGGACTGTAGTGGACTACTATGCCAGCGCACATGTGAGCTTCCAGGGAAAACAACTCCTAGTGTTATCTAAAAGCTGAATGTTTCCTTGGGAGAGATTATGAAGAACAGATGAAATATACCTGGAATATCATTGCTGGAAATATCACTGAATGTAGGACTTGTTGCCTTTTACACCACCTACTTTGAAACACAACGTCATCCTGCAAGGTCTGCTCTGTCCTTTGGATTCCCTCCTTTTGTGATAAGCAATACGTGTATTACTTTGTTCATTGCTCCCTGTACATACATTATGTGATGACATATGATGTGGTGATGACACTGACACCATCTATTGATTGTCCAAGATTTGAAAAGGTGGCCTGGAAATGGAAACTACTGCCACAAAGACCTTCACACATGGGCTGGTTGCTTGGTTGGTTGGTGATTACAGACTATGAAGGGATGAGCAAGTAGAGCCTGGGCAGTTTTGCTGCAAACACTGCGGTCCAAAGTTATGCTGTTGGGGTGTCCTCATTCATGGAGATGAAAGCACATGATAGGAGAAGCCACCATGTTACTAATGCTTGCATAACATATATGAAAGTACTTCCAGTGCTTCCATCTCCCCAGAAGTAAACAGAAATTAAAATGTACTCTAAGTTTGCACACACAGAATCATTAAGTTTGTATAGTTAGGGACTAGAGAGAGGGAGGGAAGGGGGATTTTTGGTAGGATTTTTTTATTTTTTATTTTTTGCCCTGGGCAAAATTTTCAGCATTAACTAATTAATGTTTATAAAGCACTTTGCATATATAGTGCCTTTCATCAGGGGATCTCCAAGTATTAGATTATATTATCTTGAAGGCCCCAGGCCTGTGCATACTAGCCCTATAAAGTATTAGCCTTATAAACTTTAGTAATTCATTTGGGTTTTTTCCTAGGTTGTTTTTTTTTTTGGTTAGGTTTTTAATCTTCCCTCTTCTGAAAATGTACCGAGTATTTTGGCTATGTATGTAAAAAGGTGGTAAAAATTGTGGTGTCAGCCAGAATGACCATATGAAAACTTAGGGCTTCGTAATGAACTTCTCAAATCCTCTAATTGCCACAGCTGGGGAGTAGCAACTGTGCCAAACTAAAACTCAACTATAAACCCTACTCATCAAGTAGTGATGAGAGGGAGGCATCATCACGGGTGAGAGAAGCAGCTTTGACATTTGCTCTGGTAATGACAGTGGGGATATGGAGAAAAGGGAAAGAAAGGGATGCCGCTGATCTCCAGCAGCATCAAGAGAAAAAACCCTTGCGCTGGGTTAGGTGCGAACGGGTGGCTCTTCTGTATTGCATTAAGTTTCTGCTACTGGTGTCTGGAGGCTGGGAAAGCAAGGATGGGCATGAAATGGCCCATCTGGAGTGTGGTCATTGCTCCCATCCTCCTGGGCAGAGGCAGGAGGTAGGGTACCCCAAAGCCACGACAATAGCAGTGAATCTCCCATATGCTAAATCTGAAAAGCCTGCTTGGGTGTGGGCTCAGTGGATGACTCAAACAATTACTTAACAATAGCTGCTTGCGTGAGCTGGCAGGGATGAAGCCAGGTTCACAATGGAAAAAATGTGTGGGCATCTTGGCTTTAGTGAAACACACAGGGAGCAGACTTGCTGCTGCATGCAGGAACTACCAACAGAGAAAGCAAGGCCTTGGGGAGCAGAAACTTGACAGGGACAAGGCAAAGGATGCCTTTGCCCTTACTTGCACATCTTACAGGTGGAATTTCCCCAGCTGAATTTAGCTGGATAAGGGCTGCTAGTCTGAGGGAAAGGCTGAGCAGCAAATCCAGTCTTTTGAAGAGTCAGCGGTATTCAGAACTCCAGAATTGGAGCCATCACTTGCGAAGCCATCTTGTCCACACTGAAGTGCTCTTTCATGAATGAAAGTTCACAACAAGGATGAGAAATCCCTCCCCTTTCAAAGGAGAGGAAAGTTCAGTAGACTGAACTCTTCAGGGACATGTAGCTACAGCTAGACAGGTACTTTGTCATAGAAAGAACCTGATAGCTCTTCAGAGCCTGCACACACTGAAGAACTTTATGGGGAGCTTGGAACAGGTAAAAGTGCTCACTTGCTGCTTGTGGACTGACATTCCAAATCTCAAAATATCCACTCTGCATGTGACTCCCAAGAGAGAGACAGCTGGTACAAGGGGGTTGTAGGGGAATGGCTCTCCAGATAGGTTGTGGGCAGCATCTGGACATGGAAAAACATATCAGGAAACCTAGCTAGTAGAAATCACTTACCAGGCTTGCAGTGTGGTTAAGAGCTTAGTATGCTAAGCCTTGCACCCTACACTGTGCACTCCTGGTCCCAAGGAAGAGTGGGAACTCCACAGAGATCTAGAGGGTGATCACTCTGTGGACCCAGAGCATCATTCAGATGGAGATCCAAATGCAGCAGAGCTCTTGCTGGGAGGGAGCAGGCAGAGACATCTTTGTCATGTCCACATGCTCGTATCCCTGGAGCCAGTGCTGTGGGAGAGCAGGAGGCTCAAGTCTGGTGTTGGCAGATGTCCTAGGAAGCATGGCCCACATAGGTTGCTCTGTTGTTGCAAACAAGAGAGGGTTGTGAGGGCTACCTATACATTGACAGTGAAAGAGAGAGCGAACTTTCCTGCTCTGGAGACACCACAATGCAGAGAGCTGGCCTGGGAGCAGCCAAAGGTCCCATCATCTTGCTCCAACCAACAGCATGGGCTGATGTACTTTATGTGATTGCAGTGAGCATTGAGAGGGACTTCTGTTCTTTTCTCTCCCCTTCAGGCAGCCATGGCTATAAAGAGACTGAGGGAAGAGGAATCAAAGCAAGAACTACACTGTGATACGCCTGGGTCTGTTCTCCTGGGCTCCAACACTGCTCTTCTCCCAGGATTGCCATGTATGCTGGACACATTTTGCTCTTCAGCTTCTCCAGCACTTTATGCACTGTGTTTGACCCCTGCCGGCAAGTGTGTATTTGTATTGGCAAATGAGCCCATCTACCAGATAAAGGGCCTCTAATGAGGCAAGCAGGCATAGTTACAAAGCCACGAGCTGTCCATGTACACGTTAATCTCGCGTCCTCTTTGATGCAAATGTTTCATTTATGGGTCAGGCTAATACGTCTGGTCCTTCAGGCCAAGATACTCCCATACTTGATATGCAGCAGGAGAGAGTGCTTGGTGCTATTGATATTACCTCCAACCTAGGGCAAGCATGGATTAATCCACACTCATCAACAGGGAGCAAGGCACCTTTCACTGGACTCAGGAAGCAGACATTGCTGCACCAGGCCCTAGGGAACCCGGAGCCGGGCATGACGACTCAGGTAATCAGAGATGGGCTGCGAGTCATTCCTGCCCTGGAAACCGACCAGCTTCTGCTCATCAGCTACCATTGCAAGAGCTGCAGCTCCTGTTAGATGTGAGTGGTTTTGCTGCTTGCTGCTTGGTGTCCATCCAGTTGGAAGTCACCAGTATTCCTCTTCCACAGGTGGGTGGTACAAGTGCTTTGAAGCAAAATATGATGCTTGGCTTTGAAGGAGAAAGGCTGTGAGGTTTACCCATTGCACAGCCACAGCTCCACCCCTCTCCGAAGCAGGTGCACTGCCAACCAACTGCAGTCTTCAGCCTCAGCAGGTCTAGGAGAACTGGGGCTCTTTGGTTGCTCTTCCAATTTGCATGCAATTCCCTCTAACTCCTGAATCCTCTCCCTGCAACAGGTAATTTGCCTAGCCAACGGGAGCTCAGGAAGAGCCATGCAGCCTGGGATTTTCCCACATTTCACACCAGTGAGTCCTGACTAGTACAAGTTGAGATGTAAGAGCTACAAGGAGGCAACACACAACGATGAGAGTGGCTTCTGCTGAAACAGAAGTGTTGGTCCAGCACAGGGAAGCAACACTACCATGCTGGGCTTGGGTAGGCCATCTCATGGTGCTATGTAGTCAGTCATCTAGGGAGTCCTCTCTCATGGAAGTCGAGCTGCTCCTTTGGTGGGGACAGCGGTAGCTGAGCAGCTGTAGCATGACCAAAGAGCTTGCAAGGACCAACACTGTGGTGCTGACAGTAACTGAGGGACTCCAGAGGGAAACAAGAAAGAACTTGCAGCAAAGCTGACTCTGCAAGGCCGAGTTGGGCAACTGCAGTTTAGATCAGTTATAGATCTAGAGGCCCTCAAGTGAGGCAGGAGACAGAGGAAGCTTCCCTCTCCTGCCAGCATATCCATATTTGGAGGTGTGAGTGAAGGCTGCTCCCTGCCTGGGGGCTCAGGAGCCAACAAATTGGGCCACTTGGTCTAATAAAAAGGAAGTTTTCCACTCTTCTTCTCAGATTTTTGGGGGTTTTGGGCAACTTTGAGGGAGGAGCTATTAATTTGTACCCCTCAATAAAAAAGTTTCAGCTTTGTGTTAAGGCAAGCTCCTGCATAGCACAGAAAAGCAATTCATGTCCCTCCAGAACAGGTGTTGCAGGCAACTCTCCCTACCTCGGGCAGTGCTGAGCTGGCTTTATGGCCCTGGCTTGGTACATCTTTGGACTATTCAAAGCTGCCTCCCTCTCTTATTAAAGTCTGAGGACTAAAGACACGTCTTCCTCACTACCTATCCACAGGGAGAATAACCCTGGTACAAGAAGCTGTTGTTCCCCACTGTGGCAAGGTGGGCACTGGGGCTTGGCTGTCCTTCCAGGCAGCCCATCAGGGATATGAGGGAGTAGCAGCATGCCCCACAGTCAGAGAGAGCACTGCAACGAGGCAGCCTTGGGGGATTTGGAGGGCACGAAGACCATCTCAGGCTCCAGCATAGGGAGGATAGATTTATAAGCATGTGTAAACTTCAACTCCAGCCCACCAACACTCTATCCCCAAGAGAGGGCATACAGCTTCCCCTAGAGCATTGAAAACATGGAGAGAAATAACCTTCAGGAACAGCCCAGGTTTCATACTTGGAATTCAGACCACCAGTCTTGTGACTCCTGGAGATCCGATTCATGCTTTTTGAACATGTGGGTTTGGCAATCCTGTGCTTACACTTACAGCCATTTCCCAACCTCTTATTTTCCCCAGAGGTGTTCTTACTTTTCCCTTTTTTCACTCTTGTACACATGAAATAAACTGCTTGGGGGTTAGGGGGTTGTTACTGATAGCAAAACTCATCTATTAAATTCACAGTGAGTTGCTCACTAAATAACATAAAAAAAAAAAAAAAAAGCACCACAATTTTATAGTCTAAACCAACCACAGCAGGTTGGAGTGACTCTTCACGGCTTTTGCTTTGCCTTGGGGCAGAATAGACTGGGCAAGGGGTTTTCTCCCCAAGGAGCAGCAGAAAAATGCTGTCCCCTCACTGCAGCCATGCCGGGGGTGGCAGACAAGCTCTGTGCCATTGTGGTGGATGTGATCTATTTGTCCCTACATATTTTTGTGGAACAGGTGAGCTCCTGTCACCCTGCAGCTGCATTGGGGAGGGAAGTCTGGGTACACGCAGGCACATAAGCCCCTGAGGGCCTTTCCCGGGGTCATGAAAATAGGATGGTTTTGTTCTGAGAGATTTAATGTGAGAGTTTTGGGGCCACATTAATTTGGACCAGCAAAAATTCTGTTTTTTCCTCCCATGTATTCATTTTGTGCAGCCACAGAAAGGACAGTATCTTTATCACTGTAGATATCAACCAGAGGCATAAATAATACCGTAGCTCAAAGAAACAGTATTAATTATCCAAACCCTGTGCTGAGCACCATTTGTATTCCCTCAGACAGCCTGCTGTTGGCACAATGGAAGGCAAAACCATGAACCCATGGGAGTGGAGATTGTTTTCCATTTTCTCTGAGAGCTCCCTGCCCATTTGAAGACAGCGTAGAATCAGGAAGCAAAAGGATGGGGGAGAGGGTTTGCAAAGTGCCACCCCCAAAGCAGCCCCACATGCTGGTGTTGCAAGATGTGACCTTTCAGTCAGCTTAGGATTCACAGCTAATTTTAGGAAAAGGCTTTGTTGTGGTAAATCTTAGGAAGGTATAATATAGTGCTGTCCTTAGTCTACATTGCCTCAAGCAATGGGCCGTGGACATCTACAGAAGATGGCACATTGGGAAAGGGAACTACCAAAAAAGAGATGGAGGGAAATCCCCCAAAGCAGGGTTTCAGCTGCTGAGAAGTGAGTGCTTCCTTCTCATGGCATTCTCTGTGATGCCACAGAAGCCTAACACCAGCAAGTTTTCATTGGCATCACAGCAAAGCCCAACTTGAACGAGACATCTGAAACAGCTTAATAGCCTTAAAGCACTGCAGCTGCCTGGGACAGCATGCCTTCTTTCTGCAGGAGGTGCACACAGGAATCCAGGGAAGGAAAACTGCTCCACCCCAGCTGTCCTTCCCTGGGGAAAAGGGAACCTGCTTCTCTGATGCCTTGGGAAGGCAAAAATGACATCAGAGACTCTTGCAGCCAGCACTCCTCAAGGCTCTCAAGAAGTTACATTCAAGGTTTGGAAGTGATCAAGATCACAAACACCACAGGACTGAAACTGCCTACTCATTAACAAAGATAATGGGAGAGAAAGTAACTGAGCCCTACTTTAGCCCTGTTCAAATTGACTTAATGTCTCAATATGCCCACAGGGACCCCCAAGTGCTCACAATTCCTGCCTGGACAACAGGTTTGAGAAAAAGCTTTGTGAGCTCTCAGCTCAGACAACAAGCAGCTGAGGAGTTGCTTGTGCAGGAGATGTCTCCTATGGAAAGCAATAAAAGTAGCAAACCTAAAGAAGGCTGAGAAGTGATGGGAGTCATCCAAGTGAAACAAATGATTTGGGGGTTGGAGAGGAGAATCAGAGCAGCCACGGAAGCTGAAGAGGAAGGCAGGTTTTTGGGCAGAGCAGAGGTGCCCAACAGCTGTGAAAGATGAAGGTGGAAGCACCTAGTCTGGGTGTTGGTCCATGAGCATTTCACTTGGGTTTCACCTAAGCACAGAAGTTCAAGTCAAGCTGGAGGGTGCCTGGATGAAGCAGACAGTTTCCTTGCAGTTCAGAATTCACAGAATCATCATAGCAGAGTAGAGGGGCTGAATCACCACCCTTGATCTTCTGACCACCCTGCTTCTGATGCAGCCAAGGACACAGCTGGTTTTCCAGGCTGCAAGTATATATTGCCTGCTCATATTCACCAGCACCCCCAAGTCCTTCTCAGCAGTGCTGCTCAGGGACTTCTTCCCCCATCTGTACTTGTGTCTGCGGTTGCTCCAACCCAGGTGCAGCACTTGCACTTGGTCTTGTTTAAACCTCATGGAAAGGCCTACTTCTTGAGCTTGTCCATGTCCCTCTGGATAACATCCTTCAGGCATGTCAGCTGCACCACTCAGCTTGGTGTCATCTGCAAACTTGCTGAAGGTGCACTCGATCCTTCTGTCTATGTCATTAATGAAGATATTAAATAACACCAGTCCCAGTATGGACCCCTGAACTGTATCACTTGTCACTGACATCCTTCAGGTCTCTGAGCCATTGACTACTATCCTCCAGACATGATCATACAATCAATTTCTTATCCATCTAACAGTTCATCCATCAAATTGGATGGACTGTTCTCTCTCTAATTTAGAGAAGGACGTTGTAGGATATTGTGTCCAAGGCTTCACAGATATTCAGTTAGACGATATCTGTAACCTTTCCCTTGCCCGCTGATGAAATCACTCCATCATAGAAGACCACTTGGCTGGTCAGGCAGGACTTGCCCTTGGGGAAGCTGTGCTGGCTGTCCCAAATCATGTCCTTGTCCTACGTATGCCTTAGCACAGCTTCTGGGCGAGTCTGTTCCATGATCTTCCCAGGCATGAAGCTGAGGCTGACAGGTCAGTAGTTCCCAGGGTCCTCCATTCTACCCTTTCTAATGATGGGTACAATGTTTTCCTTTTTCCAGTCACCAGGGTCTTCAGCTGAGTGACATGACTTTTCAAATATCATGGAGAATTGCTTGACAACTACATCAGCCAGTTCCCTCAGGACTCTGGGAAGCATCTCATCAGGTCCGAAAGACTTATGTATTAGGTTCCTCAGGTGGTCATGCTTGCACAGTGGAAAACACTTTGTTCCCCAAGTCCCCATCCTGCTGTCCATCCATTTGAGAGATGTGGAAGAGAGGTTGCCATTGAAGACTGAAGCCAAAAATATGTTGAGTACCTCAGCCCAGTCCTCATCTCCTGTGACCACTATCTCAGCATTGTTTATTAGTGGGGGTACATCTTATACTTTCAAAACATCATTCCCAGGGCTTAAGACACTGAGAAAGGGCAGTGGCCAGGGAGAACAGTAAGGGAAGGCAGGCAGCACCACAGCAGGTTTGTGCAAGGCACGAGCAGGGGGGAAAGATGCTTAACTAAGGCAGCCGTGGGGGTAAAGAACTGGTGGGCAGGAGACACAACACCACAGAAAACAGGTGGAGGGGACAAGAGCGGGAAAGAGGAGTGGGGCCACTGCATCTTGGTCAGATGAGCCTGGGGATGTTTGCTCCGGGGAGTGTTTGTGCTGCATCCCGATGTGAGGAACTCGAGCCCCTTACATATGGCTTACTGCCCGCGATGCAGACTGGCTTCTCAAGGAGACCTCCTCGATGAGAGACGTGACCGAGGAGGCAGGTGCCATGTCACCTCAAGGAATACCCAGGGAATCACGATTCAGTGAGGGCTCAAAGGCCCCCCAGCCAGGCCCCCCACCCATCCTCTGGCCGAGAGCCGACGGCGCACCAAGGGGAAGGGCCTTTCCCGCGGGCAGGGCCTTCCCCAGGGGCTGGGCCGGGCCGGGCCGGGCAGGCCCGCCGGCCCTGGGGCAGCAGGGCGGTGCTGGCTGCTCTGGGCCCAGAGCCAAGCAGGAGCTTTCTCAAGGCTCCCTCCGCCAGCACAGCCGCTGCGCCCTTCCCGGGGCTGGGTCCCAGCGCAGGAGCTGCCGGCGGGCCAGCGCCAGCCCCCGCCGTCCATCGCCCCTGTGTCACGCACCCTGCCCCAAGCCTGTGATCATTCGGCTTCTCCCGTGTATCAGCTGCCGCCCAAGGCGGGTGACAGCTAAACAGGAATTGTAAATATCTTTTTGATCCCTCATTTAAATCATCCGTATGTTTCTGGGGGAGGGGAAAGAATCACCAAAAGAGGCAGCACCCTACCCCCATTCCACTCTGCGAGGGCTGGGTGGCACTTCGCGGGTTTTGTTCCTTGGGGAATGCTGCACTGGGGTCAGCTCGGCTTCCCCGCTCCCAGACGTGGTTCAGGACTGCAGAAAGCTGAGCCCGTTAAGGAGAAAAAGTCTGAAAAGGCAGACGTGTAGCTCAGGAGGTGGAGGAGCCTCACCCAGGTACCGGGAGGTCTGGAGGAGTCGGGTATCTGCAAACTTCTCATCCCTACAAAGCTTTTACTTGATCAGGACTACAGTGAAAAAAAAAAAAAAAAAAAAAAA